>SNSB01003930.1:12901782-12920846 GCA_012922965.1 Capreolus pygargus
ACAGTGGAGTGCAGTTCATGACACCGGCGGGCCCAAGGCAGAGTCTACTCTTAGCCAAGGACCCTGACCAACTTTTGTGAAAACCTTGTATACCCTAAGTGTACTTGCTCAAACCCACCTCCCCCAATTCCCTGAAACTAGTCTGGACAAGGTAAAAGTTAACCCATGATTCATGTGTCACAAGGCTAGATAAACAGTGGATATTTATCAATAGGCCTGTGGTCATATCCCGGTAAACATAATGGAATTTACCACTTTGTCTGTCACAGAGATAATTAGCACACTCTTTTAGGCAACAGAGAGTCCACGTCCAAGTCCTGAGGCTCTTTTACCCGGGGGTCTGGTTTTCCGTTGGTATGCCATTTCTACAGACACCGGGCATGGAGTTCAGAGTCGACTGGGAGGGTGATCATGCGTGCAGCCTGCAGTTCGCAGCCTGGGAGAAGACGGAGCCCAGCTCTGTCTGTTTCCGCCAGGCTCCTCTGTCCATGGGATTCTCCAGGCAAGACTCCCAGAGTGGGTTGCCATGCCCTCCTCCAGGGGACCTTCCCAACCCAGGGATGGAACCGGGTCTCCTGCATTGCAGGCAGATTCTTTACCATCTGAGCCACCAGGGAAGCCGCTGCAACAGACACAGGTGACCGTGTGTAAACACGCACCCTCCCCCGAGCCGCGTGATCGTGGCTGCACACATCACCGACCCTCTGCAGACCTCGGAGCGGGTTTCCTTAGCCGACGGAAGTTCTCTAACACAACCACAGAGCCGCGGCCGAGGTTGGTAAACTCAGCACTGACATGAGGTTTCCATCTAGTCTCCGACCTGACCTGTGGTTCGGTTGCGTCACTGACCCCGGAGTGGCCTTCATCCTCTTTGCCTCCGGGACAGGATCTCTTCCAGAGCCACACGTGGCTTTTCGATTTCGCGGCCCGGGCCTCCTAGCCCCTGCATTCCCCTGCCCCTCAGCTGCAGGCAGCTTGTCGGGGTTGGGGGCTGCACACGGCGGGGGGCCACTGGCTCCTCCCGCAAGGCAGGCCCAGCATCAGCACCCTCACCCGACCTCCAGCACATCCCTGGAGTTTGACGGGTTCCTTCCATCCTTGGGCAGCTGGGAGAATGCCTGCAGGCAGGGGGGCTGATCCTTCAGTGGTCTCTGGGCCGCCTCAGTTTTCTGCCCTAAAAGGACGGGGGTCCAGGGAAGAGAAAGAGGACTTCAGGGACCCCAGCGTCCCCTCCCCAGGCCCGAGGAGGCACTGACAATGCTGTTGCCGATGGCCAAGGGGCCGGAGAAACAGAAGGGAATCCCGGCCCCGAGTCACTGTCCGGTGGTCACTGACACAGTGACCCCGAGTCCGGCGGTCGCTGACGGAGGTGTGGGACAAGCAGAGGTCCCTCGGGGCTTGTCCGAAAGGCCAGGCAGAACCAGGGTGCCCGTACTAGGTGGAAATCCCCCAAACCCTTTTTAAGGTGAAATGTAAGCAATTTCAGGCTATCTGCTCTCTGGGCCAAATCTAGCTGTTTCAGAATTTGGAAATCTTCAAAGGAAAACTGAGAGCCCTGGGAGCATTATGGATGCTCAGAACCCAAATGCCTTCTTAAGAGAAAAGGTGTTTCAGAGTCATACGCTGGCAGATCTGATCTGGCTGATACTGGTTATTCACTCCCGGGGGCTTCGAATATACCTGGCCCTTTCATTTTTCTGATTGAAAAAAATCGGCATCTGTTTCAGACATCAGGGCCTGTTCTTCACTCAGCGTTTGACTTGCCACCCGCAGTGGGGCCGCTGTCTGGAGCACTCCTCATCGGAGCACTCCTCATCTGCGCACTCCGCTCGCCGTATCTGACAAGCCTGCGTTCGGTCTGTCAGCTGGTTCTGCAAATGAGCTAAGTCGCCGATCCGGAATTAGCAGGACTGGGCTTCCCTTTTTATTTTGAGACTGTGAGGGAGCAAAGACACAGCAGCTGGTCGGTCAGGCCGTTCTCGGCCTCGGCGAATGGAGGGGCCCGCGCCTGGCAGGCCCCAGGCCAGCGGGGTGGGCGGTGCCTGCGGGCCACTGCGCTCCTCCTCTGGGGCCCAGGCTCCTCCGGCGGGAGAGATCCGAGACGGGAGAGCAGCTGGGCCCGTCACCACCCCCACCGCCCGGGCGTGGGGCTGCCCAGTCCCTCCTGGATGGCAGGGAGGCACCGCGGTGCTGGCGGCACTCGGCGTGTGGCATGGCCCCAGCGTGCCTCTCACGGACTATTGCAGTCCCCAAGTCCCAGACGAGGAAGCCGGAAACACAGCACCAGCCAGCGAGTCAGGGTGGGCCCGGTGAGACCCCCCAGCAGCCTGGCTCACCCCCGCGGTCCCCGCAGCCTGCTCTTCCCAGGGGCCGTCGGGGTCCACCCGTGCCCATGGAGAGGCACGCGTGTCACGGCCACTCGGCACAGGCCGGCACCCGTCACTGTGATGCCGCCCCCGCCAGCTTCCCGGGCTCCCCCAGCGTCTGCTGGGTCCCGAGCTCATCCCCGGGGCACCGGGAGACCGGCGACAGGTGGTTTGGCTGTGGATGACGAGGGCCCACCGGGGACCTCCATCCCCACGTGGCCCCGCCCTCTGTGAAGCCGTCTCGCTGGAGCCCAGAGCCCCCGAGCCTCTCCCAGGGAGGGGCCAGGAGGCGCTAGGCAGAGTTACAGCCCCCCAGAGGCCGGGTTCCTTCCCCAAGCTCAGCCTCGGGCTCTTCTCTGTCAGCCCGGTCAGCTCCAGGGAGAAGCCCCAGGTCTAAAGAAACACAGAGAACGTGGGAGAGGCCCGAAGGAGGAACCGAAACCAGCCCTGCTTCCACAGCCAGGCCGTCACCTAGCAACCAATGAGGCAGCTGCATGGGCCGCAAGGACCCAGGCCTTCCCCCTGCCGCCCCGGAACCCGAGAAACCCCGGACAGAGAAGCCTCGAGGCCCAGGGCTGAGCCCCTGGAGACTGGAGAGCCCCCTTCTCCCAAGTGCCTCACCAGGCACCTCCGCCGCTGAACCCCAGGACACGTCTCGTGGAGAAGCCGGCGGGCCCTGCAGGAGCTCTCAGGACACTTCGTGCAGGGAGCAGGGGCCGTTCTCCGGACGGCGGGTCTTACTGATCGAGGCAGCTCCCTGACCCGCGCCCCGGCCCTGCGACACCGCGGGCGGGTGTGGCATCAGAGGCTGCGCCTCAGGCCTCCCCTGGGAGCCTTCCACACCAGCCACAGCCGGCGCTGGGGCCCAGGCCCCGGGCTTTGCCTCCAGCTGCCCGCTGACAGCTGGGACCCCAGGGGGAAAGAGCCGTTTGGGTCTCCGTCCTGCAGGCGAGAGCAGGAGAAGCTACTCAGATCAGCTGAGCACCGACTCCGTGAATGCCGGCCGTTCTGTACCCAGGCCCACGTGGTCGACGCAGACCGCAGAGCGAGCGGGCCGGATGCCTCGTGAGGAAACGCATGGCCGGTGCCAGCGGGATCCCGCTGCCCTTGGTGAGGCCGTGGCCTGGCAGGGGCTTGTCTGCGCCCCCGGGGAGCCCCAGGTGCAGCCGAGCCGAGAGCCCCTGTGCCCGTGGAGGGGCAGCCAGACTCTGCCTGGGGGTCCCCCTGGGGGGTCCACTCCTTCAGCCAGCCCAGAAGCTGCGAGAGCTGGTAAGCAGACAGTCTTGGAGGGAAAGGGGTTCTTGAACAGAAGAGTCAGCCCAGGCCTTGCCCCGTGCTACAGCCTGAGCTCGCTCCTGCCTGGAACCCTGTTCCTTCTGTCCGTCCTGACTTTGTTACTGAATCAGCACAAACACGCAGTCAGGTCAGTGAACGGCCACTCGACGCCGCGGCCGTGCAGGCGGGCGGCATCCATCCCGGTGGACGCATAGCCGCAGTCACTTCGGATAAGATGACCCAAGAGGCAGAAATGAGGTGCAGCTGCCCAACTTCCCATCAGCAGCCTCCGCTCTCCATCCACCTCCCGTAACTCGGGGACCTGGGGACTGAAACGCTCCCACTCCTGGCCTCCACCTTAAAGCTTAGCTCATCTACCTCGAAAAGTGGTGAAAAGCAGGTAAGTTAATTTTCTTTAATATGCAAATGGATGGAAAAGGCCTAGGAGGTTTACTTTCTTTGAGACATTTCTATTCCTTTAGCAACAGGACCTGAAGGACTAAAAGTTGGTTTCCCCATCGTGTCTCATACTCTACACGTCCTTCAGGTAAGGGACACCTGCCCAGACCCCACGGGCTTTTCCAGAAGGTCCGTGCAGCGCACAGCCTCGGCGGCAGTGTGGCTGGCGCCCCGGAGCAGAGGTAGTCATATCAGTCACCTACAAGGAAAGATCCGCCCCTGAGTGAGCAGACCCTGCCCGGCCCTCGGCACCCCCCGTGGGGCTTGGATGAGGGGACCGCACGGTCCTGCCGACGCCCATGCTGCCTGCTGGATGCTGCCAGGAGCGACACCGTCCTCTGTCCCTGAGAGGGTCTCCTGACTCCCGCCGGACCCGGGGCCGTGGGCTGCCCTGAGAGCGCGCAGTCGGGTATCACAGCTCTGGACACGGCACAGCAAGATGGAGCAGCGTGGGGAAAGGCGAAGTCTAGAAACACCGCAGGAAGGCCGAGACCCTCTTTACAGAGTTCGACAGCCACACTCACACAGTTTTTAGGAATGCCTACGGGGCAGAGCCACAGGGAAGAGAGAGACAGACACGGGATTAGGGGCTGGTTCCCTGGGATGGGGGAGGGGCTGGCATGGGCGGGGCCAAGGTGAGGTCACGAGGTTCAAGGTCGGTACACTCAAGGCCAGCTGGGCTTGGGGTGGTGCGTTTACAACACTTACTGCATTATCAGAAGTAACCAGCGAGGGACTCCCCCACCGTCCCCCGGCCAACAGTGAAAGTGTGTTAATCCACTGTGTACACCCGAGTCTGGTTAAATAGGGATTGATAATATTGACTAAATTAATAAATGGATAGGTAGATGGATGAATGGATAATCGATAATGCAGTAAAGCTTGACCACCCCCAAAATCTTCCTTGCTGAGGTGATATCTGGGCAGAGAAGATTACAGGGAACATTGGTTTAAGACAACGGAGAACCAGGGCCAGGCCTGTTTCTTTTACACAAACACTGATGCTATTGACGTCTCACCCTGCGGAGGCCAGACACCCCCTCCAGTCCCACCATGGGCCTCCCTGAGCTGTGCCAGGCGTCTGCAGGGACTTGTCCATCTCATCAGCAGAGCTCCTAGAAAAGGATTCCCCTGGGTGAGGCAGCCAGGGGGTGGCCCCTAGAGCCCCAGAGGTGCGAGGGAGCCAGAAAGAGCACAGAACCGTGGTTCTGGCTCCTGCGGAGTCACCGGGCCCGGCGTGGAGCACAGACGACCCGGGGGCCGGCTCGGGCGCTTGGGCCAAGACACAGCGTCCTGACGGCGGCTCAGAGCCCGGCCCGATCCCCCAACGCCGCCCGCTGACCGGGGCAGTCCAGGCAGCCTGGGGAGCCCTGCGCGGGGCTGCCTCTCTCGGGACCTGACCTTTCACCCGGGGCCCCCAGCAGAGCCAGGTTCCCCCTCAGAGCCCACGCAGCCTGCGCTGACATGCTAGGAAGGGCTGCGAGTTACAGACTCGTCCAGGGCTCCAGGCCCGAGGGCACCCTTCCCAGCGGATTTTCCCGGAAGGCAGGGCTGTCCTGGGCCGAGAACGGCTTGCGTGATCCCAGAACAAGGAGCCAGTGTGTGGCTCCCCGTGGTGCGTGCTAAGTTGCTTCAGTCGGGCCTGGAGAAGGAAACGGCAGCCCACTCCAGTCTTCCCGTCTGGAGAATCCCGTGGACAGAGGAGCCTGATGGGCTACAGTCCACGTGGTCATAAGGAGTCAGACACGGCTGAACGGCAACAACAGACTGCAGCCCGCCAGGCTCCTCTGTCCATGGGATTCTCCAGGCGAGAATGCTGGAGTGGGTTGCCAAGCCTCCTCCAGGGCGTCTTCCCGACCCAGGGATGGAACCCGCATCTCTACGTCTCCTGCGTTGGCTGAAGGGTTCTTCACCACTAGCGCCACCTGGGGAGCTTTAATGTTTCTTCGCAGGAAATAAGGTAATGACCACTCAAGAGCCAGGCCATCCGGGAGCTTGCCGGGGGATTTGCTGTCAAGGAGCTTTGTGACCTCCCGTGAGCCCCCACTTTTGTAGTCCCCGCGAGTAAGGCAGGCGGCGGCCCCTCCTGTGCATTGAGATGTTGGAGGTCTGTGCCTGGACAGCCCCTGCCCCAGACGCAAGCTCGGGCTCCCAGCCCCTGGAAGATGAGAGCTCCTGCGGGGGATGCCCAGAGCCCCCTGCTTGTCCACCGTCCTGCGCGGAAGCGCCGTCGAAGCTCTGGAGGTTGCTGTTGTCCTTCTGCGGCCTCCGGTCAGCAACACCCGCCCCCACCGGTCTGGGAAGAGAAGTTAGACACTGCCTGTGAAGCTCCTGACCTCATCGGAGAAAGTGCTGTGAATCCGAGGGATTAAAAATAGAAGCGAAACCAGAAGACGTCTGAGCACAAGGGTGAAAATTTCCTTTGCCGCTCGATCGGCCGGCGTCTGACTGAAGGTGAAGGGCAGAGCTGGGAGGCCAGGGAGTGGAGGGCGACTGCATGCGGAGCAGCCGGCGGGGCGGGCAGACGCCAGCGTCCCCGGGAGACCTGTCCGGACAGCACTTGGACGCTCATAGCAGTCACGCCTTGCCGCTTGCTGCTCCTGGGGGCGGCCCGGCTGAGCACCCAGGGGGTTGGGCACACGGGCCCCACCGTTCCCTGGACCTGAGCCTCACCCCTCTAGGGAGGGATGCCCAGAAACCTCTCGGCTGCCAGCGCATCCCATGGTACTATGCAGCAAGGATTTGGTCAAACCCCTGGAGGGCCTGGGTCCCTCTCCTGCCCGGAGGTGGCGCCCTTGGAGGCCGGAACCTCGACCCTGAGCACGGCTGTCTTGCTCTGAGCCAGAGTGCTGCTGCTTTCCACTGCTTCCCCAACACTTGGCTGTGAAGCCTTCTAAGCTTCCCACTTGCAAACGGCTGTGTGCCCACCGTCCGATGCTGCACAAACGCCATGTGATCCCTCTACCCAGGCCTCCGCTCCAAAGCCTTCTTGCTATTTATGTTTCAGATGACATCACCGACAAGCACGAGCCCCTCCTCAGCCCAGCTCTGCCGCATCCTGGCCGTGTGATCTCGAGCGGCCAGCCCCTGCCGGTCCCTCGTCTGTAAGAGGTGCCCACACGCAGACCCAGCATGACGGCACTGCACGGACGTGTTAGCGCCTCAATCGCTGGCCCGTGGGCAGATCAAGACCCTGCAGGGCTCGCTTCCTTATTCTGACACAGCCACCTCCAAAGCAGCTTTCCCGGAAGGACCAGAACTGCACGATGTCATCACAAGCAGACGCAAGCCCGAGGGGAGAACCAACAAAAGAGACTGTCCCCACGCCCCGGGCTCGGGGACCGAGTGGTGCTGGCCACACAGGGCCTGCCCGCGGCCCACGGCGGCCACTGCACACTTGCCCGCAGTGAACGCAGGGGCCCGGCTTTTGCCAAGACTCTGGGCCGAGGAAACAGAGGCCGGCCCCACAACTCAGGCGTCTGCTAATCTGTGCTGTGTCAGATTTTTCTCCTCGTGAATAGTTTCAGATATAGAGAACGCTTAAGAAAAATAACCCATTGCACTTGACTGTTCGCCTTCTTTTTCCTGTGGATCCGTTTCATGTAGACGGGGGGTTCACCCCCAAGAACCTCACTTAGTGTCTGCCACCCAATCACACGCCTCTCACACCGGACCCTTCCTGTCCCGACGGCCCGCCCCACGCCTCCGACCACAGAACTGGTCAGGACTCGGGCCTTGTATCAGTTGGGTTGGCCAAAAGTTCGTTTGGGTCTTTCCCTGAGACTTTTTTCTTTTTTGTCAATTCAATATTTGTTTCTACATCTCTTTTGTCTCCCCAAACATTCTCTCCTTTTCAGTTCAGTCGCTTAGTCGTGTCCGACTCTTTGTGACCATGGACCGCAGCACACCAGGCCTCCCTGTCCATCACCAACTCCCAGAGTTTGCTCAAACTCATGTCCATCCAGTCGGTGATGCCATCCAGCCATCTCATCCTCTGTCGTCCCCTTCTCCTCCTGCCCCCAATCCCTCCAGCATCAGGGTCTTTTCCAATGAGTCAGCTGTCTGCATCAGCTGGCCAAAGTATTGGAGTTTCAGCTTCAGCATCAGTCCTTCCAATGAACACTCAGGACTGATTTCCTTTGGGATATTCTCCCACAAAAGCTCATTTCTCTTCTTGGGGAAACACACAGACCCCCCGTCGCTTCATGAACTCAAAGCCAGTTTACCCTCACACGGGAGATAAAGTCCCTCAGACACACCCACCTTCTCTAAGAGACAGGTTGCTGCCTCCATTAGTAACTGCTTTTACAACGAAGATCCTGCTTTCTTGTAACTTTCGACTTCTGGATGCTCAAACAACTAGAACAGGGGCGACAAGTCACAAGAACTGAAGTCCTGAGTCAGGTCTTCTCCAGGGGTCTTGGTCGCTGCCAAAAACAACAGACTCTTGAAACTTCTTTGGATTTTATCAAAGAATCTTAATTCCTTTGTGTCGTATCCTGTTTAAGAGCCAGATACAGGAATTCCTGGACCGGTTTTTTGAATGTTCCTGTGCACTTTGTGGAAATTTTGGAATTTGCCCTTTCAGCAATGCATCCAAGTCTTACATGAGTAAAATACAAAGACGTTCTTCACCTAAAGGGAAGTAATCCCAGTTAAACTTGGTACAAAGTGGCCCTGATGAGCTGGGCCGCCTGGACAGCAGCTGTGGCCCACCTCCTGACTGGGGGTGGTGGTCACGTCCTCTCCCACCTTCCCGGCCGTCAGCACGGGGCAGGGTGAGACACGGGGCGTGGAGGTGGTTGGAAAGCATCGCCCAGACTGTCAACTCTGGACACCCCACCCCCCGCCCCCCGCCACGCCAAGGACCTCAGCAGTACCAACCATTGCTCCCTGGGAGCATCCAGGCTCCGAGCTCACGTCCTGCCTCAGGAGCCCCGTCACGGTCCCCAGCGGCGGGACTGGAGGACCGGCAGGTGCTCGGGCGTGGACAGCGTCCCCCAGAGTCACATCCACACGGCTGGCGTCCTCGCGGGAAGCGGGAAACTTGGACCCAGACGCAGAGGAGCCACGTGGAGATGGGGGCAGGGACTGCAGAGATGCTCCTACGGGCTGAGGACCGCCCGCCGCCTCCCGAGGGACGCGGACGGGCCCCACTGGGCTCTGGGCTCAGCGGCCCCCGCAGGAGGCACTCAGGGCCGGGAGAGGCCACCTTGTCCGCGGATGGGCCACGGCTGTGCCAGGAGGGGGACTCGCACACAGCGAGAGGAAGCATCAGCCGCACGGCAGTGGTGCGGAGAGGGAGAGCAAGGGGGCTCCCAGGGACCCGGCGGGAGCCGCTTCCCGATCGTGTCAGCATGAGGACTCACGCGTTCTCTCCCCAAACAGCAGACGGAGCGTCTGCCCAGTCCCTCCGCTGAGGAGACGCTCTGCGCGGGGTGGGCGGCCGCTCACCCGGCAGCCAGTGAAGCAACTCAGTCAGTTTGTAAAGTTACTGGGGGCAGGGGGGTGCTGGCTGCTTCTCTGGGTCAAGTAGAAAATGCAGCCAAGTCCGGTCATGTGTGGGGCAGGACGCCATCTCCACATTCGCAGTAACAAACACCAGAAACGCAGAAGGTCTCCTCTGTGACCCCACAGTTCACTCACTAATAAGGAGAAACACGGGCCACAGCGCCTGGGTATGATCACCCCGCTTCTCAGAGTCCTCAGCAAGGACCCCACCACACCCGACTCCTTGGCAATATGTGGATTCACGAACTGGCAAATGAAGCAACCCCACCTGTGTTTTTAAAAGGCAGACAAGCATCATATAATATTGCTTATATGCGGAATCTAAAAAAAAAAAAAACATACTAATGAACTTATACACAAAACAGAAATGGGAGAAGTCTGCAAAAGAATGTTTATATAAGGGATTCATTTTGTTGTTCACCTGAAACTAAGACAACACTGTAAATCAACTGTACTTGAGTTTTTAAAAATTATTTATTAAAAAAGGCAGACAAGAGAAGAGCCTGTGAGACGTGTCTCCTGACCTTGCCTCTAAACAGTGGGGGCCAGGAGGTTGGGGGGGGCTCTTTAAAACCAGAGATCCGCACCCCGGTTCTAGTCCTTCTGTGGGCTGACCACATAACACAGGCTGTACCCTGAGGAAACTTGGAGCCTACATTTCCTAATGACCTAAGGTTGGGGTTGAATTAAATATTGAAGCAAGCTCCAAAAATACCTACAAGGAAACACAGCGACAATATTGTATCGATTGTGCCAAGCTGCTTAATAATTAATTCACTCACCTCGGGGTTTGAATGTCTTTCTGTTTGTCCGTCAGCATCACAGACAGAACACCTGACGAGGGGCTGCAGCTCAGAGGCCAACCCCCACGCCCACCCCCACGTCTCCAGGCCTGAGTGGAGTGTGGGAGTCAGAGAGCTGCATCCCGTTGGTCTGGCCAAGGGCTCTGCGATTAGAGCTCTGGACCCTCTAAGCTCAAGCCTTGGAGGGGCCTGGGAGGAACTCCAGATGAGCCCTGAGGAGCCCCCAGTGGCATTCTGGTGATGTGGACTCTGGCCTTGCTTCAACCTGATGAGTGTTTTGAATCTGGTTAGAAGTAAGTGAGCTCAGCTCTGAGGCCATTTCTGTCTCAAAGCTGGGTCCCCAAGGCTTGTTTACATGGCCCCAGGTGAGCTAAGAACCAGAAATACCAGTTGCATCCCAGCCTCTGCAGGAGAGACCGTATCTTGCATCCACATGGAGCATCAAGCGTCTCATCACGTGCTCTGAGTTTAGGATCAAACGCAGCACGCAGACCCCTGCCTGCTGGCCTCAGCCCTGAGCCGCTGAGCGGGGCGCTGGGAGGCTCTGGTTCCAGGGGTCTTACCTAACTCAAAGGCCTGATCACGTTACAAATTTAACAACTAAATGGGTGAAAATAATCTTGCTCCAAGGATTTGCCAACAGGAAGCACCCGGGATTACACGTTTTGCTTTTCTCAATAAGCATGTGAGATGGTGGACTTCCTCATTCCAGAAGGATGAGCATCTCCCCAGGGCCAGCTCCCCCCTGGAGGGGAGAGGGGCCAGCACCCAGCCCAGATCCCACGGGGATTCAGGGATTCCAACAAAGGTTCTGGGCCCAGGGGAGTGGACAGCTGGCCTCCGAACTTACCCCAGACGATTCAAACAGTCCCACGTGTGGTAAAGGGTAATGGATCGGACTCATGGGGTGAGGGATGATGGTAAATCAGGGCCTCAAAGGAGCAGAGGCCAGGTGTGTAGGCGCTGACCAGGGTCCGGTCAGGCCAGGAGAAGAACGCCAGGCTGTCTGCCCTGGGTCTCGATCTGATTCTCTAAACGTGCAGGTTTCAGGACCTGAGAAGCATGACTGTTTCAGTTCTGCCCGGAACTTCGGGGTTCAAGCAAGTAGAACACACGAGATAGTAAACTCAGAGCCCGGAGGCCCAGGAAAGCACCTTTCACACCTTCATTCATTCATTCACACTGTTGTAGCCACGCGTTCCAGGAAACGCACTCACTCAGCGGACAGTGAGGATGGTGCAGTGCAGTTTATCACACCGGCGGGCCCAAGGCAGAGTCTCCTCTTAGCCAAGGACCCTGACCAGTTTTTGTGAAAACCTTGTATACCCTGAGTGTATGTGCCCAAACCCACCTCCCCAAATTCCCTGAAACTAGTCTGAACAAAGGAAAAGAAAGATACAATCAAAGTTCACCTGTACTAACACACATATATGGAATTTAGAAAGATGGTAACGGTAACCCTATATGCAAAACAGAAAAAGAGACACAGATGTATAGAACAGTCTTTTAGACTCTGTGGGAGAAGGCGAGGGTGGGATGTTTCAAGAGAACAGCATCGAAACATGTATATTATCTAGGGTGAAACAGATCACCAGCCCAGGTTGGATGCATGAGACAAGCGCTCGGACCTGGTGCACTGGGAAGACCCAGAGGGATCGGGTGAAGAGGGAGGTGGGAGGGGGGATCGGGATGGGGAACACATGTAAACCCATGGCTGATTCATGTCAATGTGTGACAAAATCCACTACAATAAAAAAATAAAAAATAAAAAATGGAAAAAAAAGTTCACCTGTGATTCATATGACTTAAACCCATGATTCGTATGCCTTAAGCCTAAGTAATTAACAGTGGACAATTATCAATAGGCCTGTGGTCATACCCCAGTAAGCATAATAGAATGTATGATTCTATTCAGTTACACAGATAATTAGGGAATTCTTTTAGGCGACAGAGTCTAGGTACAAGCCCTGGGGCTCTTCTACCCAGGGGGCCCGGTTTTCCAGTTGGTATGTCGTTTCCATAGATACTGGACACAGAGCTCAAAGTCCACAGTCCGGCCCAAGATGCAGTCCCTGCTTCAAAACCGAGCCTGTTCTATTTCCTCCTTCATTCCTTCAATTGTTGATTCATTCATCACACCGTCACTCATTCATTTTTCTGTCCACAGACACTCCTCACTGAGGCAGGAGCTGCCTTGTCGTCTGCACCCAGCCAGTCGCGCTCCTTGCGGACAGGCTGGACCCCAGTTTGGGGGCGTGGGCGGGGGTGTCCACTGTTTGTCAGTGGAGAACGGCAGGGTGCTGTCAGCCTTGCCTGCTCTAAAGCTAGAGGAACGTCAGGAAGCCTCGGGAGTCCCACAGTTCACTGCCCACTTGAGGGGTCCCTGAGGACGCAGGCGCAGCCGGCTCTCTGGCAGGCGCTTCTCTCGGGTTCATCGGGGTCCAGAAGCCCTTGCTCTGCCTGGATGGGGCGTCCTGGCCACTGCAGACCCGCCCCCTCTGCTCCCGCAGGCCCTCCCGAGCCCCTCAGGTGCGGTCAGACAGCCCCCCTCCTCAAGGGGGGACAGAGCTCCCAGCTCTCATCCTGCGCTCATCCTGGGCCACTCCCCGCCCTGCCCACCCTTCCCCGGTGAACAGGCTCAGTGTGGACCTGATTAAGGAGAAACATTGCTAGAGAAGAGTTGAGGGTCCCGTGGAGCAGACCTCACACAGCACCTCGTGCAGGGTCAGGGGGGGTCCGGCCCAGGCTCCTCTCTCCCTGCACTCAGCCCACCCCCACCCTGAAAAGCCTTGTCTGAAGTCCCCACCACCCCGCCCATCCTTGAACCGGCCACCCAGGACCTTCTCTGGGCCGTGCAGAGCCTCAAGCCACCAAATCAACCAAAAGATGTTGATTCAAAAGCTCTGACACTCAAAGAGCAGTTGGAGGAAGGACTCTGAGATATTAACAGTGAGGATGATCCCTAAAGGTTCCTCGGCTGAGAGTGAGGAGCAGATCAGAGCGGCCGCTCAGGCGGCCGCACGGACCCCAAAAGCACGGGAAGAGACGCGTCTCCCCTGAAGGAGAGCTGGTGGGTCCACTTCCCGTTTCACAGCACGAAAGTGGGACCCTGCGGTGGAGCGCTGAGTGCAGGGCGCCTGCCTCCGAGATCTGGGGGGGAGGGTGGAACTCCTCCAGCCCTGCTAGAAACACGTGCTCTGTCCACTGTGAGGCTCTGAGACTCCTGGGTCCCAAAGTGTTCTTGAACTTTCCACGGAGCGTTGGCCAACCCTGCTTTTAACTCTCAACATGCAGATGACGCCTGGAGCGTTCAGAACAGATGGGTGTTTTGCCGTTTAAAACCTCAAATGAGCTCTGATTTTCAGACACCAGCCTTTGAAGTTTGTTATCAGGCAGCCTCTTTGATCAAAGCTTCCCACCCTCCTGAGATCTTGGGCCCTGCACGAAGCTCAGGAAAAGCACACCTACTGTGAAGGGAGAGTCAGAAAAGCAACCTCGAGTACAAAGGAGCTGCGAAGCGCCCTGCTGACCTGCTTGTTTTATTCACGCAGGGACCTCATCAACACTTAGACCACAAACTTTGGACCGTAAGTAGAATTTCTCAGGAAAGGGCTAACTTCAATTTCCTTTCTTCAACCAGCTCTTTGTGAGTAAAGCTGTTATAGCCACGTTTTCTGGGAAACAAACTCACTCAGAAGGACAATGCAGATAGTGGAGTGCAGTTTATTACACCGGCGAGTCCAAGGCAGAGTCTCCTCTTAGCCAAGAACCCCGACCAGCATTTGTGAAAATCTTTTATACCCCATGTGTACGTGTCCAAACCCACCACCCCAGTTCCCTTGAGACTTACATAAACAGAGGAAGGGTAAATACAACTACAATAACTCCATCATTCACGTGTTATGTGTTCAAACAGTCAATAATCAATAAGCCCGCAGTTACATTCCAAACATTAATAATCAATAAGCTTGTGGTCACGTTCCAACCAGTTAATAATCGATAAGCCTGTGATTAATCCTGATAGATACGGGAAATGTTTGTGACCTGTCCGGAGACAGGGGTGATTACGGTACGTTTCCTCTTAGGCGATGAGCAACCTGGATGTGATCTTCAAGATTCCCTTGTCCGGAGGGGTCTTATCCTTCCTTTGACGTTCCCACAGGCGCTAAGCAGAGAGTTCAGAGTCCACTGGAGAGGCGGCCGAGCACGGTCAGCACAGATAGGCCTGAGATGGAGTCCTAGCCCTGTGAATTCCTTCTGCAAAGTATCATGCATTATCCAAGATGCTTGTCAAGTTTGACTTAGAAAATGAGAGAGAAAATGTAGTGATGTAAAAAGCAAAAGAAAAACTCCAAATCATTCAAGTAACAACAAAATATGACAAGCACTTAAAACAGAAAACTGACCAGCAGGATTCTTCAATTCCTGTCAGCTACCAGGTAGAGACAGAAAAATGCCTCGTCACGTAGGTAGAACGTCATTTAATGACGCTGGTCTGCGGCATTCAGAACGCCCCGTCCTCGGCCCTGCCTGGCACCTGCTGTCTGTAGGTTTCCTATAAGAAATATTCGGGGGCCGCCAAGTCTGCAGTGGAAGAAGTCCTCTGCAGACGGCACGCCGAGCCGAGCGGCGCAGCAGCCTCCCCGCGTCATCAGGGGAGCGGGCAGGTCCGTCCCAGGCCCCCCCCACGGGCCGGGAGCTGGGCCTTGTCCCCCCACCCGCGCCCCGCCTGGAGGGGAGAGAGGGAACCCGGCCGTGGGCGGCTCCGAGAGGGCTTGTGCAGGGGTCAGACGAAGACTTTTACCTAAATTCCTTTCCATTGCCTTCAGTTGATCTTGATTCAGTCTTTTCAAGTTGAGACAAATGCAGCTGCAGATTTTCTAAATAAAGAGGGTCAAACAGAGACCACATAGTTCAGCCTAACTTGTTGTTCGTGGGGGTCACCCACGTCCAGAGCAACGGGGCTGTCAGTGAGGCTGGTCGGGCAACACACCTGGACAGGTGTCCCCCAAGGTCTTTATCGCCAAGCAATTGGAGAAATAAATGTGGTCCAGCCAATGAATAAAACTGAATTCAGAGATTTAGGACAAAATGGGGAATAGCTGCACGTGCTGGCAGAAAACTGTCTTTTTCCTTAAGTGGGAAAACAAGTCACAGATACTATGGAGACAACAGGACGCATGTGTGTGCATATACACATGTGTGCACACATGTACATACACACATGTGTGCACACACGTGTACACACACACACATACATGCGGGCATATGCGCACACACCTGGGAGTGGGATCCAGGGCTTTGGGAAATGAGTTTTCTACTTTCACCTAATGCCTGTCCATATTATTGTTCGTTTTTATTTTATTTTATTTTTTTATTGTTCATTTTTAAAAACACAAACGTAGAACAAAAAAGTGGTCAATAGGTATTTCTCAGCCTCTCCCACAAGGCCAACCCCGCCCCTCCCCCAGCCCCATTTGCCCAGATGGGGACTTGGTGGGGGGTCCTCAGTTTGCAGGCAGAATCTGAGACTGACCCTGTCCCCATAGAGGCTCTCAGGACAGAGGAGGCCTGGACGACTGTCCTGGGGGCCTGACCCACCCGCTGGGGGGCACCTGAAGCCAAGGAGGGACCCAGGCTGCCCAGAGGCGTGTGGAGGGAGGAGGCAGGGCCCGCAGACCCCCGGGAGGGGAGTCCTGATGGGTGGCTCAGAGCAGAGATCAGCAGGCCTGGCAGAGGGTCTCCGCTTAGGGAGAGAGAACTGCCCGCCTCCTCCACCCTTGCATTCAGTCCTGTGAGTCCCGTTCTCTGGGCCCCTCAGAAAGGAAGAGGCGCGGACCGCCCTGGACTCTGGCAGAAAGGGGCGGCCCTGCTGTCTCCACCATCAGCAGCCCCGGGGCAGGGCTGGGAGCCTTTGCAAAAGTGAGGCTGGAGGCCCAGCCCCCAGGGCAAAGCACTTGCAGGTTCTTTTCCCTGTAGACCAAACTCTAGACGGGAACAGCAGGACAATTAAGGGAGGAGGTCGGGCCCTGCCAGACCACTCATCTCTGATTCATGAAGTCGGGAACCTCCCGGACCACATGTGCGCAGAAAGGCTCCCTGCAGACCAAAGGGGGCTCATGTCAAGGGATGTTCTACCCAGACACCTTTGCGGTAAAACCAGCTTGTCTAAGAGATGTGTGTGCACGTGGGAGGAGACTGAGATAGACCAAGTGTGGACTGAGAACCAGGCAAATTGAAATGACTGGCCAAAGGAAACCCGGAAGAAATGTCCCGTAAAAGTAATTCAAGTCACGATGAGGGCCTGGCTCTGCCTTTCTCTCCCTGAGTCCGCCCACGTGTCTGTCCACACGTGCTGGACACTTTTTCCTCTTAACAAACATTTTACTTACTTACCTACTTTGCGTCTTTGTGGGATTTCTTTCTGCAAAGCTGAAGGCAGGGCCCTTGTCACTGACCCCGGGTCTGGTGGCTGGGATCTGGTGCTGCCACCGCCGGGACGCAGCCTCAGTCTCTGCCTGGGAACCCAAGCCCCGCTTGAAGCCGCTGCAGGCCGAGGCCTCTGGAGGTCAAAATGAGGAGGCTGGCCCGTCTCCATGGCTCCACAGCCTCGGGCAGGAGAGCAGCCAGGAGCCTGTCTGTGCTGGCTGGCTTTCTGGAAGATTCCCGCCTGGTTTATTCCCAAGGCCTCCCTGTCTTGGCCTCAAACCACACCTCGAGATGCTGAGCGTGAGTCCATGGGGGTCATCTCAGGGGGACCCGGAATCGGCACCGGGCACCTGGCGGAGGCACAGGAGCGCAGGTGGAGTGGAAGGGGAGCCTCCATCCTCCAGCACCCAGGGGCAGCGCTCGAAGCGGGGAGGACCTGAAGATCGCCCTGCAGTGAGTCTCCCCGAGACCCAGAGCCTCTGGGAACCGTCGGGGCCCTCAGGCCCCCCCACACCCCAGACCAGCAAGAGGACAGTGGTGATCCGGATGCAGAGGAGAGCAGCAGCTGGTGTCCCTTCCCAGCCTGGGCCGGGGGGCCTCCCTCTGGGCCCGCGTCTGCACCAGGCCCGGGGACGGAGGGCGCCGCTCGGCCTCCGCCAGCCCCACGTCTCAGACACCAACGAAGGCCCCTTGGTGGTACCTCTCCTTTTACCTGACAGGATAAGCTGTTTTATTGTTTCCTGCCTTCCTGCTCTTTAATGATTTTTGCAATCTCGGGGAAATGTATGCAATTTCCATAAGAGGAAGGGGAGAAAAGAGCTCTAAAGCAGGACAGACCTGAGTCTCCTCCAGACACTCGCCAGGTCAGTCTGTCTGCCGTGGCAAGCGCCCAGGGTCGTGCACTGCACAAGTCAGCTCAAGCCTGAGCTTGAAGCATTTTAAGCATGAGCATGAGCCATGGAAGTTTTGCGTCCAAGCTTACCAGGATAAAAAGGGTTTTTTCATTAATGTAAAGAAGAATGGAGCCAAAGAGAATGAAGTGCTTCACAAGTGTGACCAAATGCAACTTAATAGCTTTCCAGCTTGAATTGTTGTGAGAAAAAAAATGCTAAACTTGGGCAGCCAGTTATTGAAAACAGGATGGAACTGTCTGCCGCATGTTTATCCCCTTTTCGTTTTCGAAGGGCTGTGTGTGGATCGCTATGACCTAGACATGTAGTGGCCCCCGGACGCAGGTGACGAGAGCAGCTGCAAAGACGCTTCAGCCTCCTCTGAGCACGAGACAGAATTCCATCCTCAGGCCCCAGGTCTAAGCCTATCATGCATGTCAGGTGTCAGGCATGGTTTTCTAGTCTCTCTCCTTAGACATCTCTCACAAAAGTCAGCACCCTTACACGGATGTGGAAAAACTCGAGCGTGTAAGTAGTTTTGCCAAAGTCAGTTTGGCCACCCAATGCTCAGTCGCTCAATGCCAAGCTTTCAGAGCTGCCGATCCCCTGGCAGCCGCCATCTGCCCCCCAAGCAGAGAAGACCCCTCCAGGCCCCTCCTCCGGTGCCTGCCCGGGACTGCCCTCAGGCCCACGTGGTGGGAACGGAGGGGACCCCCGCCAGACTCGGCCAGGCTCCCGCCTAGCTGGGTGGGGCCTCAATTCTCCCAGCACCGAGAGAGAGGCTCTCAGTCTGCCCCGCAGGGTGTCTGAGATCATTCAGACGAGGAACTGGATGGCCAGAACTCAGTGCAAACACAAGGCGGGCCTCACTGCGCTCAAGGTGTGTGGCCTTGGAGATATGGGGTAGTATCCCATACTGTTTCAACTCTTGGAAAAAAATGTCATAGATTTATTTCATGCCTTTCCTGAAAGCAGGTCTTTCTATAGTAGCAATAGCATGCAGTAGTAAATTACCCCTCCGAAGGACCCAGGAGTCAGTGTCTGGGCTGGCACGGGGCTGGCGGGGGGTGGGAATAACATCTTTGTTTCCCTACAAAGCGTGGCCTCGGTGAAGCCTGTGTTTGTTGATTCATTAGAGAACAGTAGTCTGCTTTTATTTGTTGGAGCTGAAATGATGCAGAGACTCAGACTTCCCGCTCCTTCAGCTCAGCCCGAGGAGGGACCACAGCTGGGGGTGGGGGTAGGCTGCTGTTCGGTCGTGACTTGGGGCACACGATGAGCCGGGACCCTCTGCAGGCTCTGGACAGGCAGAGGGGCCGCTCCCTGGAGCC
>SNSB01003930.1:12925846-12939886 GCA_012922965.1 Capreolus pygargus
GGCAACCCACTCCAGTGTTCTCGCCTGGAAAATCCCATGGACAAAGGAGTCAGGTGGGCCACAGTCCATGGGGTCACAAAAAGACAGGACAGACTGTGTGCACGCATGCACGCACACACACACAGACACAGACACACACCCACAGACACACACACACACACACACAGACACACACACACAACTTCTGGACATTAGCCAATCTGACCTCCAGGAGACTAAGAGGCTGAGGTTGAAACTTGCAAGGCAACCCCCCGCTCTGAACTCCACTAGCTAGCTCCTCGGTGGAGGCAGAGTGCCGTGAAATAGGCATTGTAAGAGAGAACTGTGCTGTTACTCTTGCCTGAGGTCGTACTCCAAATCCTCTTTCATAAGGAAGACGCGATTCTGATGAGCTTCTTAAACGGTGGTGTTGAGGTCACTGATGCTAGCATCCTCTGTTGCGATCGGCAGGCTGACTTGAGAATTGCGTCATCTCTGTGTAAAGAGACCGACGCGACTGTCTGCCGTCCTTTCCTCTCGTCATCGCATGTGGGGGGAGAGGGAATCCATTCCAGATCCAGGAATAAATGATTTTTAAAATTCTGCCCTGAAAAAAAATAAAAAGAAGGAAGGATCAATACCAGTCCTTCACAGATTCTTCCTAAGGAAGAGAAGAGAGACTCTTCCTAACTCACTCCACGAGGCCAGTGTTACCCTCACACCAAAACCAGTAAGACTGATCACAGAGCAAAAAGAAACGACGGACCAGCATCCTCCGTGAACATAAACACAGAAATCCTCAACAAAACACCTGCAAAGCAAACCTAGCAACGTATAAAAAGACTGTACGCCGTGACCGAGCGGTGTTCCCCTCAAGAACACGGAAGTTGTTCCGCGTGCAAGAACCAGTCACGTCCCAGGTCACTTTGGTAGAATAAAAGAAACACCAAACGGTCATCTCGGCTGCGGCTTCCCTGGCGGCCCAGCTGGTAAAGAATCCTCCTGCCATGCGGGAGACCTGGGTTCCATCCCTGGGTTGGGAAGATCCCCTGGAGAAGGGAAAGGCCACCCACTCCAGTATTCCGGCCTGGAGAATTGCATGGACTGTGTAGTCTACGGGATCGCAAAGAGTCAGACACGACTGAGCGACTTTCACTTCACTTCATTTGGTCTCAGCTGACACAGAAAAGGCAACACTCTTTCACAATTTAAAAAAAAACACAACAAAACTCACCAAATTCGGAATGGAAGGAAACTTCTTCAATCTGATAAAGGCCACCAATGAAAACCTCAGAGTTAATGTCACCCTCAGTTGTAAGAGTTTCAGAACTTTCCTTCTGAGACCAAGAACAAGACAAGGGTGTCCAATTTCACCAGGTGTATTCAACAGTGTTGTGGAGGTTCTCATAAGGCAATTGGGGCTGGGGTAGGGGTGGAGAGAGAAAAAAGAAATTAAAGGATAAACATTACCGTTGTTGGAGGAAGAAGCAAAATTATCTCTGTGTTTGAATATATGAGGATGGGCTGAGTGCAGGCACAAAAGGAAAAAGATTGACTATGAGTCGATAGTTATTGAAATTGACTGATGGATACATTTTCCTCTAATTTTATGTATATTACAAAATTTTGCATAATAAAGATTTTTAAAAATATTAATTGTTGTAATATTGGAAGAGTTTTTTTTTTTTTAAGCAGTGATAAATATTCCTAGAAATTTCAGATACCTAGATATCTAAAGGGGAAAGAGAACATCTGGAAGGAACACCATTCCCTCATTCTTTCTGAGCTGCCCTAAGCGAGAGTCTAATTATTGGGGTCTAAGGCTACTGGGTGACGTTACACCAGTCAAAATCCACAACTTTTTATCTTCCCCACGTCTATTTGAGGACGTCTTGTGGACCTATTTACTGATCTTGTTAAGAGAAAACTCGTTGTTAACTCCTGACAGCAAAACCCCTTTGCAAAGATCCTTCTTATTTCTGGGCTTCCCCGGTGGTCCGTCGGTAAAGAACTAGCCTGTAATTCGGGAGCTGCAAGTTTGATCCCTGGGTCAGGAAAATCCCTTGGAGGAGGGCATGGCAACCCAGTTCAGTATGGTTGCCTGGAGAACCCCATGGAAAGAGGAGCCTGGTGGGTTACGGTCCATGAGGTCACGAAGCGTCGGACTTGACTGAAGTGACTTAGCACTTATTTCTGCTTTTCTACAAGTCATTTCTACAAGTTATTTCTGCTTTCCTACAAGTTATTTCTGCTTTTCTACAAGTCATTCTACCTCATGAGTGATTCCCAAAGTCCCGCCCTCTCCTTCCCCCTAACTAGCTTGTAAATTAGCAGCACTAACCCTTCAGGATCCCAGCTCTCACGGCGCTGTCCTCAGGGGCCCTCCAAGGCTGGACTGACAACAGACAGTAACCCTCGCCCTCGCCGCTTCCCCAGAGCCTTTAACCCAGGGTCTCTACGTGCATTTGTCTCGGCGATCAGGTGTGTCGGTTAGAGTTCAGCGAATGACCGGTTAACAAGGACAAAGGAAACTGTATCCGTACAGCCCCGGAAGCAGAAGCTCCACGGACTGCTTCCCCTCTGAGTGCACAGATGAGCCGTGAAGTCGCTCGGTCGTGTCTGACCCTCTGTGACCCCGCAGGCTGTAGCCCGCCAGGTCCTCCGTCCACAGGATTCTCCAGGTCAGCACACTGGAGTGGGTTGCCATGCCCTTCTCCAGGGGATCTTCCTGACCCAGGAATCAAACCTGGGTCTCCCGCATGGTAGGCAGACACCTTACCACTGAGCCACCAGGGAAGCCCCAAGACGGGAACGGGTGCCCGTTTCTATCACGAGTACTCAACATCGTAGTAGAGGTTAGAAGTCAAAGGCACCGTCATACACACTACAGAGACAAAGGGCCACACATCAAAAGGACACTGATATTTTACATGCAGTTCACTACGGGAACACAGCCCAGGTAAACACGTACAACGGGGCAGAGTCACCGTGTCCCCCTACAAAGCCGGGGAAGAATGCTGTCCTTTTATGAGTCTGCACCGGGGGTGTCAGGAGGAAGACGAAAGCTGGTCCAGCGGAGCAGGCATGCGTGCCGCCGAGGAGCTCTGGCTAACGCCCGAGGCCGGTGCACGCCACACAGCCGGGCGCAGAGAGGCGGCCTGCACGGGCACAGAGACAATCTCAGGCTTCGCTTTTCTTCTCCTGCCTTAAAATATGAATTCTGTTTCAGCAGGGGATTGCTGACTTGACCACAGACTCGCTGAGCACAGGTCTGTGTCTGTCTCCACCTGAAGCCGCCGCAGGCCCAGGACATCCAGGTACACATGGGTGCCTATTCTTGCCTGGAAAATCCCATGGACAGAGGAGCCTGGTGGGTTCCAGGCCACAGGCTTGCAAAGAGTCGGACACGACTGAGTGACTGAGCAGGCAACCAAGGTCAGTCACTTCCTCAAGTCGTTATAGAGAAGTGGGAAGTTTACACTTTTCAGTAGCTTCTTGGTGTCCTTACAAAGTACATCAGATTTAGACATTTAAATTTACTTCTTTGTTTATGATCCACCTGCTTTTCACCTTTATTCAGTACACTCCTCAGGCTTCTTTTGATTATGCCAGTAAAGTAGAATTCCGTTCAGCCGGAATCATCACTATTCTTTCCTCTCATCACTGTTTGAGTTTTGTATGTATTTATGCCTCTAACTGGTCTCTGACAAAAAGGAGTTAGGTGAAAGCCGCTCAGTCGTGTCGGACTCTTTGCAACCCCATGGACTACACAGTCCATGGAACTCTCCCGGCCAGAACGCTGGAGTGGGCAGCCTTTCCCTCCTCCAGGGGGTCTTCCCGACCCAGGGATGGAACCCAGGCCTCCTGCATTGCAGGTGGATTCTTTACCACCTGAGCCAGCAGGGAGACCCAAAGAAGTTTACTGGGACATTTAACAGATCCTTAAAATAGAAACACCCTCGTTTGTTGTATTTATTTTGTCAAATTGGCTTGAATTTAAGAGTTCTGTTTCCAGTCCTCACTGAAGTCATCACTTTGCTTACACCAGTAACTTTACCAGAAAAAATAAAGACCTGTACCGTCGTTATGTGAGTGAGCGCCAGGAGATTAAAAACCCTCATGACTGATGCATGTAGTCCTTAACATACCCAGCCATCTGCACTTTCTGGGGTCTGACAGTCTGTTCATAATGCATCAGTCTTTGTGTTCCCAGTAAGCTGTATGACAGGAAAAGACCACAGAACTGTAGCCCGCTCCGGCCACCTAAGCTTGCACAGCAGACCTGGCTGACCCCCCGCCCTTTTCTCCCCAACTCCGGACCGTCCCGATCTCTGGCCACATCAGCCAATCTTCTCTTTGTCAAAGCGCCTGTCTCACCTTCTCATCCATTTATTTTCCAAGAGCACGTTCAATTGTTTACACTTCTCTACTTCTCTTGCTCTGTTCTGGCTGCAGGCTCCGTATTTGGGGCCTGTCGTCAGCACACCCCGGTTCACTCCATCCAGGCTTTATGGCCGGTGCCCCTACTGACCCCATTCTGCTAGTCAAATATTTTGAATCTCTCTCCAACTCCTGTTGTTGTTTGTCAGGAAACATTTAACAAAAGGCTTCCAGTGTGCTGTTTTGGATCTGTCAGGAACCCTCTGGCCCTTATGGATTCCTGAATATTCAGGAATTAAGAGGAGAGGCACACATTTCCTGGGGCTGAGGAATCCAGGCATTTCTCATTACAGTGACAAGTACCCTCTTCCTTATTATGAGCCAAACGGTAAAAGGTGATCCTTTGCAACTCTCTCTTTGATAGGGATCATCTTATGTTTTTTAAGTCTGGAATTATAATCTTTGTTGAGAATAACCACCTTGTAAGACAGCATATATGCCCACGCCATGTTGATTAAAAACGCCTTTGCTCCATCGGAGCTTTGGTCCCTGTGTCTTTCTTTCTTTCTTCCTGTCTTTCTCTTACTCTCGGACCGCCAGGTTCCGCTCCATTAAAGGACCAACAAGCGCATCAGCCTCTTTCTCTCTCTTACTTTCTTATCGTCGACTCCGGACCACCAGGTCCGGCCCATTAAAGAACCAACAGTTGTCCAGTCCCTCAGTCGTGTCTGACTCTTTGTGACCCCATGGACTGCAGCACGCCAGGCCTGCCCATCCTTCACCAACTCCCGGAACTTGCTCAAACTCATGTCTATCATTCTGTGATACCATCCAACATTCGCATCCTCTGTTGTCCCCTTCTCCTCCTGCCTTCAATCTTTCCCGGCATCAGGGTCTTTTCCAGTGAGTCAGCTCTTCACATCAGGTGGCCAAAGTATTGGAGTTTCAGCTTCAGCATCAGTCCTTCCAATGAACACCCAGGACTGATCTCCTTTAGGATAGACTGGTTGGATCTCCTTGCAGTCCAAGGGACTCTCAAGAGTCTTCTCCAATACCAGAGTTCAAAAGCATCACTTCTTCAGTGCTCAGCTTTCTTTATGGTCCAACTTTCACATCCATACAAGACTACTGGAGAAACCATAGCTTTGACTATATGGCAAATGTTGCCCCTAAATGTAGTCATGATGGACTAACAGTCCTACAACTCTTTCCTGGAGGAAGAAGCCAGTACCTAGTGGAGGGGGCTCCCCATCCCTGGTCTCAGAAATCACTGAGGTTTGCCCAGCATGGGAGGAAGATCTGTGGTCCAGGGGTGAACAGCCACATGGGCGAAAGGAAGAAATCCTGCTGGACATGTGCAGATGGACCAGACTGAGAGGCCGTGAAAACTAGAAGGATGTGCTGATGCTTCAGCAATAAATTGCAATCAGATCTAATCACTATTAAATTGGTTTCTTTAAATTAAAAATAATTTATTGAAGCAAAGTTGATTTTCAATCCTGTGTTAGTTTCAGTGTATAGCAAAGTGATTCAGATATATATATCATATATACAAATATCCATGTATATGTTTTGTAGCAGGTCCTTATTTATCCATTTTATACATGGTAGTGTGTATCTGTTTATCCCAAACCCCTAATTTATTGCTCCCATGCTAATATTTAATTGTTAATATAATGATTGGGTAACAGGATCAAATTCCTTATAGTAAAATTCACAAAATACAATTATTCCATAATTATATTGCCACAAATAATATGGCTTAACATAAGCCCTAAGCTGCCACTGAGTGCTCCATCGGACCCGAAAGCCAGGTGCTCTGAGCATCCATCATCAGAACTGGTGACTGAGGCTCACACAGCGGATTTCAGGGAGAGCACCAGCCCCAAACACCCAGCTGATGACCTGGATGAGGTACATCTCCCCCACCCAGCCTGCTAGGGGGCCCAGGGACGGGCGTGCATGTTGGGGGGCAGTAGAGAGAGAAAGCAGGAGCAGGAAGGCAGTGCGTCCGAGGGTCCCGAGCGTCTTCTCTGTAGGTCCAGTTTGAGACCTCCATCTGGCTCTTGTCTGCCCTCGCAGTTTCCAAATCCTCTAGGATGCAAACAACAAGAAGTTAAATTTTTCTTTTTCTGTTCTTCTTTTGTGTGGAATTTCCAACAATGGAAAATCAGAGCCCAAACAGGTGACCAGGAAGCGCGCTCAGCACCCCCACAGGCTGCAGAGCAGACCCGAAGCCTCTTGTCAGGCACTCTCTGGGAAAGTCAAGACTCACATGCCAGCCGCCAGATAGATAATGTAACATTCTTGCCAGAACCAGTGCCCCTGCAGGCTCATTTGCTCCCAGGTTACCTCTCCTGCTCAGCAAATGTTCTCCCAAGAGCTGGGAAAGACTAGTGTTTACGAAAGGCTTTGAAGATGGAAATTAATGCAAGCGCTAACATTATTATTAATAACATTTCAAACCGGGTACATGGAATTTGTGGCTGCACTTGAGGACATTTTAATTAAGTTTCTAATTTTACCAGTTGGGGGGCAAAGAGAATTTATTTTTATCTCTGAAGCCTGAAGTCACGTCTGGTTCCCAGACTGCAGCAGCGTGTGCTCAGGGCACTTGAGTTCTGGCTGAAGAGCTCTGCACATGGGCTCACTTTCTTAATCTGCTGCAAGTAGGCAGAAAAAACACCACTGCCCCAGCATCTCTCAGAACCCAGGACTCTCCCCTTCCTGTGAGCTGTCATCCAGCAGAAGCTCAGCTATCTTTCCACCTCCTGCCCTGTTGGCCCAGAAATGGGTCATTCCTGGAATCTAAAAAATACAACAAAATAACGACTATAACAACAGCAACAACAGGCTCAGATACAAAGAACTAGTGGTCACCAGTGGGGAGAAGGAAGGCGGGGGGGTGGGGGGGCAGGTTAAGAGGTGCAAACTATAAGGTATAAAAAAAGCTACAAGGAAAAAAAAAGTTACAAGGATATGTTTTACAACATGGGGAATATAGCCAGTGTTTTATAGTACCTATAAATGGAGTAAAACCGTTAAGAATTGTGAATCACTATAGCCTGTATAGCATTGTGCCTGTAGCTTGTATTATATTGTACAAGGGTTAGATTGCAATTAAAAAGTAGCCTCCATAGTAAAAGTCTGATTTTAAAAAAATGAGTATTTTTATCCAAAATTGGTAAGCCTCCTTACATATAAAGCTTAGATTTTAAAATAAGAAACAATTTTTAGAAAACTTACTGGTTTAAACTAAACATACTTCCTATCTCCAGTGAGTTTTTTAAATTAGAATTTAAAAAGAAGAAGAAAAGAGGAAAAGAAATAGGAATTCCCTGGTGGTCCAGTGGTTAGGACTCTGCCTTCACTGCCAAGAGCCAGGAGTCAGTCCCTGGTCAGGGAACTGAGATCCTGTCGGCTGCACAGTGAGGCCAAGAAACAAAAATAATCAAAAGGTTAGAAGGAGCTTCCCTGAGTATGAACTCATTTCAGGAAATTTTCACATGCTGTTTGCTCGATTTTTTTAGTTTATTTAGCAACGAATTTGCAAAACTCCAACACCTATGGGGGACCGTGAGAACTTCTCTAAGCAACATCTCTGCACACACCCTTCTGTATCTGGGGGTTCTGAAAATGCCACGTCACCTATTTTGTTGCGAATGTGGTTCATGGGTCTCAGTTTGACTATGGAGTTGTTTGGATATAATGTTGCCATTCTAAAGATTCAAGATCATGTCACCCCCCCTCCTTTCCCTATAATACCTTTGAGACTAATTCCTACCTATAACGATATATCAAATTATCTATAATGTCAGAGAAAACATTTGTAACATTTACTTTCCATGCACCCTTCCTCAGGAAGCTACTGGAGAATATATACCAACCAAACAAAAGAAATAAATCAGGAAATGGGATCCAGAAAACAGAGGATGGTGAGGGAGGAGGGAACCCCCCCAGATCCTGGAGTGAAGCCTGGGGACAATCCACACGAAGACTGTTCACAAAAGCAGACGGACAAGAGAAGCAGCTTCCTCATCTTCCGCAAGATGTCCCTAAAGAGAAAACGCTGCGACGCGATGTTGTGTGCGCCCACGGGGCATACTGCGCGAAGACGCACTGGTCCATGTTAGTGCTAATTATTGTCCAGCTCCTACTCCAGACACCTCGTGATTCTGTTCACCTTGTTGGAGAGAAGCAAAAATTTAGTTTCTGCTGAAATAAATGAGAACAAGGAATTGCTTTCACGACTTTATTGGTAATTTTCAGCATCATAGAATTTAGCTTTTTTCCCCCCGAAAGGAAACTGGATTAACATAATCGATCTCTTTAGAGGGAAGGGCAGAGAGAATAAATAAGGAGAGAAAAGGATTCTTAGCCATTTATCATGTATTCCTCCTGAAAATTAACTAAGGGAAAATGAGTAGCTGAGAAGCAAAACTAATCCTGACCAGGCTCATTCTGGGACAAGTACCCCTTTGCCGGAGAACCCACCGTGAGGCATGAGATGGGGCCCCTCTGGGTTTGGGCAACGAACACTTTACTACAGACGGGAAGGGGCTGGAGACCGCGGTCAGTCTGGGACTCAGTTCTGACCTGCGTCTGACACCCCAACAGAGGAAAGGGCTCAGAGCGGCAGAAGGGACAAAGGCCTCGAGGAGGCAGAACGGCGCAGTCTCCCGGGGTGGGCCATCAGACCAGCGTGGGACTCGGGATCCAGGGAGCTGGTGGGGTTTTTGCTGAGTGCTCCCGCCAGGGCTGTATGCAGAGTTCTGTCCTGCTCTTTGAGGCTGGTTCTCACACCACTCACATATTTTGAATTAAGAGTGATAATGAAATTTAACTTTCCACTTCTGGATACCTGTGTAATGAATCACTAAACCAGACTTTTGAAAGTGACTGGGTGGCGCTGCCCCACAGCTTCGCCTGCATGGGGGGACCTCCCATGAGAAATGGTCCAGGGGAGCCTCATGCATGGGGTGACCTCCAGCTCACCTCTCAGGGGCCCGAGCATCTGTCTGGAGTGCATCTGACCTGCTACTTTTCCTCCACATGCGCTCAGACAGACTGGAAAGCCCGCCCTTTATTGTGCTGTATGAATGCCCAGAGGCTGAATCTGCAGCATAGCTGTGTCTGGCTCTCTCGCCATTCACTGAGCTTCTTCTTTTACAGGGGACTGTGCTGGGCGGAGTCCCCTGCACCTTCCAGCTCCAGCAGGTACAGACGTCTAGACCAGCAGGCCTCACACCTGCTGCATCCTTTTGAGAAACACCTGCCGGGATCCTGTGTTCCATGGTTTGATCCCACACTACCTGGGCCAGAGGAGGGGTCCTGAGGGGCAGATATGTTTAAAAACTCCCTGAACGGGTATTCCCTGGCAGTCCAGGTGTCCAGCTGGGCTCAGCTCGGGGTCAGCAGGGCCCTGCCCTGACCCACGAGCGGTGGTGGGTGGTGTGATGACCAAGGAGGCTGTGGGAAGGCGTGGAAGGTGGATCCGCAGTGACCGCACCCCTGCCCTCCTAGTTAGGACCCCGAGCTCTCACTGCCATGGGCCCGGGGCTCAATCTTCCGTTAGGAAACTAAGATCTTACAAGCTGTGTGGCACGGCCATAAATAAATACACAAAAACTGGGTTAGACCCTGGGGTAGGCCCTGGCTAGGGCTTAGAAATGCCCTTTTGAACAAGTGAGTAAGTTAAGTAAGTGGTGCCGGTAGGAAGTCAAGGGAGGGACTCAGAGTCGCTGCGTAGGCAGGTGTAGGGAGGAGACAGTCCAGCGGGGCTGCAAGGGTGAGTAGGACCTGGTGGGGCAGACAGGGGTGAGGTAGAAGATTCCAGACGAAAGGACGGGGGGGGGGGATACGTGGGAGCCTGTGGGAGGTATAAGAAGGGATTTCTCCACCAAAGAATTCTAGGCCCGATCGGCGGGAGGAGGACCCCGAAATAATCGCGGGCGAAGGGGACGGCGACCCAGCCGCCGGCGGAGCAGGCTGCTCACCTGAGGCCGCGCCCCGCGTGCACGGCGGCCCCTCCCCACCCGGGGACACGACGTGGAGCGCTCCCTCCTCCCTGCTCTGTGTTTTCACCGATCGGTGCTGGCCTCAGGTTTGTCGCCGGAGGCCCCGGAACCATCACTGCTCTCAAACGTCCCTTCGGGGAGGCCGCTTTCCTGCCCTCCCTCCTGTCTCCCACGACTTCTTCACGTGGGAGTCCGCGATCGGAGCCCCGGCTTCCGCCGGCGCCGGGCAGGCTGGAGGGAGGCGTGGGGGACAGGTGGGCAGGGGCGCGGCCGCCTCCTCGGCCATCACACCGCCCGCCACCGCGAGGAAGCCACGCGGCGCGTGGGTCGGGGCAAGGGCCCGCTGACCCTGAGCCGAGCCCGCTGGACACCGGTTAGCCAGCGGTCTGCGCCTAGCCCAGGCCCAGGCCAATCATCGGAGGCTACGTCGGCACCCTAGCGCCTGATTGGTCAGGACTGGGCAGAGCCGGTCCAATCAGAGTGGAGCTTCCCTTCCCCTAGGTCGCGAAGGGAGAGCTGCGCAGGTCCTTGAGTTTCCAGCAGCCTTTTCACTGCGACCTCCCACGTGGTATTGGCAACGCACTCCGTCATCGTTTGACGTCTAAGGTAGGCTGTTTCCAACGATGACCCTCACAAGTTCTTATTCTTTATGTCCAAGGCTCTGCCCACTCCCCTTGAATCCAGGCTGGCCTTGGACTGACTTCTCCCGTTAGAACAATGCAGAGGCGATGGTCCAGGATTTCGAAGCCCAGACTTTCAGGGGCCAGGCAGTGTCCATTCTGACCGTCTTGGGATCCAGCTGCACGCAAGCTCAGGCTGACCACCAATACAGAGAGAGAGGCCGACTTGCTCTCAGCCCTCCAGTCACCCTGCTAAGACAATAGATATGACTAGAGCCATCGGAACCTCCTCTCCAGGTGAGCTAAGCCCCCAAAGGAATGTCAGCTCATGAACAGTCCCGACCAAGAACAGATGAAAGAGACAAATCTTCCACCAAGCCACAGACCTGAGGAATAACAGCTCCCTGTTGTGTAAGCTCCCACGTTTGTGTGGTTTGTTGTGAGTTAGTCACTCAGTCGTGTCTCTTTTTGACCCTATGGACTTTCGTACACTAGGCCCCTCTGTCCATGGAATTCTCCAGGCAAGAATACTGGAGTGGGTTGCCATTAAATAGCTGATTCACAGCATGAATTGGACTTACTGTTACTTCAGTATAGTCTTAACTGGTCTGTTTCATAGGTTTAGACTTAGCATTCTATCAGCCGCCTGCAACAGAAAATTCAGTTCAATAAGGATATTGATTATCTGTCTCTCAGAACATGAAATCCAAGTTAGTGCAGTGGCCTCATGGTGTCACCAAGGACCCACGCTCCTCCCGTCTGTCCATGATGCCATCCCCACTGTGACGATGTTCCTGTCACTTCATGGATGCAGGAAGCCTGCAAGGTGCCGGACATCACATCCAAACCCACCGCTTCAGCAAGAAACAGGAGCGTGTCCTCTTTATGAGCCTCCTTTATGTGAGGAGACTTCCCAACAGCAGGATCCATTGGCTTAAACTTGTTTTAAACCAATTGCAGGGAGAGGCATGGAGTTACCGAGATTGGCTTACACAGAGCAGCTTACCCCAGCCATACAGAGGGTGGTGGCTACCTGGGCCATGGTGGGTTTCTGCCAGCAAAGGCAAAGAAGGGCAAGCTTGCGGCTACCACAGTATCTACTCCCATACAAAATTAACATTGACCACTGAATAAAACAGGCATTCCTGAGAGACACCCAGCCTTTATCTGGGGCCTTGTATGATGTCTACCTGTGTCTTTCTACTCCCCCCACCCCCACAAACATCACTGTTTGCAAGGTGGTAGGCCAATCAGAATCTGTCTCCAGCAGCCAGGGTCCTGGCGGGAGGCAGAAGGCAGGAGGAGATCTGGAAGAGCATGGTGACAGGACCATCTGCTGCAGTGTAGTCACAGTTCCACGCCCCGCCAGAGGTGCTGTTCCCCAGGGCCTAGCTGATACCACTGCCTGGCTGTAGGAGGCATGGTCCCTGGAGCCCGACATGAGTTGATCCAACAGAAAAGGAAGCTGGACAAGCATTGTGGTTACCAAGGGACACGGACATGGCCAGGCCAGGGTGGGTCCCGTGGGCAGAGGAGGGAAAAAGGCCCCAGCCTCTCTGCTTGGTCTCAGCCTGCAGCTGGCACCCGGCTGGTGAAGATCTGCTTATAATGGTGGCCATGGGCCTCCTGGACACAGAGCAGGAGAGAGTGGATTTGCTTGGAAAGTGGAGAATCAATGAGTTAGTTGACCAGAAACTTGGAGAATTATACTGAAGAAAAGCAGCTCAGAATCCAGGTTGTTTAGCTAAGACCACTAGTCTCTCTTGCCCTTGTAGGCTACTCTATCTAATCCCATCTGTCCGGCAGCTTCTCTTCCACACCAGCCAGGGGGACACTCAGGTGCCTTCCCCGAGGCGGGAGCCCCACTCCTGACCGGCCACCAAAGGCGTAGTCAGGCCACTGTGGTGTCACAAGTGGTGGCCCACGGCAGCAAGGACAGAAGTATGTTCACTAATCCAAGGCTAGCTGACTGCGGCTGAGAAGGGAAAACGTTGGGAAAACAGAAACATTCCCTGGAATTGAAATTGAGGTGTCTGAGCCACAGAAAGGTTCTCCTCTGCTACAGGGAACGCCTGGGAACGCATGCCTGCGGCACCTGGACGCCCTCGGGTCTGGGCTGGGCCTCCCGGTGACCACCTGGCACAGCCGCCGGCGGAGGCAGGAGGTGGACCAGATGGACTAGAGGCAAGACAGGCCAGGCTGGCGAGGCAGGTTCAAGGCAGATCCCAAGCCCTCACCCCCGCCGGATTGCAAGAGCCCGTGACTATCTCAACGCTGAAATCCTGGGGTCAGGGAGCCTGTGGGGTTTTAGAAAGAATCCAGGTGGGAGAACCTGCGCTCCCCTTCGCTCTAACGCTGAGGAGCTGCGACATCCTGCGGAGCTCCACGGGCCCAGCCCCGCCTCACCTGCCAGGCAGGAGGGGCCACGCAGGGGAACAGCGAGCACCCCAGAGACGAAGGCCCGGTTTAGCTAGTCTTCTGCCCGACCGGACCCCTCATTCCCGCCCCAAGACCCCTCCTCGACTCCCCCGATCTCACACCCGCCCTCGGGCCTTGGGGGGAGACTGACTCTTCCGGCCAGACCCAGCTCCGGGCGCACTGTCCCCAGCACCCAGGCCCCCGCTGCGGGGAGCACACCGCCGCCCGGAGGCGGAAGCAACAGGAGCCGGTCCCCGCCCGCCGGTCCCCGCCCTCCGCCCCGGGGTCCTCTCGGCGGACCGGCTCCGGGGGGCGGGCCGGGAGGGGGCAGGGCCGGGGTGAGGGCGCGGGAGCGGGGCGGGGGCGCGGGCCGCGGGGCGCATGCTCACACGCGCCCGTGACGTGCGCGCCGGGACCGGGCCGCGGAGGCCGGGCTGAGAGGGGCGGCGGGCCGAGGCCGGGAACAGAGCAGAGCAGAGCGAGCGCGGCGGCGGAGAGGAGGCGCGCGGAGCAGCAGAGCGGCGGTGCGATCGGCGCTCCCAGCCGGCCTCCCCACCGCCCCAGCCCCGGCGCGCGGGCTCCGGCCGCCAAGCGGCCACCTTGCTGAGCGGCCACCCCCGCGCCGC
>SNSB01003930.1:12940286-12950769 GCA_012922965.1 Capreolus pygargus
CTCGGGCCCGGGCCCATGGGCGCGCGTGGCCGGACTTGGGGGTGCTGATCGGGCGGGTGCGGCCGGAGGAGCCATGGACTGCAGCCTGGTGCGGACGCTCGTGCACCGGTACGTGAGTGCGACCAGCGCGGGGCCGGGGCCGGGACACGGGCTGGCAGGACGGGGCCGCGGCCGCTGGCCGTGGGGCGCTGAAGGACTTGGCGGCCGACCGCGCCCCGGGGGACGGCAGGATGCGGGGGAGGCGGCCCTGCGGGGCTGGCACCTCGGGCCCCGACGGCGCGGGCGCCCACCCGCCAGCGCGCCTCCCGGGAGCCCGGCGGCCTCTGGGGCCGCGGCAGCTTAGATGGGCGCTGGGCCGGGCTAAAGGGGGATGCTCGCGCCCGGCCTCACGTGCCGGGTCCGCCCCGGGAGTCGGGAGTCGGACAGAGGAAGAGGGCGCCCCACGGGAAAAGGCAGCGGCTTTGCCCCTTAGTTTCGTAACAGCACGCGGGGCTTCGGAAGTGAAGTTTGGGAGCTTTTCCCCGAGAGTAACCAGTCGGATCCGAGGCCGGCCGCGGGGCTTCCCGGAGCCCTCGCTGGCTGTGGCCGCCACCCGGCTGGTTTGGTTTCGCGTCAGCCGAGGGGAGCCCTGGGCGGAGGGGGCGCGGCGGGCAGAAGGAAGCGGCCTGCTCTCCGGCAGCCCGCCCGGCCCCGCGCGCACGCGTCTGTCACAGGTTGCAGGGGTGGCGCGCACTGAGGTTTCCGCTAGAAGGGGGACCGGCTGTGGGGGCGCGTATGGCCTCGGAATCCCCTCGGTCAGTGTTCGCGTTTACGCGCTTTCTTGTTCACCCGAGGGCGACGCTGAAAGAGTGCTCCCCGGAATCCGGTCAGCGAGGAGGCCTCGAGGGTCGGGGAGCCCCCCGCGGAGGGCGGTGAGCCTTCCAGTTAAGTGGGGGAACGCCTCTGCGATTCTGGTAAGAGGCCCGGAGGGCGTCCCGTGGGAAGGCCCCGCTCCTCCCCTAAGGGTTCTCGAGTTCAGATGGCAGCGTGAGCGCGCTCACCCGGGGCCCCCTTCCTGTCTGCGGCAGTGAGTTCTGGAGACGCTGGTGCCGGCTGACAGTCGGTCGGCAGAGTTGTTAGAGAAACCCTCCGTGGATGCGGACACTAATCAGTGCAATCGCGGGAGGGTGGAGGCCCCGCCGACCCGGGGTGTTCTTGCTGACTTCCCAGTCAGTTTCTGTTCTCGACTCTGAGACTTGTGATGGAGAGGAGAGCTGGCCTGGGAGCACTGACACAATCTATCTACCCAGGAGAGAGGGAGGGCGGGAGGGCCTCCCCCTCCCCCCCCCCCCCCCCCTCCTCCCATCAAGGCCTCTGCCTGGAGGATCTTCCCTCCCCCACTGTTCCCGACCCCTTCATCCTCGGGGTCAGGCGGACGGAGATCCAACGTTTGCGCTTTATCTCCTCCAGGTCTTCAGTTGTCTGGTGTCACATCGACCTGTATAAGTGTTGGTGGCATTTACATGCTTGCTTTCCCCTTGCTGTGATGTGTGTGCGGTGGTCAGTCCCTTCAGTCGTGTCCGACCCTTTGGGACCCCATGGACTGCAGCCCGCCAGGCTCCTCTGTCCATGGGATTCTCCAGGCAAGAATACTGGAGTGGGTTGCCATGCCCTGCTCCAGGAGATCTTCCCCACCCGGGAATCAAACCTGCATCTCCTCCATCGCAGGCGGATTCTTTACCCCTGAGCTACCAGGAAAGCCCCTTGCTGTGATGTTAGACTTAAGAAATCAAATTATCCTTCTGGCCTGACTGTAAAATATCTTCAGTGAACTTTTCCAGCATGTGCATTACTTGGTGATGTCCCTGGAATCCAGTTATGGGATACTATTATTATTTCTATGTTTCTCATTCCACATCTTTTTTTAAACAGTCTGATCATTTGACTACTTCACCATATTCACATAGAAAGCCATTCATTTTTTTGATATTAAGCTCATGTCTATGTTATTAAACTAATTTGGCTTTTTCCAGAAACAGCCAGCCTGTTTGCTTATGATTGGATTATGTTTCAATATGTGGGAATTAATTATATTTCCTTATACTGGAGGGGAAAAAAGACTCTGGAATTGAGTATTCATATTTCTTTGTGATTTCAATATGTGACTTATTCTATAAGTACAAATAAGTCATATCCTGTTCCCGTCTTGTGGTCACAGAGTCAGAATTTCTAGGACAGAGAAACCTTTTCATGATGATGCCTGAGGGTTGCCAAAGATAAAAGAGTCCTTGGAAACCGTTGCTAGGGTATTTTATTCTGGGTTACTTCCAGAGAGGTGGAGTAGGCGAGTGAAGGAGATAATTCTGTTCCAGGTTAGGCCAGGTATTTCCAAAGCTGGCATCACTGGTTGTGAGCCTGGACGCATGTAAACCATGTAGAGGTGTGCTGAACTCAGAAATGGCGAAGTCCTTCTGTGCCATGAGCTTTAAAAAAAAATGTTAAAGTGGATGGAGAACTAGTGTTACCTCCTTAGGAGAGACGTGAGGGGAGACATCCAGTTTCAGAGTCTCCGGGTGCCCACCTGGGTTGGACCTGGCCTGCCCATGTTGAGGCCAGATCTCCCTGGGCTGGTGGTTTGCTTTCTCTGCCTCAGTTTCCTCGTCTAAGAATGAAGAGCTGTCCCCATTCCAGAGCATTGTCACGAGGATTAAGTGCGCTAACACAGGCCAGGACTGAGGGTGGTGCCCGGCGCTGTGAAAGTGCTCAGCACCCGTGTCACTGATGGCCGTTAGCAAAGCTCTGTCCCTGGTGACTGGCCAGGGAAGGGCAAGTACCTCCCTGAGTCACCTGCTGGTCAGGATGGGCGTCCTGCTCTGGAGCAGTGTGTGGCTTCAGAGGGGACTTGGGGCATCTGGACACAAGGGTGCTGAAGACTGCAGGCCCAGCGAAAAGTCCGCCATGATGTCTACTTGCAGAATGACCACTTGGCACGATGCCGCTCCCCTTCCTCTCCACACCTCACTGCTGGGAGGTCTGACTGTGATGCTCACTTCATTGTGTCTCTGGACTTTGTTTTCAATACTTCAGCCTGGATACCTGCTTGTCCAGGCTGCTGCTTATTTCTGTCTCACAATTTTTGCTTTCTGGGATATTTCTTACCTTTTAATTTTAAGATGGGCAAAACTTCCTTAATGAGAGTAGATCCGTTTTTGAAACAAACGGTTATGTTAAGATTTTTCTGCATAAGGAAAAAAATAAATGCTGGTCCCTGGAGAACCTCAAGCATGGCTGTATTAGAATGCTCTGAACCTTCTAAGAAATTCACCACTTATCTGCACGCGTGTGGAGCTGCTGCTGGTTTGGTTTTTTTTGATCACCAAATGGCTTGTGCCTTGGACGACATTCATCTGATGAGTCTTGTTTTAAAGCTTTAAATGCTGCCTGACTTCCTAAGGCCGCTTCTGATGGCACCCTGGGGCCTCCTGCGGTTCAGCCCCCCGGGGGTGGGGGTGGGGGTTCTACATCCCAGGACTCAGAGGTGGGGCCACCTGAACCACCCCAGGCCTTCAGGTGCTTGAAGTTGGTGACCCCTGAGGCAGGCTGGCCCCGCCTGCGGAATGTTCAGTGTTCCTACACGCCTTTCAAAGCAATCTGCCTAATGTATAATTTAACCCCTGTGTCCTGGCTATTAAGTTAGATTCCTTCCATTGTCTTCCTGTTAGGGACAAGTCATCATTGTGCCTTTCTTTCCTGCCTGAGGGCAGATTTAATAACCCCGGGGAGGGGAGGGAGTGTAGCTGACTGGGTTTTGCTGCAGAATTTCTAGGGGCGAGCCTGCCCTCAGTCTGCAGTTGCCTGAAACGGCTTGGAAGCCCCTGAGCTGCCGTTGGCTCCGTAGGGAGGCCTCCATTTACGACTGTGCTGGGCGCCAGAGCCTGGACACATGCTGTCCCTCGTGTGGGGCAGTCAAAGTACAGATCCCCAGGTTCCAGACTCACAAATGCTTTTTTAACCAAGTTAAATGCAGGCAGAAATGCTATTTATTTGCAAGGAAAATCAATAAAAAGCCATTTTTACAGCCATAGAAATTCAACAAGCTTGAACAAGGGATTGCTTTTGCTTGGATTCTTGTATATGAAAAAAAAAAACAAATAGTTGTTTGTGGAGGTCAAAGTTCAGCAGCAGAGGCTCACAGGTGCAGGTGGAGACCTGGGCCGGGCCTTTGACTATGAGACCTTGAGCATCTTCCCACTTGAAAGGGACCCCCTTGATGTGATTTCCTGGGGGGGAGCACCGCCAGGATCAGGGGGCGACTGGGGTGCCCTGCGGCCCAGGGAGGTGCTCTGTCAAGGCTCTGACGCTGCTGGCAGCCCCAGCTCCTCCGCGGGACTGCGTCCCCTTCGGCCTCCCCGAGTGGACCGTGTGGAGGGTGCCGGCCCCCCGGTCCTGGTGGTGAACGGCGGTCCCGGGGAGCATGCCCCCGCTGCGGGTGCCCTCGGTACCCTCCTGCTTTGGGGTGAGTGACCCGGTCTGGAAAGCTGCAGCTTGTGTCCCGGGGCCCCTGCCCGCCCCCTCTCTGCCGTGAGCCAGCAGCACCGCCCTTCTGCAGCGGCATCACCAGTCCCCTAGGCGCTCTGTCGTGCCTTTCAGTCGCCCCCTTGACCCTGCTGTGTCCCCACGACTGTGTCCTCCGGAGACTCCCAGGCCTGCCTCCTTCCTCCCGCAGCACCTGTGTGTCAGCCCGAGGCGGCCCGCCGGCCCTTTCTGCCCTCACCCCCGACTTCAGCACACACAGGGTCTCTGTCCGACACCAGGTGAGGTCGTGGGAGGCCAGACAAGGCGAGAAAGGTTGATGGTGGGGCCAGGCAGGGAGGGGCAGCTCCTGCTCAGAAAACCTGACCTCCTTGAGACTCTGTGAAGGCAGAATGTGGGGGTGGGGGCCGCAGGGCGTGTGACCTTCCGATGGCCTAGTGACTCGCCACGGGGTGTTGCTCTGGAATCTGTGCTCAGCCCCGTGACCTTCCTCCACCTGTGCGGGGTCTTAGCAGAAGGACTCAGAACTTGCCACGGGTGAGCCTCCAGGGGCACTGGGACCGGCCCCGGGCTGCGCTGTTTCCTGACCACCCCTCCCTGGTCTCTGCAGCCCCTCCCTGCCCTGACCTGCCTCCTGAATCTGCCCTTTGGTACTTCAGGGAAGGTCATGGGGGCGGAAACAGTTTTCTTGCAGATTAGAAGTAGAAAGGGATGCAGAAAGGATTTGTAGCCCAAGGGCCCCAGAAGTTCCTTCTGGGCTTTGTAGGCGCTTGGCCTGTGTCTTGTGTTCCCTGATCCAGGTGGGAGGCAGGGAGGCCAGGGGTGGTGTCCGAGTGTCCGAGCGCCCCGGGGCTGGGGGCTGCGGGCCTCTGAGCCGCCTTGTCTGGCGGGTGGGTCCAGGCAAAGAGGGGGCTGAGCCGGCCCTTTGCTCAGGTCAGCCGGGGACCCGAGGCTGGTGCCCTGTCCTCCCTGTCAGCGCCCTGCTGGGAGGCCTGGGGTGCCCCCACGGCCATGGCTGTAACCCCCGTGGGGCTGGGACAGCTCGTGAACCTCTATCCAGGGGTCAGTTCCACCTCTCACCACGACTGTTGATAAGACCCTCGAAGATGCACCCTTGGGTGCTTCTGAGGACCTGAATGGGTTAATGACAGGCCTTGAAAGTCTTGTTGAGGCCACTTCACACCTTCAGAGTCTCCTTCCCTGGGATGTTTCTCAGAACAGTGAGGAGGAGGCCAGGGAGGTGTGTGGTCCCGCCCCTCACCTGATAAACAGTCACCTCCCCAGGGTTGCCGCCCACAGTCCCCTCACCTCTGGAGGGGCCTCCTGACCCTGGGAGCTTCCCCCACGCTGTCTAGGGCTCTTTCTGTCCATTTCGGCTGATCCTCTGCCCATCGGACCCCCAAGACTGGCCCCCTCTTTCCTCGCATCCACCCCTCTGACCCCCACCCAGAAAGGACCCTCTCCTGGGGTCTGGTTATGAACAAGCATTCTCAGCTGGCCCCCTGGGGATCCTGGGGCACAGAGTGCAGAGCCTTTGGCTCAGACACTTTGTTTTCTGGGCGAGAGGGGCGGAGGAGGGGAGCTTCCCAGTGCCCCTAGGCTCCTGAAGCTGTGCCCGCCCTGTGAACGCTGAGAACCTTGTCTGAAAACACAGGAGGGGAACCGGCCCTCTGATATGGTCACTCCGTGGTCAGTCACTCTGTGGCTTCAGAACTGCCTGAGTTTATGGCCAACATTTAAAGGCGGGTGAATGTGTCCCAGGGGGTAAAGATTCCGCCTGATAACACAGGAGACTCGAGAAAATTCCCTGGAGAAGGAAATGGCAACCCACAGCAATATCCTTGCCTGGAAAATCCCCTGGACAGAGGACTGGTGGGCTACAGTCCTTGGGGTCACAAAGAGATTGAACACAATTGTCAGCAAGTGTCCAGATCCCCCCACTGTTTCAAGAAAGGTGTGGCCTGGCCGTCCAGCGCCGGGTGGCTGCCCTCCACGGAGGGCTCAGCGCCCTGCCCGCCGGCTGCCCTGCCCGCCCCCGACCCCTGTCCACCAAGGGTCCAGGCTCCTCCAATTGGGGTGGACCCCTGAGCCCAAAGCAAGCTCCGTCCGTCGGTCGGTCAGAAGGCACCTGGTGACTGGCCGCCGGGGGCAGAGCCTGGGCCCCGCATTCCCTGGTGTGTGTGCTGACGCTGGGTGGGCGGCGCCAGTCCAGCAGTGGCCCAGCCGGGGGCTCGCTCACGCTGCGTGTGGACCAGGAGACCCGCCACGGGCCGAGTCGGGAGAGCGCTCTGGGCCCCGGCTGCCACCGTTCCCTCTGTCCCCTGGGCGTAGGCCAGGCCTGAGTCGGGGAGCGCTGTGGGCGAGCTAATCGTTAGCTGCCTCTTCCAACCAACCCGGCACATACTTTTCCCACCTTTTTAAGTGGAGACGGAGGAAACTCACCGCCTCCGAGCCCCTCCTCTCGACGAGGAGCGTGCCAGTGACCTTCACACGGCCGCGCCCCGCTGTCCTGCCGTCTGGGTGTCTCTCGGTCACCCTCTCAGGGTAAAGCTCGTCCAGATGGATCCATTTCCAAGCTCTCACTCTGCAAATGTTTAACCACCTCCCACCCTCCTGAGTTTCTGTGGGCAAGATGTTTCCCGTTTCTCTGCGGTTTTTGTTTTGCCTTTGGTGGGTTTCAGAGTCCGCGCGCCCCCGGGAGTGTCTGACACGTAGGCGGTGGAAGGAGCCAGTTTTCCTGGGGGACAGCCGTGTGTCCGCGTCATCTGGCCATAGTCTGCCCCCACACGACACACCAGCTGGCCGCAGCTGTCAAGGGAGCCTGCACCGTCTGCTGTGCGTGTCTTGTGGGTAAAACACGTTAACCAAGGTGGGTGGCCGCGGGCAAGACGCTGGTGACTTCCGGTCACTTTGCTTCTGCGGTGCTTACCCCGGCGTCTGACTCACAGGTTCTGTGATGGGGCAAGGCCAGGGTCCCCGGCGCCTTGTTGGGACTCATGAGGCCGGCTTCCATTTCCCTCCCCTCTCACCTGCTGGGGGAGGCCTGCATCTGTTCCTGGAGCCCCTCCCATCCCGGCCTGGGTGTGGCTGTGGGCGCCCAGGGGCCAGTGGCCTAGGAGGATGCGGAGGCTGTCAGTGAGTTCCCGCCGGGCTCATGGACGCTCCTGTGAACGCGGCAGAGAGGGGCCTGGGTCATCCAGCCCGCTGCTCTCGGCCGTGCCCCGGGGGTAGCCCACCACCCCTCCATCCCCACCGTCCGCATGGGGTGAGGGGCTCCCCTTCCACATGGATGCTGGGCCTTTGCTTTGCCCACCCAGTGTCCTTCCTTCTGCACACCTCTGTCCTGGTCTGAGGGCAGAGGCCCGCCTGAGACGCGTCATGTCAACACACGTCTGATCGTTGAGGACATGGAGGCCGACAATGTGGCTGAGGAAGGCGGCGTCCTCGTGGTGAAAAGCTGGCATCGATTCCGGGGTGGTTCTAAGATGCTCGTGGAGGGTCCATGAACCTCGGTGGTGGTGTGTTTAAGCACCGGCATCTAAAATACGAAGCCGTGGCAGGTCCGTGCCTGTCCTGGTGCGGGGTTGGGGTTGCAGCGAGGCTCGGGGCTGCAAGTGTGGCCTTCTCCCATCCTCAGGCGGCTGCTCCCGGGGAGGGGGGCAGAGCGAGTGGTCTCTGTCCCTCGTCCAGTGAGTACATGGTCCCGTCAGGGAAGATGCCACCCTCACACCCGCGTTTCATCTCCCCTGCTTCCCCGGGTCCCGTCTCCAGCCTCAATCACAGTGGGGGTTAGGGGTTCACTGTGTGCGCTCAGGGGACACACTTCCGTTTGTGGCTGAATACAGAGAGAGAACCGCAAAGGAGGCAGTTTGAAAAAGTGCATTGTCTGTTGACTGTTTTATCAAACAAAAGGAAGTGTTCCCCAGAATCTGGGGGGATTAACAGAGTAAGTGTGCAGCAGGAACGGTCGCTCTTCCGGGCTGTGGAGCAGGTTTCGGCCGTCGTTAGCTCCGACAGACCACGGTGCCCAAGGTCTGAGCCCTGATCCATCACGGTCCTGTGTGTTCCTGTCTTTCTCTTTTCTTTTTTCCCTGTGGGAAGTTTGGTTTTTTCAGTCTTCTAACTTCATTGAGGCTTTCAGTGGCTAAGTCAGAGATCTCTCTTGGTAAATGTCACACTGCACTTGAAAATACGTGGGTTATTTTAAAGTATATTTTGCTATTAATGTCTCACATAATTCCACAGTGATAAGAGAACAGACTCTGTATGATTTTGACACCTTTAAGCTGGTGAAATTTTTGCACCTGGGTTTATGTTCCCATCCCTGGAGGAGGAAACGACAACCCACTCCAGTATTCTTGCCCGGAGAACGCCGTGGATGGAGGAGCCTGGCGGTACAGTCTGTGGGGTCGCAGAGAGCCGGACACGACTGGGCGACTGGGCATGCGCTAGCCCGAGCTGGGAGGCTCGGTAGGAGAGTGGTGGTTGGTGTCAAGTGTCGTCTGGGTCTGTTAGGACTAAATCCGCAGCGTCTGTCTCGTTGATGCGACAGATGTCCCCCACGTAACTGGATTGGGCGGAGGGGGCTGGGAAGCGGCCGGTCCCCGAGTCAATGGGATCGGGTTTAGGCAGCGTGCTGTTGGCCTGCTCTGCGGGGCCGCCTCTTCGCCTCCAGCAGAATCGGAACGGGGTGGCTGGAAGGTGACCCCAGGCTGCTGCTAGGGTGACAGGGACGTGACTTCTCTGTGGGCCCAGGACGCAGGGTCACCCTGCCGCCCACGCGTCCTGGGCTTCCGCGGTGGCCTGAGTGTTCCCGGGCCGGCACTGTGGATCTTTCCTTCTTAGGTCTGCCTGTAATCACAGCCTGGTTCTCTCTCATTAAAAACCTGCTCAGGCTGGTACACACCCGTGTCGGAAAACACCCTGATATGGCCGGCACGGCCTCTGTGGTGCTGGGGGCTGGCCCCGTCTGTCTGATGCCGGGGCTCTCGTCAAAGCCACAGGACCCGGGGTGGGGGTCGCCCCCCTCTGTCTTCTCTGAACTGTCCATGCAGTTGATGGAATTGCCCCGCAAGATCAAGTTTATTTCCAGGCCGTGTGTGTCTGCCTCTGCCCTGGGTGTCGGTCTTGCTCCCTCCCACCTGCTCCCTCCCTGCTCCGGACAGACCCCTCTGTCAAGGAAGGAGGCGGCCAGCCTGGGTGGCTGTTATGTAATCTCCCTCCTTCAGAGAAAAGAGGATTTCCTCCAGCCTATTTTCAGCAAAGGATTAGGGACAATGAAGTTCTGCCATGGGAGCGTCATCTGGATTTCTGTGTGATTTTTCAGGAGGGCCTCGGTGTCCTGCCCAGAAAACATGAGTTTTTAAATCATGGACTTAAAAGTTATTATTCCCTGGAACAAAGTCATGGGGTGATTATTGGTGCAGGAGATGAGTGATCTGAGGGTAAGGCAGGCCTGGATTTGTCTGTCCCTTTCAGGTAAAGGATCTTAAACGGACAGACAACTTACATGCACGTGGAGTAATTTAACTTCCCTTTTCTCTTTAGGAAGGGTTTGGAAATAGTCATTTTGATGTGAATCACACTGATAAGCCATTAAAGTCATAGATAACCATGAGGTATGTCCGTGCACTTTTTTGACTTGGGGATGCATCTGAAGGCAGCGTGTGTCTTAGAAAGCTGGGGTGACCGTCCTGTAGTTAGAGTCTGCCTGTGTCCTTGCTTCTGATGTTGTCTAGCTCTTCTCACTGTTTTTCTGAACCATGGAAACTCGTGACATTAAAGCTCAGGTGGGGGCAAGCCTGGCGGATTCTAGGGGAGGCGTGCCATGAGCTCTGCGCACACTGGGTACTCAGTGTCGCTGTTCACAGATATCTGTCGACACTCGCTGTGTGCACAGGGCATGCCGTGGGGGGCAAAATGCACAAATGCCCCAACGGCCCTGGAGACGGCGTTTTGGTTGTAGACAGCA
>SNSB01003930.1:12951169-12979660 GCA_012922965.1 Capreolus pygargus
TAGAATGAGTCAGCTCTTTGCATCAGGTGGCCAAAGGATTTGAGCTTCAGCTTCAGTATCAGTCCTTTCGATGAACACTCAGGACTGATCTCCTTTAGGATGGACTGGTTGGATCTCCTTGCAGTCCAAGGGACTCTCAAGAGTCTTCTCCAACACCACACTTCAAAAGCATCAATTTTTCCGCGCTCAGCTTTCTTCACAGTCCAACTCTTATACATGCATACATGACCTCTGGAAAAACCATAGCCTTGACTAGATGGACCTTTGTTGGCAAAGTAATGTCTGCTTTTTAATGTGCTATCTAGGTTGGTCATAACTTTCCTTCCAAGGAGTAAGCGTCTTTTAATTTCATGGGTGCAGTCACCATCTGTAGTGATTTTGGAGACCAGAAAAATAAAGTCAGCCACTGTTTCCCCATCTATTTGCCATGAAGTGATGGGACCGGATGCCATGATCTTAGTTTTCTGAATGTTGGCTTTAAGCCAACTTTTCCACTCTCCTCTTTCACTTTCATCAAGAGTCTCTTTAGTTCTTCTTCACTTTCTGCCATAAGGGTGGTGTCATCTGCATATCTGAGGTTATTGATATTTCTCCTGGCAGTCTTGATTCCAGCTTGTGCTTCCTCCAGTGCAGCATTTCTCACGATGTACTCTGCATATAGCTTAAATAAGCAGGGTGACATGTACAGTCTTGACATACTCCTTTTCCTATTTGGAGCCAGTCTGTTCCAAGTCCAGTTCTAACTGTTGTTTCCTGACCTGTATACAGGGTTGTCAGAAGGCAGGTCAGGTGGTCTGGTATTCCCATCTCTTTGAGAATTTTCTACGGTTTATTGTGATCCACACAAGGGCTTTGGCATAGTCAAGAAAGCAGAAATAGATGTTTTTCTGGAACTTTCTTGATTTTTCAATGATCCAGCGAATGTTGGCAATTTGATCTCTGGTTCCTCTGCCTTTTCTAAAACCAGCTTGAACATTTGGAAATTCACGGTTCACATATTGCTGAAGCCTGGCTTGGAGAATTTTGAGTATTACTATACTAGTGTGTGAGATGAGTGCAATTGTGCGGTAGTTTGAGCATTCTTTGGCATTGCCTTTCTTAGGGATTGGAATGAAAACTGACTTTTCCAGTCCTGTGGCCACTGCTGAGTTTTCCAAATTAGCCGGCATATTGAGTACAGCACTTTCACAGCATCGTCTTTTAGGATTTGAAATAGCTCAACTGGAATTCCATCATTCCACTAACTTTGTTCATAGTGGTGCTTCCTAAGGCCCACTTGACTTCACATTCCAGGATGTCTGGCTCTAGGTGAGTGATCATACCATCGTGATTATCTGGAAGTGGGTGGTTTTCTGGCAGCCACTCCCGGAACCCAGAACCCAGATAAACCTACCGTTGCTGTGTATTTGAATATCCAAACAAGATGCCTTTGGCTGCTGTGAACAGAGGTGTGAATGTTTAAAACAAGTTCAGTTGGATTTCTGTGGACTTGGGATAGTTGTAAATTCATCTACACGGTATTACATAAGAGAGTCCACAAAGCTCTCTGTGGGTCTTTGTGGAATGTTTTTTTTTTTTTTTTAATTTCCTGGTTCTTATGGATGTAAGAGTTCTTGTTATTGAGCACATTCAGATAGAAAGGAGCGTGAGCTGTGTGAATGGTGGTGTTGAGTCTCACATGATCTTGTGGGTTTCTGAATCTTGTTTAAGCTGTGGCTTCTTAGGGCCGCAGTTGTTCCAGGCAGAATGGAAATTTTATTCCCGTTTTGTTTGTGGGAAGATCACATTCTGGCCATTTAATCTTTTCCTGACAGCTAACTGTTGATAAGGATGAAACGAAACCAGATACCAGCTTGGGTGTCCCCAACTGCAGACAGGGAGGCCAGGAATGCAGCCTCCAGCGGATGCCGAGGCCAGCGTCTGGGGACCAGTGGGTCTCCGAGCGGAGGGCCCTGGTCCCTCTGTTCCCCCGCCACCCCACCCGGGGCTTCTGCTGTCCTGCCTCACTCCGTGTCCCACCCGCCCTTCCTCCTCTGAGACAGTCTGGGTCTCCTCTCTCCCCGCTTCTGCCCTCATTCCGGATCTTCAGGGGACACCTGGGTTCCACCAGAGACGTCCCCATCTCAGCTGGAGGAAATGCCAGTGGTGCTTCTCTGGCCCCTCGGAGGACCCCCAACCCTTCCCCTAAGTCCCTGCAGGTAGGGGGTGATGGGAGGAAGGAGCAGAGGGGCTGGCCTGGCTCCCCTTCCAGACCACCCTGCTCTTTCTGCTTCAGAAGGGGCTGCACGGGGGATGCGTGAAAGAGCAGAAACTGTAGTTTCGAGAAAGGCAGCCAGAGCACCTGCCTGAGCCCGGTGCCTTCTGGGCTGAGGTCCATGGACACACAAGCCTGGGCTTGGCACCTTGCATGGGGATAGTGGGCCTGGGGCGACTTGGGGGCTCAGGCTGTTCTGAGAGCGGGGAAGTGTGAGCTCTCTGCTGCGGCTTCCACAGGAACGGGGGCCAAGAGCCGAAAGCAGAGATCCTCCTGCTCGCGGAGAGGTTTTTCCAAGCCTTAGTGGAATGAGCAGGACAGAATGTCAGGTGCAAATTATGGTCTCACCTACAAGCTAGTGAAATAGGTCCGTGACATTTCACAGCTCAAAGAATCATTTTCCTCCTGAGTCATATCCGATTTTATTTCAGAATGCATGACTGGGCTCACAGCAGGCAGGGCTGCCCCATCACATGGTCTAGGTGGGTCGTGGCCCAGGAGGAGCCACGGGTTTCTCTGGAAAACACAGTTTTAGAAAACATTTTAACAACCACATGGACTTGGGTTGGGAGTAACTATCCCCAGGTTGCGGCCTCACACTGCTGAGCAGTGCAGACCTGCTGTGTGTCACAGCTGTTACGGTGCGAGCCAGATGGTGTGCACATTACACGTGTCACTGTGCTACCGAAGTGTTTACAGGTCTGGGGGTTGGTTGGTTAATTCGCTTTCAGCTTCTCTGTACTGCTTGTAATGGCAAACCTATTTCCTCAAATATCTGATGGTACTGAATTTCCTAACTAGTGGTGGTAGGTGAGAAAACAGGACATGTTATAAACTGTCCTTAAAAGTTGAAAGCTATGTGTGCGTTAGAACAGGGCTGCCCGAATCCTACTCCCTGCATGAGACCCTCCTTACCTGTCTCTATTTTCACCTTTTCTGTAAAAAGCACTCATTGCTTTGCTGTTGGAAAAAGGCATAAATGCAATGGAAATAAAGTATCTGGATGATTTTTTTTTTGCAGCTTTAAGAATGTTAATTTTCCACTAATGATGTTCATTCTGTTTTTTATTTTTGCTGATAAAATTTTATTTGTTAGCCAACTCGAGCTAAACTTTTTAACAGTTTTATAACTTTACATACGGTCTGCACAACTAACCAAAAATACAGCTGCAAGTGTCCTTTGAAATCTCAGGGGTGACGGCAGCCTTCAGTGGGGTCCCACCTTCAAACTGTGTGGGCTGGACTCTGCGGAGCGGGGAGTCAGAGGAAGAGGAGCCCCCCGATTAAGTTCTTGGAACCTTCTCCAAGGAGCTTGTCTGGGGACCCTCTGGTGGGCTTTGAGTTAGCACTCAGCCCTCGAGCACAGGTGGATCAAAGGCCAGTGTTTTAGAACAGAGTAGAATATTTAGGGACGAGGGAGGCTTAAGACGTTGCTATTGGTTTTAACAGAAAAGGCTTGTGTTGACAGCCCGGGCCTGATCTGACTACACGTGTGGGGTGACTGAACACTGTGGGCTGCATCTTGTCACGCGGTTGGCAGGGCCCCCAGGCCGTGTGGCCGAGGCCCGTCCTCCTGATGCATCGGGCCATTCAGTGATCCTCTGCTCCAGGTGTTTAAACTTGCAGAGAGGCACTTTGAAAATGCAAATAAGTATAAAAGCCTGTCCTTAATTTTTTTAAGTATAAAATTTCCCCATTTATTACTTTGTCTTGAAGCACTATTAAAATATCAAAGATTAACATGTAGGCTGTGGGAATCTTATTTATTCTTGATGCAGAATAAGTATTTCCATTCCATCTTTAGGAATTTGCCTCAGGAACTCATGGTCTAAGTGTGCAAAGATGATCATATTAAAATGTTCCCTTGTTTTATAGTAACTACAAGTGGAGGATAGTCTTTAAAAGTTGTTAATCACTGTGTTATGCACCCATAACTTATATAATATTGTATAGCAATACTTCAAAATAAAACAAAAATAAAATGTTCCCTGCAGCTTTGTTGACTGTAGTAAAGAAAACAACTTCGCTCTGTGAACCAGTGGATTACTGACAGTTTGTGCCAAGGAATTCAATGCAGACTTTTAGAGAGAGGGTGTAGATTTAGGCTTAGTGATGTGAAAAGAAGTTTATATTGTATTAGGTGAAAAAAACATATTACAAACTGTGCGAATGATATGATCCTATTTTTAATATATATGCCTTTTTGTGGATTCGTATAAATACATGCATAGAAAAGAAATGTGAAGAAGTATACAAAGAAATGTTAGCTGGTGATTACCTCTGCATGTCAAGGTTGTGGGTTATGGTTATTTTCATCTGTTTGTCTTGTGCTAAAAAGTTTTATGCTGATCATGTATTGCTTTTGTAACCTGAAGAAAAGTATAAAGCTTTTGCCATTAGGGCGAGTTGAAGCAAGCAGCAGCGCTCAGGACACGTTCTGTCACTGCTGAGAGGAGACGCTCGGCGGGAGGCGACAGGTCCTCGCCTCACCAGGAGCTGCTTGCTGCCCGTGGGGCGGGCCTCCTGCTGCGGCTTCGTGGTCTGATGAAGAGGGACCGCCGAGCATCCTGCAGTGCGTTTACCGTCCCTGGGGGGCCCCAGCAGAGAGGCAGGTGCAGGCCGTGAGTGAGAACCCCCGCTCCGCCCCCTACCCCCTGACCTGCGCAGGCCCGGGGGCGCCGTGGCCCACGGCTGCTGCAGAATGTAAATCCGTTCTGAGCTGAGGTCACAGACAGAAGGCAGTGTGAGCTGAGAACAGGGCGTGCAGGGCCCGGGGAGCTGATAAGACGGCGCCTCAGGGAAGCCGGTTAGCTGTGGCCAGGCACACTCTCAGGGTCCCCTCTCTCCAGACCCGCCCCAGAGGCTGTTGCCCAGTGTTAGGCCCCTATGAGCAGAGGAAGGAGTCTGTGTCCCAAGCATCTGGAGTGCAGGGGACAGTCGGGGAGGTAAGTGATGGCGGCGGACAGCTGTGACCTGCCCCCCGCCCCAGACCGCAGAGTCCTGAGCCTGCAGGACCCCCGGCCTCTGACGCCCAGGACGCCAGGTTACAGGTGCCACTTAGGACAAAACGTGTGTCGTGGCCGAGGTATGACCCCAGTTTTCGAGTGAGGAGGAGAGGCAGAGACTGGCTGCACCCCCAGTCACACATCTGGTGCCACACCTGGGGAGCGAGTTCTGAGCCGGTTCCCCGACCCCAGTGGGGTCCTGACCCGGGGTCAGTGCAGACCCCTGCGGGTCAGGGCTCAGGGCCCAGGCAGCACCAGGCCTGTGGACAGCTGCTGTGGGTGCCATCCTCACCACCCGCGGGTTCCAGCGTTTACCTGTGTGTTAGAAAGTCACTCAGTCGTGTCCCACTCTTTGCGACCCTGTGGGCTTTACAGTCCGTGGAATTCTCCAGGCCAGAATACTGGAGTGGGTAGCCATTCCTTTCTCCAGGGGATCTTCCCAACCCAGGGAATGAACGCAGGTCTCCCGCACTGCAGGTGGATTCCTTACCAGCTTCGCCGCCGGGGAAGCCCCAGAGAGACTCCCAAACTCCCTGTGAAAGGGCCTGCATAATTGCAGATTTTGTAAAAGATACAGCCCTGACCCAGGCCGGGGCAGCTGCGTCTGGAGGGCTGGGGGGTGCTCAGGCTTTCTGCCCTGTCCCCAGGGGTCCCTCCCTGCCCTGAGTTGCCGGGAAGCTGCCTGGGCTGCCCCCTGGGGTCTCGGTGAGCCCAGCACCCGCCCCAGCCTCCCCAGAGGTCGGCAGTGCAGTGGGGACTCCAGCCTCGCCCTCGGTGTGGCCAGCCTCGCCGTCAAGGCCCACGTGAGTCCCCTCAGGAGGTGAGGCCGAGAGGACACTCCCCGCCCAGGAAATTCCGGGGCTTCTGAAGCGCATGAGCCTGGACAGAGGAGCCCGCCGGAATCCGCCTCCGCCCTGCTCTCCCCGCCTCCCCTCTGGCTTCCGGCCGCCCGCGTCCGTCTGTCCTTCTGCCACACCTGCTGCTCCTGCCCCCGCGTGGCGTCCAGGCAGGCATCTGGTCAGCGCCCTGTGGTCGGTCAGGGCCCTTCCCCGCCGGCTGGCCGAACCGCTCCTGGTGGAGAGCTTGGCCTCCACCCCGCTTCCACCCTCGGGAGTCCGCACTCAGCCTGTTTCAGGACCTCAGACACGAGGTGCGGGCAGTTTTCTCCTCCGCATGAAGTTAGGACGCAGGGAGGCACTGGTGAAGGAGCTCAGACACGGGAATTGGGTCTGGGCCCAGTTCGTGGGGGTGGAGGTGGGCTCCCTCACTCAGCCAGCCTGTTCTCTGGCCCCGCAGGGCATTCCAGAATGCAGCCTGGTCCTGACTCTGCCCGCGGAGTCGGGTCCCCGGAGAGCACCCTCTGCTCCAGCTGCGAGCACGTGCCCAGGCCTCCTGACCCTCCGGCTACAGCCAGAGGCCCCCACGCCCCCTCCTCGGCTTCAGTTAGATTGCTGGAGCGCTCACGGGGCTCAGAACCCTTTGTCGTAAAAGTGCACAACTCAGTGTGACCGAGCAAGGGCTGTGAGCCTGCGGCACAGTCGCCTGGACTCAGAGCAGCTGTCTGCGGCCAAGTCCGCATTTTCTTCAGGTGCCAGGCTGGGGGACAAGCCTCAGATCCACTCTTGGGCGCGGAGGTGGGGTTCTTTTAGGGGAAGAGCAGGGAGACTGGGATAAGCCATCATCTAGAAAGCAGAAACATTGCTTAATCTCAGTTCTGGGGGTCAGGATGTCCCTGCTTTAGGATTCTTGGGTCAGGTGGTCCTGGCCTGGGGGCCTGTTTACTCATCTCGCCCTGGAGAGACAGCCTGACTGTTCGGGTGATGGTCTGTGATAGCAGTGTTTGTCCATTAGCGGTGTTATCAGCGGCAGCCGTCTCAGCCACCCGACCCTGTGGATGGGCATTCGTGAGCACAGAACTGAGTTCAGAGGGCATGAGATGGAAGAACTTCCAGATGGAGAGGTGATCCGTGAGCTCAGTAAGGGAACGAGGTTGCATCAGGAAGAGGCGGGCAGAGCGAGGAGTGCAGGGGGCGGGTGTGGGGTCCATACCATCGGTGTCCGCACCTCCGCCTGCTCACCCGACACCAGCCGGCAAGTTCTCCAAGCCCAGCCTTTGGGGTTTGTGTGGAGGCCTGAGGTTGGGAAATCTTACGGAAAACTTTGGGCACATTGTAAATTTTCATTTAATTGACATCTTTAAAACTCTTGCATGCTGACTGTGAATTCTCTAAAATAGCTGTGTTGTAGGTGGTGGCAGTGTCGTTTACCCGGTCGTGTCCGACTCTGTGACCCCACGGAATGCAGCATGCCAGGCCTCCCTGTCCATCACCAACTCCCGGAGATTACTCAAACCCATGTCCATCGAGTCAGTGATGCCATCCAACCATCTCATCCTCTGTCGTCCCCTTCTCCTCCTGCCTTCAGTCTTTCCCTGCATCAGAGTGGTCAGCAGCGAGTTCTGTGGTCTTCATGTGCAGGGCCCTAGACGCCTCCCGGAGCCCCGGGTCAGGGGGAGAGGCGTCGATGGGGGTGTCCGGGCGGCAGTTCTCTCCCGATGTCGGCGAGCATCCTTGGAGCAGGGTCAGCCTCAGCAGGCTGCCTGCCGGTCCCGTGATTGAAGGGCAACATCCACACACTCATCCTCGAGGGAGGTGGGAGTCGGCCCCTCACACATCACTGTGTCTCTGTGATAAAGTAGCGGGCGGGGACGTGGAGGGTGGACGCAGAAAAGACACAGGCGCCCTCTGCCAGTGTGGGGTGGGGGCTGCAGAGGGGGTTATAGAGGCGGGCTCCCAGGGAGAAGGCGGCTGGGGCCCCCACACCACACCAGCTGGAGAGGGCGGGGGGCGGGGTGGTCCCTGGGCACGCCGCGTCGCCCACCACAGGCAGCGAGGGGGTATTCCTGCTGCAGCGGAGCCTGCCACCATCGGGAGGGTGGTCTGCCCCTCCCGTCCTGGCCTGTCGGCCGGGGTGCGTCTGCGCTGTGTGTAGCCGGCGCCCTCCCCAGGCTTCTGCAGGTGAGCGGGGTCGGGGGGCGCCTGTTGGGACCCGCAGACCGTCTGACCTGTCTGCTGGTGCACAGGCTTTATTCGGAGGAATGCTAACTTGAACATCTTTAAGTTAGAACAAATTCGGACTTACGCTCAAACAGCACAAACACTTTGCGTAAAACAAGAGTCTCCCTGAGTCCTGGCGATGAGCCTCTCACGGCCCCTCCCCTCCCGTATTCTGTGTCTCTGCTCAGCCTCTTCTGCCCTAGGTGTTTAAACGAGAAAACCCAGCACTGGCACGGCTGTTTTATGGGCTCATCTGCCTTAGCCTGATTAGCGTTTCTGTTGATTCTGGAGGCGGGTGCTGAGGCGATGACACACGAGTGCCCGTTATCAGCGAGACCAGGAGTGCTGCAGAGGCATCCCTGTTTCCTCCTAAAACACGCCGAGTCTGACGGCCTCCCTGTGCCGGCCGGGGGTGAAGACGCCTCGCTTTCACCGCAGGGGCGCGAGTTTGGTCCCTGGTCAGGGATCTACGATCCCAAACGCTGTGTGGTGCAGCCAGAAAAACTAACAAATTAAACAAATGTGTTGTCTGTGCATGCACGGCAGACTTTATAAGATCTGAGTACTATATTGTGTACGTCCAGACTGGACTGAAATAGGTTTGTCTTCGAGGAATTTGTAATGAAAGTTGAGGATGACAGTAGAATTTCTTGTCTTTGTTTTTAACCTGCAGACTAAAACCTGGGCAGAAATCAGGTTTTCAAGTTGGGAGCCTCCGCCGTCGATGGTGGGTCCACCTTCAGGCCGTTGGGAGGCCGTATTGCCCTGAAAGTGAATTCACTAGCGCGACGGCATTAGCCACCAGCGTGACCCAGCTCAGCACCTCCTCTCCTCCCCCTTCCCTAACTGCGGATTTCAGACTGGAGGGCGACAGCAGTCCGTTTGTCGGTGAAGCTTTGTTTTCCTTGACACCACAAACTCCCCCGCCCCGGGCCGCTGGCGCCCGCTGCCCGCTGCTGTGGGAGCCTCGCGCCGGGTCGGCGGGCCGCCGGCTCTGGCAGCTGCGTGTTGCCGTCAGCAGCCCTCAGGCCCCAGGGTGCGGTGCAGTGCCGCGAGCCCCCGGGGGAGGAGACCCGCTGACACCTCCCGGCCCCCCTCCTTCAGGAGGCGTTCATGCAACGAAAAGCAGGACACTTGAGAAGGAAAATGTCAGCAGACAGTCGCCAGCATCAGCTCTGTTTTCTTTCAGTTAAATGAAAGGGTGGAAGTGTCCATCTGAGTCTGGCAAGACGCTCTGCATGTTTATCAGCTGAAGCAAGCTCTTCATTCTGGCAGAATGAATGATAAAAGGACCCGGGGAGACTGAGCAGCTTCAGTTGCGATTTTGCTGATGCTCCCGAAATGCTCAGGCTGAGCTGTTCTGAGTAACAGCTGATCCCACTGAGAGTCGCACGGGTCTGGTTCCCTCGGCGGGGCCGGCAGTCTTCCTGCGACCCTTTTGAACAAGGCTCAAATTAGAGAACCCGCGGTCGTCGTTTTTAAGGTTTCTGACAGCGAGGCTTTGATGACCGGGAAACTTACGGTCAGACGTGGGGACACGTGCTGGAGCCAGTTAGGACTTAGCCAGCGGTGCAGGTTGTAGGGAAAGCCAGTCTTCACCTTTAAAAACCATTTTGTGCTGGTGTGAAAAGTGGCCGTTTTAGTCATGATATTGATATTACTCCTAATGAGTCAGACTGAACCCAGCCTCCAGTGAGGGGGGTGGAATTACCTGCCTCTTTCAGGTAAGAAATGCCTTCCTCTTTGGCAAGAAAGTTTGTAAGAGAACCAGAAATGTTGCTGTTTTTAACCTGACCTGGGTGGTCTAGCAGGTGTGATTTGAGTGTTTTTTCTGTGTTGACTGATGACGCTTTTCGTGAGTGATTGCAGGGACGATTTCTGAGTTTGCTGGTAGGTCCCTCTCGGGCTCTCCCCATTGGGTGACCCTGAGACTCGTGTATGAAAGTGCTAGAGCTGCGCTGTGGTTAATAAGTCGCAGGCGGTGCCTCTGAGCAGCCTCACAGCCCCGCCCCCGGCCCACCGCACCCCGCCCCGCCCAGGGACCTCTGCCCCGATGCCCGCGGACCGCAGCCGCCTCTCCTGCTCTTGCCGGGAGCGTGTGTCTCCAGGCGCCTGCCCTGTGGCCATCCTGGCACTCGGCAGCAGCGCAGTGGGTCCCTCGCGTGCTCAGCTGGCGTTCCAGGTGTGACCGCAGGAACCGCTTCAGTATAAAGCCTGCAAGCTGACCACAGGACACACGGGCCACCCTGTTCTTTCCCAAATGTGCTTCTAGCTTTAAAGGAGCCGAGTCACTTTAGGGTGATTTTCAGAGCTGTGGCCCCAGGTGGAGCCCAAGTGAAAACTCCTAAAAATGAGGAAATTGTGTCTGAAGAAGCCATCCTAAATTGCAGTATTTCAAACCAAGTGGACGGAGGGTGATGAACTCTGCCTCTGGTGGTTTATCAGGTTGGAAAGAAGCAGAGGAACCAGGCGGCAGGGTCTGGGGGGGATGGAGGGTCTCTCCTGACCCCCGCGGTTCTCCTTTCGTGTCCACCGTGCTCCGTGGGTTACCAGGTGATGGGGATCGAGCTTTGATCGCCGCTGGGAGGTAAGGTTGAGGCCGCGCCGGGCAGAGGTGGGGGCGCCACTGCCTGGTCCTGACCTCGCCTGCAGGCCGCCTGCCCGTCAGAGCGGGTGTCCCGTGGGCTGCGGTGATGTGGGCGGTGCCCGTCCCCCGCCGCGTGCGCCCCTCCAGCGCCCCGCCCACCTGGTCCGCCCGCTGCCCCTCGGGGTGCGGCACCCTGCCTCTGGACACTGTGGCAGGCTCCCTGCCGCCTGCAGCTTCCTGTTCCCCTCCTTAGCTAAAGAAATAAAACAAAAACAGGCTTTTCCACAGCGCTGGCTTTGGCTCACTTCTGTTACCCTTTTCTTTACTGCGCGACACAGTCCTGTGACCCCATGTTGGAACCTGCGGGCCCCCAGACACCGGGTCCAGCCCTGCCCCGGGCAGTCCCCAGGCCCCACGTGCTCAGCTGGGAGGGGGAAGTCATCAGTACTGGTCTGTTTTGATGGCGGCCACGCAAATGGGTGGGCTTCCCCGGTGGCTCAGACGGCAAAGAATGTGCTTGCAACCAGGAGACCCGGAATCAATCCCTGGGTGGGGAAGATCCCCTGGAGAAGGGAACAGCTACCCACTCCAGTATTCTTGCCTGGAGAATCCCACTGCCAGAGGAGCCTGGCGGGCTGCAGTCCATGGGCTGGCGAAGAGTCTGACCCAACTGAGCAACTCTCTGTCTGTCTCTCTCTCTCTCTCTCTCTCACACACACACTCTGGTGGGTAGTGTCTCTTCGTGTCCTGACGTCGTTTCTCTAGAGATTAGAGATGCTGAGCATCTTTCCTGTCTTACTGACCACTGGGATATGTTCTTGGTAGAAGTGTAGATTCAGCTCCTTTGCCCATTTCCTTGGATTGGTTATTATTGTGTTGTTGGGCTGTGCCAGTGTTGTTGTTCCCAAGCTTCCTAAGTAGTCTGATGTGCTGCCAGGGTTTGGAGCCAGAGTGTGTGTGTGCGCGCGCGCGCGTGTGCGCTTAGTGGTTCAGTCCAGTGATCAGATGTAAGTCCACTCCATAAGTAACAGGTTGGGGATTCTGGTTCTGTGTCAAGAGACCGCTGTGTGTCTTGGAGGGTGGGGGAGGCGCCGGAGCTCTCCGAACAGCTGGCAGAGGAAGCCGGTCCCCGCTGTGTGTTGATGGGGGTGGGGAGGTGACCGAGGACGAGGGTGTGGATGGGGGGCAGTTCACTTCGGGTGCTGTTTAAACCTTCAGCGTAAATGGATTCCTGAGGGAGGCCTGTCGGGGATAAAAGGAGAACCCTGATCCTGGTCCTGATGGGGGATGGGAGGCAGTGGACAGTGAGGGTGATGGGCCCTGACCCCCGTCCTGATGGGGGATGGGAGGGAGTGGACAGTGAGGTGATGGGCCCTGACCCCCGTCCTCATGGGGCCGGGAGGGAGTGGAGAGTGAGGGTGATGGGTCCTGACCGACACCCGGCCGCCTGCTGGACCACAGAGCTCTGACTGGCGAGCGTTCATTCTGCTCAGCAAGCGGCTGATGGTGCCAAGATCCCGCAAAAGCAAAACAGTTGTTTGGCAGTGTTTCAAAGAAAGTGTGCTCTTCTTAGAGAGTGCCTTATGTGCACATTTCACAGAGTCTTTGTAGCTTTTTCCAAAAAAAAAAAAAAAAGTAGGACTACGTGAAAAAAGAAAGGATAAGAGGAAACCGAAAGGAAGGAATGACTTCATAAAACATTTATGGGCAGAAGCTAGAAGCCATGACACAGGCCAGGGCAGGCCTTTATTACCTTTTAATTTTGATGATCATGCAGTAGATGTTTTTATTCTGAAGTAATTCTAAGCACGGATGCACCTTTAAAATTGTGGGGATTTATGTTGATTTTTCTGTCAATCTGAATGAGCTGTTGTGTTGCCAGCCTAGCCAGCTGCGTACATTAAAATGTAACGCACACGGTCTTTTAAAACCCTAATTGTACCAGGCGGAAAATGCTGCCTGTGGGTCCACATCTTCAGTATTTACACCGTTAAAATTTCAGTCTGTGGTCAGCTCTGATTGCCACAGGGCTGTAAGATCATGCTGGAGTCTTTGTAACAGCTCAGATTTGTTAATTCAGCCACCTCTCTGCCCCCTTTGCGCGCCTTGCCCCTCCTTTCCCAGCTCACAGAGCGTGCAGAGTGGGGGCTCTGGCGCGAGGCTCTGGGTGGGCGTATGCGGCCAGGTGACCCCCGCGTCCCCAGTCCTGGGGCGAGCTCTCTGTGCAGCCGGCCCCGCTCTCGGCCTTGGCCTTCATCCCAGCAGGGTCAGACTTGAGAGCCAGTTGGAATCTGTCAGCCTGGCCCCAGCCTTCTATTTCTGGCCACACTCTCCTAAAAAACGGACACTTTTATTTTTTAGCATTTTGGAAAGATGGGATTATAAGCATTTTTTCTTTTTTAATGAAATGTATCAGGCGTGCAAAGAGCATGGGTAATGTATACAAGTCACGTATAGCTGCACCACTCCGGGGGGTCCCTCCCGCTCCTGTGAAAGAGCCCGGGTCCTGCACCCTGGCCTCAGGGCGTGGCCGGTGTGGGTCTGGAGAGGGTTCCGTGTGAGCCAGAGCCCAGGTCTGCAGGCGCTGGCTGTGCTTCGGGTGAGTCTTGGTTCACCTTTGGGTTTCATCCATTCCCCGGGTGTTGCTCGAGGGCCTGCCCTGCATGTGCTGGTCAGTGGGGTCCCGTTCCGGCGAGTCCGGCAGGTGATACGTATGTGCTGGTCAGTGGGGTCCCGTTCCGGTGAGTCCGGCAGGTGATACGTAAAAGCAGCAGCAGCTTTGTCGGGTGGGGGGCGGGGGCCACAGCCAGGCAAGGCGGGAGGATGGGGGGCCCGTGATGACAGGGAGCTGGCAGGCAGAGGACATCTTTGAGTGCAGCAGGTCACTGCAGCAGCAGCAGCATCCCAGCCTGGGTCAGCAGCCCAGAGCCTGGTGGCCACATTGTGTTATGTGCAGAGCTGAGCGTGTGTGGACTTGGGGCGGAGTCCCCGTGTGTCGGGGGCCGAGCTCCCACCCAGAGCGTGGCTGGTCCCTGCTGACTCCCTGTGTTTCCACGTGAGGAGATTCACGAGGACGTTTGCTTGGAGATGCTCTGATCATACCCTTAGCTGCCTTCTAAGCGGCAGGCACACATCCTACTTTTCTGCCAGACAGAACTTGTGATGTAGTCTGACAGCCGGAAGAGTGTGGATGCCAACCGTTTACTTTGCATCGCAGACAGCCACCGTCCTGACACAGCCGCAGAGGAGGCGTGGGTGCGCCAGCCCACGCCAGGGTTTCCAGGAACACTGGGCGGGGTGGGGTCTCCTCCTGGCTCTGGCGGCCGGTGGCGAGGGGCTCCCTGCGGGCAAGTCCTCCGGAGTGAATGGGAGACGGAGAAACAGAGTTATTTACCCCTGCTGCGGCTTCCTAGGTGGCTCGGAGGTAAAGAACCTGCCTGTCAATGCAGGAGACATAAGAGACGTGGGTTCAGTCCTTGGGTGGGGAAGATCCCCTGGAGGAGGGCGTGGCAACCCACTCCAGTATTCTTGCCTGGAGAATCCCGTGGACCGAGGAGCCTGGCGGGCTACAGTAGGCTCATAGGGTCAACCCTCCGAAGGGCCTCAGAGTCAGACAGAGCGGAAGTGGCTTCACATGCTGTGAAGAGACGGCGCAGCAGGCGATCCACACGCCCGGCTTGCACACACGGGAAAGCCCGGGCGGCTCCCCAGAGTCTCCTGACCAGAAGGATCAGAACAGGACCAGGTGCTTCAGACGGCAGTCGTGGGGAATCTGTCCTGGGCCTCAGTCGTCTGAGGACAAGTCTGCCAAAACTGGTGCTTGGACACCATCCGTGTTTTATCTTCCGAATCACCTTACTTTGTAGACCGTTGTTTGGAGAAAGGCAGTGAGGATGAGCTGGTCCAGAAGTCAGGACCGTGCCTGCAGCCGCAGACTCGCTGTCGGAAGCACCTGAGCATCGAGTGTCAGGAGCCAGTGACAGTCGGGAAGCTAGGTTATCAGTGTCGAGACAAAGGGACCCGTGATCGGCGAACAGAAGTGTCCACAAGTCCTGTGTGGATTCAGAGGCAAAGATGTGTTAGGAAAACGGCTGGTGTATTAGTGTGGCTGAACATCTTGGGAAGAAGGTGGAGGCCCGGGATTATACGGTTGTGTGAACTTGTGGACAGCGAGGTTCGTCGGCTCAGAGTTCTCGGAATTTTGTGCGTTCCACAGAGCGGTTCTCGCCGGGGGAGACTGTCATAGCTTTTCTCTCGTGTGTCTGGGGTCACTCCATGTCCGCGCCTTCTGTGGACGCAGCTGGACGACACTCCCTTGTGGTTCAGCCAGCCCATCTGGACTGCGATCACAGACGTTCCCAGCCACACTCACCAGCCCCGGAAGCCAGTGGTGTGTTTCCTCAGAGGTCCCTGGGTTGGACCCCTAGAGGCGAGGCCCCGGAGCAGCAGCTGCCCCTTCTGTTCGCTGTTCTGCATCCTCACCTGGGGTCGTGACGGAGCTTGTTCTCGCCCGCCTTGCCCGTGCGATGCTGTTCTCCGCCAGGGCCTCGTGTGAGTCTCCAGCTTTGCGGGGGGTGGGCAGGGAGGCACCAGTTCGCCAAGATAGGTGGGCCTGGGGGACCCAGATGGACTGGGCCTAGTCATTTTGGCTTCAAGACGCACTGATCACGCCCCCGGCTCCCTAGTCACTTCTGTCCTGGCGGCCCGCGGCCAGCCCTCTGTGATGGCCGTGACGGTAAATGTTTCAGGCTCCAAGGCCACCTGGCCTGTCCGCTCCGATCTGTCCTGCGGTGTGGGCACAGCCGTGACAGCCCGTGACAGACAAGAGTGAGACCTCGCTATCGACGGCAACGTTCCACTTTTCTGTAATTGTCATGTGTCAGGAGTGGTTAGTCTTCTTTTGATTTTTTCAGCTGCTTGAAGATGTAAAACCTGTACCAAACCCACGGGCCATGGTCCAACAACCCCTGCTTTCCGGGTCCAGGGGGGCTGGATTTCGGCTTCCTCTGCGCGGCCTGGTGTCGGGCCTTTCAGACTGGGCCCCGGCTTGGGCCAGTCTTACCTTCACCGCGAGGGACCGGTTCTCTCCCTTCCTCGGCGTCCTGCAGGCCCCGCTGGCCCTGATGGGTGGGCAGCTCCCGAGCGGCCTGTGGGGGGGGTTCCCCGTGCTCTGGCCTCAGGCTCCCATCTGCTCTAGAACGAGGTGCCTCCCTTGGAGCTCCCATCTGCCGGGGGAGAGTGAGGCGCCTCCCGTTGGGACTGCTGAGAGGCTGGGACGTAGTTTCTGGCGGCAGCTCTAGGTCTCGGTCTGTGTTTGTCAGGGCGGGCTGCTGAGCGGGCATCGTGTCCACATGTGTGGCCCCCGTGACCCCACAGCAGACACGGCCCCAGGAGGTCCCTCGCTTGTGGTCGGTTCATGGTAACAGGGGCGTGGGGGCATCTTCCTGGGCTGTTTCTCGGGGTCCTTGTCAGTGAGGGGACGGCGATTTTCTGCTTGTCATAAGGTTCGGGTGTGACAATGCACGTGACCGAGAGGGCAGCATTGGTGGGATTCACACCTGTGCATGTCCCGCCTGTAGCTCGTGAGACCCCGAAACTCTCCCAGAGTCCGCGTTTCCCCCTCGGGCGGTCGTCCAGTGGAGTTAAAGCGCTAGCCTGGCCGTGTTTGTTCCCTCTGCAGATGCCTGCTGGGCGCCCTCCCCTCCGCTCCTCTGGCCACTGTGCCTTTTTTAAGTGCAAGGGATTAAGAATGTACAGACCCCAAAAAAGCACGGCCCCTCCCGTCCAGGTGGCCAGTACGGTGCATCGCAGAAGCTGGTGGTCTTCAGTACTTACATCCTGGGCGATTTCCCAACCGGGAAGCATGGTTAGAGCCGAGAACCCTAATCCTGACTTCGTTTTATTATGATAATACTTAATTCTGTCTTGACATTACGTCATACTTATGCCGTAGATCCAAACCCAAAACATAGATTCAGTACAACTTAACGCATCAAACAGGGGGCGGGGCCGACCCAGTCCTGTGGCCGCGCCTGAGCCTGCAGCAGTCTGTGGTCGGTGGACACACTGCCCGCGCTCCGTGCAGCGCTGCGAGTGGGGTCTGTGCGGCTGTCCACGGGGCGAGTTGGGTCAGGCTGGCCTCGCTGCGCTCCTGAAGGTGAGGGGGTCCCCGGGGGTGGTGTGAGTGGGCTCTGGGGTCTGCTGGGGCCGCGGCTCTGGCCTGTGTGGCTCTCAGCAGCCCAGGACTTGCCCGCTGGGTCACAGGGAGGTCGCTCACGGGGTCCTGCTCGCCCCTCCTCCGAGGGGTGAGCCCCTCGCCCTTGTGGGTGCTTGTGTCAGTGGTCTGTGGCCAGCAGCCTGCGCCCTGCCGTCTCTGCCGTCGCTGCTGAGTCTGAAAGCAGCCCTGGTCATTGCCTCCTTTCGGGGCCAGGGGCCCCGAGCCCATGAGCCTCTCGAGGGGCGTCCCCTCCAGCTCAGCCCGGCGCCTGTGCCAGCTGGGTCCTCACGGCTGCTGCCCCAGCCGCTCCCTGGGGTGCACATGGGACACCCCAGAATCGACTCTTGCCACCTGCCAAGTTCTGAGAGAGTCTCGTCCAGGGGGCTCCGTCCCTGAACAGGGGAGGGCGTGACCGTCCCAGGCCGTCCACATACTGCAGCCCGGCCCTGGGTCCAGTGGTGGGACAACGGGGCTATTCAAGCCCTTGGAGGGCACGGGCCGAGGATAAGAATCAGCGACTTTTGGGGGGAAACTGGGAATGAACATATATTAATTATTAGCTCTTCCATCTAGTAACTTATCAAAGGTCACTATACCTTAGCAAGCTGTCTATAAAATGATCGTGCTTTAAGTATCAGACTTCACTGAGATTTATTCCACAACCGTGAGAGCACCTGCTGTATATGAGATGCCGAGCTGGAGGTCATATTGTGTATTCAGGACAAAAATAAAAAGTCACCACGGAAATCACAGTGAGCCTTACAGACGTGCTCTCCAAGCTGTGGGGTTCGGGGCGCCCGGAACCCCGTGGAGCCTGGTGGGGGTGGACATCTGAGTCTGGTCGTCGGACACCGTCCTGAGCCCAGACGCAGAAAAACCCCTTCGTTTCAGAGTCAGCGAGGAGAAAACGCCTGACCGTTTCCCGCAGCCCTCCTGGAAGGAAGGGTGTTTGTCCCACCTGGCTTTCAGAGTGTTTCTGTCACTTTCCCAGCTTCCTTCCCAGAAACAGTGAAGATTGGGCGCTTTAGCCAGATCAAGGCTGACTTCTGTGTCATTTCACATTTGGATTTGGTATTTCCAAACATCAGCTCGTTTTCAGGGCCTCGCAAGAAATCGACTGACTCAGAAAACGGCCGAAAGCCCCCAGGTGGAGCAGGCGGGACCCCCGTCCCCCTCCGCGAGGCCCACCCGCTCGCCGTGTGCTGGCCGGGGCTCCCGGGGGCCGTCCGGACGCTGGTTGCCCACCCCCGGCCCCCCCGAGCCCCAGGACGCCTGATTCCTGTGACTCAGCCTGCCCTTGACTCTGGCCCCTCAGCTATTGCAACAGGTCATTGAACTCGCCACCAATAAAATTTCCCCAACATCGTGCTCGGCTCAGCAGATGTACTTTCATTTTGACGGGACAGACAGAGATAGGCGTCTTTAACTTGTGTTTGCCGTGTCCAAGGCGCTTCCAAGATTATGCAGAGGGCTTCGGAACCTGTCTTAGAAGCTTCAAACAGAAGAAAGCAAAACATGTTTTCTTCATAGACTTCATTTTGTTCCAGTTTTGCCTAGCAGAAAGAATGGCATCATTGCTTAAATTGCCTATTCTTACTCAAATAACAACGTGTCAGTTGGGGGAAAAAAGCGGTGGAGGGGGCGGGGCTTGTGTAATCATTCTCTTCGAAGGCCATAGTGACTGACTTGGTAAGAAGTCAACTGGCTTAAAGCTCAACACTCAGAAAACAAAGATCATGGCATCTGGTCCCATCACTTCATGGCAAATAGATGAGGAAACAATGGAAACAGTGAGAGACTTTATTTTGGGGGCTCCAAAATCACTGCAGGTGGTGATTGCAACCATGAAATTAAAAGACACTTACTCCTTGGAAGGAAAGTTATGACCAACCTAGACAGCATATTAAAAAGCAGAGACATTACTTTGCTTACAAAAGTCCGTCTAGTCAAGGCTATGGTTTTTCCAGTGGTCATGTATGGATGTCAGAGTTGGACTGTGAAGAAAGCTGAGCACTGAAGAATTTATGCTTTTGAACTGTGGTGTTGAAGACTCTTGAGAGTCCCTTGGACTTCAAGGAGATCCAACCAGTCCGTCCTAAAGGAGATCAGTCCTGGGTGTTCATTGGAGTGACTGATGCTGAAGCTGAAACTCTAGTACTTTGACCACCTCATGCGAAGAGTTCACTCATTTGAAAAGACCCTCATGCTGGGAAAGATTGAAGGCGGGAGAAGGGGATGACAGAGGGCGAGATGGCTGGATGGACATGAGTTTGAGTAAACTCCGGGAGCTGGTGATGGACAGAGAGGCCTGGGGTGCTGCGGTTCATGTGGTTGCAAAGAGTCGGACACGACTGAGCGACTGAACTGAGCGACAGATCTGAGCTGAAGAAGTTACGCATTTATCATGGGTTGCTTTTCCCTTTAAAAAATAGTTGCAGCCCTCGGAAGACACAACCTTGTTGATCGACCCTCGGCACTAATTCCTCTCCTCGTCAGCGGGCGGGAGGGACGGCCAGCCTTGTGCCCGCATGTCCCGGGGCAGGCACTGCTCGGGGTTCAAGGGAAGAGAAACAGGATGGACTCCGGTGTTGCCAGCAGGGATGGCCCCAGCCTCCCATCTCCTAGCCTCTGCTCACGCTCGGTCCAGAGGTGGGGACAAGTCATCAGCCCTATTTTTCTCTCATCAGCTGGAGCTCACGAGAGTGCCGTCGGGCCCGTGCACGCCCCGGCTTCCCGCGGTCGAGGCTCCCAGTACCGGGGCCGCCAGCGGGCTCAGGGTCACTCGCTGCCCGGCCAGATGGCTCGGCGCTGCTACAAGTCGGTGGTGTAACTAGAAAAGGCTTTTCAGACAGAAACCCGAACAGGCGGTGTCAGGGCTGTTTTCCACCATCGTTTTGATTTTTTAGAGATTCTATCTCAACTTAAACGCACTTGCCTAGTCCCCCTCCCGCCCCCCAAATTCATGCAGACGCTGAGGACACGCTCACAGCTGGGCGGACTCGTCCTGCCTCTCAGACCCGGACGCCAGGCCCCGAACCGCGTCTGTGTAGACAGTCAGCAGGGCGCCGTAGCTGTGCGTGGCACTCGCTGCTTTGATAGGAAGTGGCCGAAACCAAGCTGAGGTCTGAAGTGCTGCGGCTGAGAGGCTGAACGCTCGTTACTCTGCAGTGAGTGTTGTATATGTCGGATCCATAGCGCTTTTTATTTTTATTTTTTTATCTTTTGGCTGCGCTGCGTGGCTTGCAGGATCTCAGTTCCCTGGCCGCGGCTGTTCCCGGGCCAGCGGAGAATCCCCCACGGGCCTTTCGTGGGTTCTGGAGCTGGGATGATGCCTGCATCCGCCACGCTGGGCAGACACCGTCAGGGCGGCCCCCAGGCCGGATGGCGTGGCTTGGTCTGGCTCTGCCGTCACAGAGACGTGAAACCCCGTGGCTGGGCTGGCGGCCCCGTGGGATAGCTGCCTCCTGCGGCCACCCCAGGAAGGACCGCCCGTCTGCGGGACGCCCATCTGCTTCCCGCTTGACTTGCCCGACCCTGAGTTTCTGACCCTGATGGAAGGTAGAAACCAACAGTAAATACGATTCTTGTCGTGAAGGAGTGTAATCTAGTCAAGATCGTGAAGACTAGCACTCAGGAAATTTTATCTTCTCTCCTAATTGTCCGTGGCTTCCCGGGTGGTCCAGTGGGGGAGAACCCGCCTGCCAGCGCAGGCGATGTGAGGTCTATCCCTTGGTCGGGAAGATCTCCTGGAGGCGGAGATGGCAACCCACTCCAGTGTTCCTGCCTGGGAAATCCCGTGGACAGAGGGCCCAGACTGTAGTCCATGGGGTCTCAAAGAGTCAGACATGACTGAGCGAGCACAACACAGTTATTTGTCCGTCCAAGTGTGACCGCTTGGAATCGTCACGGCTCCTGGTCCTGACAGCCCTGCCTGGGGACCCGGATGGGGAGCCGGACTCCTGGGTTTCGCCCTGAACCTGCTGCTTTGGGCAAATCCCTTCCTCCTGCTGGGACTTGATTGTTCCTTCACCTGTCCAGTTATGTGGTGGGGTCTTCAGATCAGTTGATCAGTCAGCCAGCAAGCTTATGTCACCTCGGAACGGAAGTCAGACAGCATCTTTAAAAATATCAAAGTGTACAGCATTTCTGCTGTGGGCAAAATCTGCAGGTGGGCAAATCTGCCTGCATCATAGTGTAAAACTCCGTGTGATAAGACTCGAGAGGGAAGTGACTGGCAGGAGGGGGTGTGTGGGCCTGAATCATCGTGTCCATCAGCTGTAACCAACTCCTGTGAACCTGTGAGAGAAAGAAGCCCTGTAGGGAAAAGTAGAAGAGGGATATGGAGCTCACAGTCCCCGAGGGTCAAGCTGCAGCAGCCGGTGTGGATGCATCTCTGGACGGTCCCCTTGGCCGCGTCAGCTCACCCACGACAGCCGGCGGGAGGTGGGGACCTGGGTGGCCTGCCGGAGGGCTGCTTCCTGGGGTGGGCTTCGGAACATGTCAGCTACCCTAAACGTGCCGGCCTGTGGCCCCGCCTCCTCTTCCAGGGTGACCCCAGAGAGGCTGACGCCCTCGTGAGGACGTCTGCTTCCTCGTGAAAAACCTGGGGACAGCGTCTCGGGCACGCGGGTCCCCCGTGCGCGTGGCTGCGGGCCTTGCGGGGCTCAGAGGCTGGCCCTGTCTGCTCACCCCTGTGGACGAGCGTCTCAGTCCCTGTCATAGCAATCCCGTGGGACAGCGGGTCAGAGGGAATCAGCTCGCGTGCTGCTGGCGTTTCCCAGTGAGGGGACTTGGGGAGGTGCTTGTTGACAGAGGGGCCCCGGGTCTGACGGGGAGAAGTCCTCCAGGGAGGGGCAGCAGGAGGCAGGGAGGCTCTGGCCCTGGCGGGCTGGCTTTCCCCGCTCCCGCCAGCTGGCTGACCCAGACGGGGTCTCCGTCGCTTGTTGACGGAGCTACTGGAGGGAGTCCAGCTCGAGGCTCGGCATTGAAGGGGGACCCCAGGAGCAGTGTGACACCCCCTCCTCCCCTGGGCCGCGTAACGTGTCATCATTGTTCAGGTCAGAGGGGGGCTGTCTGTATTTCCACTGTGTCAATGGAAACAGTCAACAAACAATCTGTAATAGAAATAGAAAAGTTCTGTTTGAGCCAGACTGACGATTACAGTGGGAGATGCTGATTCCAGGAAGGATTTGAGGCTTATAAGGCAAAACCCAGCGAGTTAGGAGAGTCCTTTGTCGAGAATCAGGATCGGGGCTGCAGGAAGTGGGGTGCTTGTCAGGTGAGGACTGACTGGGGTCTGGAACGGTTGCCTCGTTACCCAGGGCGGTCCGGCACCCTGCGGCTGCAGCTGGCCGTATCAGCCACCCTCCCCGGCGGGGATCTCCACGCACCCTTCAGGCCTGTGGGGGAGGCGGGGTGAAGGCTCTCACCTCCACCCCCCTGTGGCATCCTGTTCTGGAAGCTTCTCTCCAGCCCTCCAGCCTCCTTGGCAGGCCTGGCCCCGGAAAGGCATCCTTTATCTAAACATCCTCTCCTCTGAGAGTTCCCGGTGACACAGCTGAGGTTGAGAAACGGCCTCCAGAGTGGACAGAAAGCACCGCCGTTTCTCAAGTGGGCTTTCCGCACAGGAAGACGCACTTAGGGCTGATTTCAGGTTTGGGGAGTGAGTCACGGACGCTGAGGGCCACTCGACCTGCGCGCTTGTCGGGAAGTGGGGGCTGATGGGGGCGGGGTGAGGCCCCTGGGGGGCAGGGGCGGGGGTCGGGCCTGCTGATCCCCGGGGAGGCGCATCTGGTGGGCTGCCCTGGGGCGGGGGCAGGGTGGGGGCCAGTGGGGCGTCAGGAGCGCGGCTGCGGGAGCCGGGGACCCCACTCCCCCTCTCGGGGGTGGCTCGGGGAGGCTGTGCACACAGACCGCCGAGCAGCCCCTCACTCTCCCCTCTGGCGCCTGCCCCTGCCACTGGGCCCAGGCCTCAGGTCCTGCTAGGGGCCCCCGGCGACCACTGTCCTGACGCCAGGCCATGGCGGTGGCCTCGGCCGCAGGCTCCGGGGCAGGCCTCTCAGCGCAGACAGAACCTTTGCCTTGGGGTTTCGGGGCCTCGTGTAGGTCCTAGGCAGCTGAGGGGCGCTTTCTGCGGATGCCATGATCCAATCAGGTGGTGTTTCCACCGCACGTAACTCCCAGCCAGCCTGCAGGGCCTTCACTTGGCTTATATTCAGGATGTAGAAAGTCAGCCTCCCGTGCAGTGGGAGGTGTCTGGCTCCAGCGGTGGAAAGCCTCTGTGGGCCCCAACACGTTCTGTGTGGGGGCTGGGGGGTTGCTGGCTTTCTGCTCGTCGTTCGTCTTTGGAAGGAGACAGTCTGGTGGAGGGGGGTGCAGAGACCCCTCAGTCCTCCTGCCGGCCTCTGGGCGAGGGTCTCGGGCGCTGTTTGAAGCACAGGGGTTGCATGTGTGACGTTCGAGCATCTCTCCTGCAGGCCGGTTCCCACCCGCCTCGAGCCCTGGTTCCCGCTGCCTGAGTGCTTGGCCGGCTCCTCTCTGCGATTGTTCTGGCTTCTCTAGCCACGATTACGCTGCAGAGGCTGCTGACGGTGCGTCGTCTCGTGATCAGCTGGCGACATACCAGGATGGGTTTCCACCACGAAGAGGGGCGGTTTCCAGGGCGCGCATCCAGAGAGGAGCCCCCTCCAGCTGAGCCTCGCTGGGCAGGGGCGAGGGTGGGAACCGGACGGGACTCTGCCAGGCTGCCCGGCGGCTCCCCGTCTCCCGGGGACCTGGGCCTCGGTGCCCTTTTTGGTCCCTTCTTCACAAACGCCCCCGCCAGCACCAGCAGAGCCCCTCCAGCGTGGGGCCCATCCCGCCTCTGACCTGCCCCTGCCTCCTAGCTCGAGGGGACATGGGGTCACTGTGCTATGCTCCCGATCATGGGAGCCCTGGCCTCCGGCTCAGGGCAGCAATTATCTGGTCGGTGACTCAGGGCTCCCTGCCCTTTCTGTCCAGGGTAGGAGCTGAGGGCTTGGGCAGCAGTGGCCGACGGCCGGGCGGTGGGGCGGGAGCAGCCGTCACAGTCTCCCCGATGCGCCGGCGCCACGCTGGGTCCCCTCGGACAGCTGGGCAGGGGAACGGGCTCTCTGCTGAGGCCAAAGGGTGAGGCTCTTCCTCCAGTGGGCGTAAGCCTCGTCTCTTAGAACTCTCTTGTTTCACCGCCTGGCCACTTGGCCCGTCTTGCCCTCCGCCCCCAGCTTTAGGCTGGACTTGTTGCTTCTTGTAGGGCCATTTCCTGACTTCGATGTGGGGATACTGCCCCCGCACCTGGTATAGAGGCCGCCCCCCAACAGGCAGGGGCGACCCGCCTCCTCAGCCAGTATCCAGGGGACCCACCTCGGCCTGCTTTCCAGGGAGCCAGGCCTGTGTGGCCCCCATGGGACAGGTGGCAACAGGTGACCCACAGGTGAGTGAGTTCAGCTAGAAGCTGAGTCCCCTGTGGGAGGGCTGACCCCCCTCCCCCCAGGGCCGGGGACGAGGCTCCATCTCTGCACGGGCACTGAGGATGCGCCTTGCGAGGGTCACTGCAGGAGACCCCCGTGATCACCTCTGCCAGTCTCACGCTGAAGCCCAGGGAATAATTTCAGCAGCTTCATACGCGGTCTCGTCTGGAAACACCGTTGTCACGGGCTTCTCTGCTGCTGTGCGTTTCACCGGGGCCAGGCAGCGGCGGCCAGTGCCCCGTCCATCCTCCCCGCTCCCTGCCTCCCGCCGGGCGCCCCAGCACGGGGCTCTGCTGCCTGTAACTGTGAAACTGGATGAGCCTAGGGCAGCCCAGAGTCATCTGTGGCTAAAAGTTTTATTTTAATTTTGGTTCTGGACCCAGTAAATTACAGTCTAGGTTGGCAGCGTTTACCATTTTCCAGATGGTCAGTATTGCCAAGTGAAGCGGACCGTCATGGCGCTTCTGTGATCCAGCTGATTCTGTGTTTAATAATACGGCAGAAAAGTGCCACTGAGCGCTCCGCAGAGGCCGAGAATTTGCCTGAGGAGAAAAAACTCCGTTGCTCAGTCTTGTCTGACTCTTGGCAACCCCATGAGCCATAGCCCGCCAGGCTCCTCTGTCCGTGGGGTTCCCCAGGCCAGAATACTGGAGTGGGCTGCCGTTTTCCTGGGGAGGAAGGGGCTGTCTTTCCCACTGAGTGTGGTCAGTGGAGGTGAAGGGTGCAGGTCCAGGGATGGGGGCCCCTGGGCCTCTGCCTCCCCACCGGAGGCCCGACTCCACTCACAGACCCCAGGAAGGCTGGTGATTCATGCCGAGGACTCTGATCTGATCAGCTCACAGAGCGTGGTCTCAGTCACTGCCCCCGAGGAGGTTCACAGACAGTGAACGCTCCCTGGGTGGACGGATGCCCTGTGCTGTGGTGTGTGGGCGCTGGAGACGGGGGCCGCGCCACACACTCGCCACGAGAAGCCGGAGCGCCGGGGACGTGAGTGAGAGATGCCGGTGTTCAGAAACGCCTCCTTACCCATTAAACGAGAAGTGTTGGCTGTTAAAGCTGAAAACGGACCACGGAACAAGCAATTGCTTTGTCGTTGGATCCCTGAAAACGGTTGTTGGGGGAGCCACCTCTGCAAAAGCTGATCTGGTGAATTGAGGCTAGGTCACATGCTTTCATTCTGGTCCGGCCGCGTAATTCAGCTAATAGGTTGTGTTTGTTTCAGCTGAAATTCGAAACTTCCATTAGTGACTGCCGCTGGCCGAGATTGATTTTCTGTGCATTTCAGACTCTCTTCCGTCCTTGTGAGCTTTCTGACTTGAAGGTTCAGGCTGCCGCACCCAGATCCTAACATGACCTATTGCAAGGTCGGTGAGGGCGAGACCGCTGCCCGCACTTGCTTCCTCTGGTCCTTTAGCCACTTTTGGGGTGGGGGGGTGTTCCAAGTCCAGAAGCATCGTGTTGGCAGAGATGGTGGGGCAGCATCTGTACAGGGCATGTCTGCGAATCCCTCCCACCTTCACTGCTGGGCCCCGCGGTCCAGGCAGGAGCCCGGCCACCGCACCTGAGGTGCTGACGCCCTGTGGGAGCCCTGGAAGTGGGGTGTTTCCTCGGCCCAGGCCCAGAGAGCTGGGGTGCTCGGCAGCTGTGTTCATCCCACCCTGCCTTGCGGTGATTGCTTCTTTTCGAGTTTCTCCAATCTTAGCTGTTCTCCTTGGGAAGTCCGTCGAGCTCAGTTTTATCCACTAGGAAATGCTATCTACTGAAAAACCAGCCTGAAAGATGTTCCTTGTTTTCCCTGAAATGGAAAGCATCTCGCGTTCTGGTGGCACAGCAGTGAGAAGACGGGGTGGAAGAGGCTTCAGAAGCATGAGGTTCTCTGCACTGACTCTAGACGGGGTCTCTGCACCAACTCAGAAACGTGATGGGCGATGCTCGGGACCCAGGAACCTGTGGGGGACCCTGAGGGACCGCTTTACTGAAATAAAATTACCAGATCCTAAAATCTTCCTGTTCAGGAAGTCTAATTCAGTGTTCTTTAGTGCATTTACCAAGTTATGGAGCACCACCATGATCTCATATTAAAACATCTTCTTTCCTGGAAGAAACTCAGTACCCGAGGGGCAGCCTCCCCGGCCCCTGGCAGGGACCCACGGCGCTCTGTCTGTCTCCACAGAGCTGCCGGTTTCAGACATCCCACGTACACGGATCGTGTTTGGTCCTCCGTGTGTAGCCCCTGCCATTCCCTGAGGGCTGTTGATTCTAGTATCTTTCCAGGTGCCCATTGGCCATTGAAGCTCTTGGAGAAATGTCCAGTCACATCCCCCGCCTTCCTTGCCTTTTCATTATTGGCTGTGGTGGCCGGTCTATCCCAGGTACCAATTCCTCAGCAGACATGACTCGCAAGTATCTTGTGGGGCGTCCCCTGGGGCTGTGCAGGCAAAGCCTGGGCCTCCAGCTCACCTGCGTCCTGGCGGGACGGCTTGTGATTCCCCAGGAATGCGGGAATCTGTGAGGCCGGATCCCACCCACCTCCCTACCTCCTCCAGAGGGAAGGGGCGTATGTTCTCGGCCAGCTGACAGTCCCAGCCTGCCAGGGCTCTGGGCCCAGAGCTCAGGCTGGGCGGTCCTGCTGTGATCCATGTGTGAACACAACTTCCACGGAAGCTAATTTCACCTAGGCTTAGTCCTAGGAGTTTACTTTCAAAAGCTGCCGACACCGGCCTGTTCCTTGCGCTGCCTGCTGTAAAACTAGACGCCAGACGTCTTGGAATCAGGCCCCCGCTCCGTCTTGTCGCTGACCTCCCTGTCGCCCGGCCCCAGGAGATTCTGTGATCAGCCGTGACTCATCACAGAGCTTCGGGTGGGCTGACTTCCTCTGGTATGCATCACCCGTACAGTGTGGTTACTGTTCGGTTTACAACAGGCGGGGTTAAGAAATTGCTTAAGAGGCCAAGTCTGTTTTCATCGCTGAGCCTGCAGACACCCAGAATCCCTTCGTATTGCTTCCGGGCAGGCTGGACACAGACGCCGAGTGGCCTGTCCAGGCGCACACAGCTGTCCGCGCACGTCAGGGCGCGCTCGATGGCGGGCGGCGTGTGCAGAGCCGCGGTGGACGGCGCTCCCGGGCGTCCCGTCCGCTGTCTTCTCTCTGCCTTCTGAGCTGAGCTTAACCCACTTAGGGTCTGCATGTTTGTGCCTCTGCCACACACGGGGCTCCCTGGGGGGCTGATCTGAAACGGCCTGTCTTGCCTTGAGGCTCATCAGCTGCTGTGACCTCAGGGGGCACCCTCCGTGGGCACTGCTGCAGCCTGACCGTCAAGCACGAGGCCCCTAACGCCACTCTGTCCCTTGAGCTGTGACCTGTTCAGGGACTTGGGGAGCGGCCAGGGCCCCTGGGGGCTGTCTGTTGCTCCTGTTTCTCTCCTCAGGGGCCAGCTCCAAGGCTCGCTCTCTCATACGGGGCTGAGTCGGTTGGTACGAGGCTCCTCCCGGAGGAGCTTGTGTTGCAGGGGGGCGAGTCCTGTTGGAGGGTGTGCGGGGCTTGCTTCCTGACCTCATTCCACGAGCAGGAATGGTGCCCCGACCTGTACGGTTAGGACAGAACCAAGGAGCTGTACTCAAGGCTTCCAGTGATCACACTAAAAGCAGCCTGTGCCCAGGGAGGGCACTGGCCTTGAGAAACCTCCTTCTGACTTACTCCCTGCGGGCTCCCTCTGAGCTGGGGCTGCCTGTCTGGGGGGGGTCCAGGCCCTGCCCTGCAACCCAAGGCTGCACCGTAGTCTCCTCCGTGGCTGCAAGGTCCCAGGTGCTCAGGGCTGCCCGCGCACAGTCAGCTGCATGTTCTGGAAGGCTCTCCATGGCTGCAGGGTCCTGGGTGCTCAGGGC
>SNSB01003930.1:12980060-13009779 GCA_012922965.1 Capreolus pygargus
CAAATCCTAGGACCATTCACTGTCTTTTCTCTTTGGAAGCCTTAGGGCTTTGCTGTCACTTTTTAAAATGGACCCGCCATGTCATTTCCACTGAGCTTTGCAGGCCCTCTCGGCTCCCAGTGGGGGTGCAGGTGGCACTTCCTTGAAGAGCTGGGGGGTGAGGGGAAGCACAGGCTCCTGAAGGGGCCCAGGGGCATGGGTGGGGACTGGGGTGGAGGTGGGGAGTGGGGATCAACCTTGCAAGGGGGTCCAGCCCTCCCTGGCCCCCACAGAGACCAGCATCAAAGCCACCCGCGGGAATACCTTGAGCCCCGGGCCCCGCCCACACCAACGGCTCTGTTTCCCTCCCACAGTGTGCCGGGGAGGAGGACTGGGTGGACAGCCGGACGGTGTATGTGGGCCACCGGGAGCCCCCGCCAGGCGCCGAGGCCTACATCCCCCAGAGGTACCCGGACAACAGGATCGTCTCTTCCAAGGTGAGCATCTGCCCAGGACTCCCCCACGTGGCTCCTTGGGCACTCAGAACTCCCTGAAGCTGGGACCACCTGCCCCTGAGTAGCCAGGCTACACACTCATCACCCCACCCCCCCGGTTACCCCCCAAAACACTGTTAAGACGAGGTATCACAGCACTTCCTCCTCACTTCCCTGCTAACCGTATCATGTTTAAGTGTCAGATTTCAAGTCTAGGGTTCAGATCCTCCTGGCGCCACTTCCCAGCTGTCTGGCCACCTGCCAGGCATGCGCCAGGCTAGAGCGCCCTCCTCTGCAGAAAAGATGGCATAGGGGTCGCCAGTGCCACCAGCCTGTGACCCCAGGTGCTGGCTGGACTGGGTCCAGAGGAGGCCCCTGGGGCCTGAGTCAGCAGCGGTGGATGTCTGTGGATTTAGACCGGCTGATGCTGAAGGCGAGACACACGATTGTTTTCATTTAAAAACAGCTCAGAATGTGGAAAATACAGCTCCAGTTCAGTCCAGTTCAGTTCAGATCAGTTGCTCAGTCGTGTCTGACTCTTTGCGACCCCATGAATCGCTTAGATTGTAAGAAATAAATTTGCAAAGAGATTTGGAGACTATGTTGGTGTATCTATGGTTTCTTGGAAAGAAAATGTTCATTTTTACTTTAAAAGACTGTCAACAATGATTCCTTAAGTGAACAAACACCTATGCTCTCTACGTTAAATTTCCAGCCTGTTCTGTTATTGGTGATCAGCGTTGGATCCATGTTCTGTCCCCTTTTGAGCAGAACATGGTACAAGAAGGAGAAAAACAAGAAATGACCCTAAATGTGTGATCCCTTCCCTTTGATTCTGACCTCACACTGAGCCTCCCAGCCAGGGCCTCCTCGAACCTCAGCTGCCCACCCCCTGCCGCCGACTCAGGACGATGGGGCGTCACCAGTTCACAACATGTGCTTTGGGCACACAGTGCGTGTGGCTCCCAGCTCTGCCCTCAGTCGCCGCAGAAGTAAATATCCGGCTCAGGCTGTGCGGTGTCCTCTCTGGACAGAAACAGCTCTGAGAGCGCCGGGCTTGCCCTCCCGGGAGAGCGTGGGTTTTTAGGGCACCTGAGTGCACCGGTGCCGGAGTCCTGCGAGATGCAGACGGCCACGGCCTCGCCGGCTTCTGGATGCTCTGGGTTTCCTCTCTGCGGCCAGGGAAGCAGAGTGACGCCAGGCCATCCGTGTCTCCCCGGGGCCACGTGAGGAGGGGGCAGCCAGGCGGGGCTGCTTCTCTGTGCCTGGGCCCCCTCCAGCCCACAGTGAGGACAGAACCCGGGGCGTGGTGGGGGGGAGCCCACGGTGAGGACAGAACCCGGGGGGGGGGGAGCCCACAGTGAGGACAGAACCCGGGGGGACGCCCATGGTGAGGACAGACCCTCACAGAGGGGCGAGCATGGCCGAGACCAGCTTGGGGCTGACGACACAGGCCTGGTGCGGACGCACGCCCGGGCTGGGGTGTGAACAGGACATGAGGCGGGGGTTGTGCCCTGCACTCAGCACTCCCCGCGTTGTCTGATGGGAGAGCGATGCTCCACCCGCCTCAGACGTCTCGGCTCCAGTGCAGCAGGAAAGTACTGGCTTTGTTCCATGCTGTCCTGCTCTGGGGTTCAGTACCGAGGGCTCCGGTGTTAGGTTCTCTCCTAACTGATGGTATCGGCTGAAGGCAGGACCTGACAGATGGATGTAGGTCAGAGCGCTACACTGTACCTGTTATACAAAGTATTACCTTGTATTGTGGCAAGTGTCTGAGCAAGTATTTAGATCATTACAACTTAGCAGGCATCAGAAATGTACAGTTGGCCCACTACTACCTATTTGCCAGCTCTCATATGTGCAGTAAAGAGCTCGTTTTATTTTATCCATGCAGTACTGATAATTAGTGCAGTCCTGACTGGTTAAACTATCTCACTGGATTTTCAGTTTTCATGCTGTACACTGTCAGAGATTGCAACCCTTTTCCCACCATATTGCTGATAATCAGCAATAATAACTTATGATGGTCATTTATTCCTTAAAATATGTGGATCACACAACATAACGCCTCAGCTGCAGCACAGGCCTCCTATACCCGGTGGAATAAAGTAATCATTTAGGTGGTTTTAAATTCCATATCCGTGCGGTTCCCTGGCAGACTAGACGTAGAAAACGGAAAGGGCGTCCTGAAATAGTAGCATTAAAATAGATTGACTGATCTGCGCGTTTGGAAGGATGGTAGAAGATGACCTTCTGTAATAAATACATGGTGCCTTATAAGGTGGAAATCTGCAGACACATGGGAGAAGAGGGGAAGGAGGGCAGCAAACGTCTGTGCCCGACCACCCGCTGTCTGCACGCATCAGCAGGGGGCCCCATGTGTGCGTCTGTGCGTCTCTTTTCTACCTTGAGACCATTTTGAAGCAAATCCTAAACAATGTACAACTTCCATCTATAAACATTTCAGCAGATAAAAGATGGGGATTTGCACTGAGTGGTTTGTTAGAGGTGGGGACGTGTTCTGACTTCTGGGTGGCGAGTATGCTGCTCTGGGTCCTAGAGACAGGGTGGGCGTCACCGGATGGGGCCTTGAGGACAATCCACTTTGGCATTGGGATCTCTTGGCAGGGAGCATATAAAGACTGAAAGATCACTCTAGGTCGGTCACAGAGTCATAAAAGTGAGACACAGATGCTGTGGTGTGGCATATCTTATGTTTCTTTTAACAACTCCTTTTTAAAGTCAGTGAAAAGTAATTTCCTTATGCCCAAGAATACTGGAGTGGGCAGCCTATCTCTTCTCCAGGGGATCTTGCTGACCCGGGAATCAAACCAGGGTCTTCTCCATTGCAGGCAGACTCTTTACCAGCTGAGCTACCAGGGAACCCCTCCTTATGGCCCACTTAAGACAAAATACATCTCATTGATTTGTTTGTGCTTTTTCTCAAGTTATAGAATCTCAACGTCCCTGTCTTTTCTGAGACCAGTTTAAGCCAGAACTTCAGTTCTCATCACATTCCTTTAAGGCACATACTATTCTTTTATTTTTTCTTTTGGTCTTGCTTTGTGGCATGTGGGATCTTTGATCTCTGGCCAGGGACTGAACCCACACTCCCTGCAGTGGAAGCTCCAAGTCCTAACCGCTGGACCGTCAGAGACGTCCTTGGTACACGCTGCTCTTTGAATCACTTTATAGACAGAAAGGGTAGAACCCAGACATTATGGCAGTGAAACTCTTCCTAAGCTCCCTTGCATCACCTTGAATTATCTGGGACTGGGTGATTCAAATACACTGCTTTGGGGTCCGTGTTCTGTGTTGGCAGTTTCTTTGTACGGTCAACAAGTTGATGGAATGTCTACAAACACTCTCAGCTTTGTTTTGTATCAAAACCCAGTCATTTTTTACTTTGAAATGCAGACCTGCCTGTCATGTGGTGGAATAACGTGGCCCAATGTGAAGTGTGACCCAAATGACCCCGCTGTGTTTCTCTCTTCTGCAGTACACATTTTGGAACTTCATACCCAAGAACTTATTTGAACAATTCAGAAGAATAGCCAACTTTTATTTTCTTATCATATTTCTGGTACAGGTAAGGCTGGTCCCCTCCCTGTTGCCCCTAATGTAAATATAAATAAGTGACATTTACTCTTGGATGATTGACTGGTTTGCTGATAAAGAGGAGCGCAGACTTGGTGCCCCTTTATCGGCAGACCTGTCACCTGCTTTCTTCAAGGACAGGCATGTTGGTTCAGAGAGACCTGTTCACTAGAACACGGGTGTGAGCGCCGTGCGTGTGAGCCGGTCCGGCTGCCTTCTGCCTTCATCCTCCAGTCCTGACAGGAGGCCAGGAGCTCCCTAACCTTTAGGGGGACTTACTAAGCTCCACGTTATTCCACTTATCCCCAAATCACGATGTCTTGTTGTTCAGTCACTCGGTTGGGTCCGACTCTGCGACCCCATGAACTGTAGCATGCGAGGCTTCCCTGTCCTTCACTATCTCCCTAAATCATGTGGAAGCTCCTTAAAAAAAACATTAAAAGAAAGAGAGTTAAAAAAAAGAAAGTGGAAACCACCGTGAGGTGTGGGTCAGGAAACAGGTCAGATGTGCTTTCAGATCAGCAGCCTAACTTGTCTCAGTCAGACAAAATACAGTGGAAGGACTTGAAAACTTCCCCCACAGTAGTTTATGCAAATAATGTAGTCAAAGTGTGGCTCCAGAAGCAGAGAGTGAATTGAAACAGCCCGCGCGCTGGAGTCAGCCAGCGTCGTCGCTGCCGACACAGCCCGTCATAAGGAGAACCGCCCTCAGCTCTGTAGTATGCTGGGACGGTTTGCCTCGTAGCATGTATCTCCGCTGGTGGGACAGGGTGGGGTAACCGCCAAGTGAGCACCATGAGTCAGAGTGGACGCAGGAGGTGTCCAGGGCCAACCGTCCATCTAGAGCCCCTAAAAGCGTTTCTGGAGGTGACTCCACCACCCTCTCTTCTTTGCAGCTGATCATTGATACGCCCACGAGTCCAGTGACGAGCGGTCTCCCGCTGTTCTTCGTCATCACGGTCACAGCCATCAAGCAGGTGAGCTTTGGAGGTGCGGGCGGAGAGGAGGAGGGTCCCACGGAGTGTCTGCTGCGGGGGGTCGCCCGTCATCCAAAGCAGAGCCTCCTGGCTTGTTTCAGCCAGTTCACGGGGCGTTCCACTCACCTCCGAAAGTTCACGCTAGTAACTGGTTTGGGTGGACTCTTGAGTTGAAACAAGGGAGGTGGTATGATGTGGTGCTCATTTGCTTCCCTGAGGGTACGAGGAGAACCCTGTTCTCACGCTGAGCCAGGTGGAGCTGGCCCGAGGTGCTTGCCCGCTGCGCCCCTGCTGCCCAGACCCCGAGGATTCGCTCCTGCAGAGGGTCTGAGCGTGGCCCGCGCGTAGCACGGCCCCGTGACTCCTGACTCAGTGGGGGTCCTGCCGTCCTCTGCAGCCCTGACTGATGAGCCAGTGACTGACGGGAGAGCGGTTCGCCTGCTGTTCCCGCGATCTGTTCCCTGGTGGCTGGTTAGTGCTTCACCATCAGCTCTGTTCAGCTCCCACCGTCTTGGAAGAAAGCCGAGAGCCTCACTGTCCACCCCCCTCCTCCAGCCCCAGCTCCTGGCAACCGCCACTCCACTTTCAGCCTACCCTGGGCGTTTTGTATTAACAGAATCTTACTTGGTGACCTTTTGTGTCTGGCTTATTTCACTGAGCACGTTCTCAACGTTTATCCACTTGTGGCGTGTGTCAGTGATTGGCTCATAGATGACTAATACTCCATCATGCAGACAGACCACATTGTATTTATCCAGCATCCACTGATGGACATCTGGGTGCTTCTGCTGCTCTGGCTCTTCCGGGAAACACTGTTATGAACCGTCACGTGGAAGCTTTGTGTGGACATAGCTTTTCGGTTCCCCTGCGCACATACAGAGGAATAGAGTCGCTCTAGTGTTGAAAGTACTTTCCAAAGTGACCGCGACGTTTGACCTTCCCCCCAGCCGTGCGTGAGTTTCCAGTTTCTCCACGTTCCTGCTGAGGCTTGTTGTCCATCTTCCTTGTTACACTCATCCTAGTGGAGGTGAAGCGGAACCCACTGTGATTTTGCATTTCCTTCATAAATAACGATGCTGGGCATCTTGTCATGAGCTTATTGGCCTTTTGTAAATTTTCTTTTGAGAAATATCTTCAAGTGATTGGCCCGTTTTTAAATTGGATTGTGTCTTATCCCTGAGACAATTTGTATGTTCCAGATGCAGGTCCCTCATCTGCTGCAAAGTTTTGAACACAATGGTATTTGCATTGAAATAATTCCTGAAAGGCAGCGTCTAAATTCCTGGTGGTCACATTGTTGCTGACAAAGCCATGCTTTCTGTTAGTCTCTAAATAAAAAAATAAAAGCTCTGAAGACACGTCACAGGAGACGTGGTGTATGGGCTGCCCCTGAGTGACGGGAATGCACGGCAGAGCGACTCCTCCTGACCAAGAAAATGTGAAGAACTGAGTCTCCGGGCGACCTTCGTGAGTGTGAGGCCAGTGCCTCTGCCGGTCTCCACGGTGAGAGCGTCTGGACTGCTCAGTGTTTGATCCAGAACGGGAGCGGCATCGAAGGCTTCCTTTGTGATCGTCTGGGTTTTGTCTTCCACTCGCCAGAGATCTGCACGTGGAGATTTGAACGGCGATATGATTTGACCTGTTGCCCATGAAATTGGCTTTGCATGTAGAAGTCTGAAGGGCAGGTGGAGTGAGACTGTGGTCCTGCAGGGACCCACACACACTGATGGGGCGTGTCGGGCCATCTCGGGGACCGTGTGGGGTGTCTGCGTGCAGGGGCCGTGTCACAGGCGGAGCCTGGTCCGTGCACTTGATGCATCCTGTCTGAGCCCCTGAGGGACAGGCCGGGGGGCTGGAGACCCCAGTCCTGAGCCGAGTGGTCTCTGCCTCGAGGCCGTGGTGCCGTCAGAGCCGAGAGGCCACGGCGCAGGGCCCCTGGATGCTGCACGGGGGGCGCGTCCCCATCCCTAAGGGGGTGCCCTGGGGTGTCCGGCCCTGCAGCCACGGCTCCTGGGGATGGGGGGCATGCAGGTGCCCGGCAGCGGCTCCCGGGGGTGAGACCTGCCCACCACCTCGGCCAGGACGTGGTGCCAGGCAGGTGGGGGCGCTGCTCTCCGCAGCCGGGTCTGGCCTGGCTCTACCAGGGGCCACGGCCCAGCAGCCCCGAAGGGCTTGAGGAGGTGGCGGATTCGGGGCTGTGCCCTCCTGACCACCTGGCCCTCAGCCGCCCTGCGGCCCTGCCGGCCCCCCACCTGCATGTTGCCCTGCGGTCCTCCGGGGCCGCCTGCTCTCCCGCATCCCCCTCTGCCCTGCTGGGCGTCCTGTCCCCGCTCCGTGTGGAGAGCCCCTTCCCCGGGGACCGCCGCCCGGCCTCCCGGGGTGCGGGGCGGCCCTTGAGCGCGGCCGCCGGGCCGGGGCAGGCCGGGGGCTCACGGGCATCTCTCCGGGTCCTGGCAGGGCTACGAGGACTGGCTGCGCCACAAGGCGGACAACGCTGTGAACCAGTGCCCCGTGCACTTCGTGCGGCATGGCCGGCTGGTGCGGAAGCAGAGCCGGAAGCTCCGGGTGAGTGCCCGCCGCCCGCGGCCGTCCTTCCTTTGGCAAAACTTCTGAGGTTGCTTCAGTTGCTGGGTGCAGACCGCCCTGTTCCCCAAGTACTGCTCCCTTCAGGCGAGCTCCTACCACTGTTTTGAACCTCTTTCTTCTGCGGGTCGATCTTTAAAGCTGGGATCGACTGCAGAGCAGGCTTACGGTCTCGGGGAACTGGGAGATAGGTGGGCCCACCTCCGGGACGTGTCTCTGTGCAGGTGGAGTCACAGCCTGTGCCTGCCGGCTGGGTTTCCCCTCACACTCGAAGCCCCTCGGGCTCGCCCAGGACGGGCGTCTGCACGCCGGTCTTTCCTTGCAGATCCCGTAACGGGTGGACGGGGGGGGGGGGGCCTGTTTCTCCAGGTCGGGGCCATGACGCATAAAGCTGCTGTGCGCGTCTGTGTGGAGGTTTTGGATGTGAATATAGTTTCCATTTCTCTGGTATAAAAGTCAGGAGCTCAGTTGCTGGGTCGTCGTGGGCAATCCCATCTTAGTTGAGAAGGAGCAGCCCAGCCGTTTCCCGGAGAGCCTGCCCTGCTGTGTTCCCACCAGCTCTGCATCTCAGCATCCCCAGCAGTGCTCCGTGTGGTCTCTGCTTCTCGCCTCCCTGGTCCTGATTCTCCGTGTGGTTTACGCGTGCGCCTCCCTGCTGGCTGTGAGCATCTCACAGCTGCCTGTTTGCCTCAGGGCATCTTCTTCGTGAGACATCCGCTCGTGGCTGTTGTTTCTGTTCGGCCCCTAACTCCCGTCCAGCTCTTCGCGATCCCACGGCTGCCGCACACGAGGCTCCCCGTGCTTCACTGTCTCAGCAGGTGTTCCCTCTGCCCAGAACACTTCTTTTCCTCTGGTGTGTCATTCAGTTCAGTTCAGTCGCTCAGTCGTGTCTGACTCTGCGACCCCCTGGACCGCAGCACGCCAGGCCTCCCTGTCCATCACCAACTCCCGGAGTTCAGTCAAACTCATGCCCATCGACTCGGTGACGCCATCCAGCCATCTCACCCTCTGTCACCCCCTTCTCCTCCCGTCTTCAGTCTTTCCCAGCATCAGGGTCTTTTCCAGTGAGTCAGCTCTTCCTTCGCATCAGTTGGCCCAAGTATTGGAGCTTCAGGGTTGATTTCCTTTGGGAGGGACGGGTTAGCATTTGTGGGCCTTGCCCGCTTCCCGCTTGGCCCGTTGAGGGCTTGTGCTGTGGGACGCTGAGAGTTCTAGACGCTAGTCCTCTGCCAGAAATGCCTTAATGGGTCTTCCACCAAGCAGAAGCTCTTCGTTTTGATGAAGTCCAGCTCACTGACTTTTCCTTGTATGGATGGTGCTTTTGGTGTCAGGTTAAGAACTCTTTGCCAAGGCCTGGTGGCCAAAGACTTTCTCCTGGGTTTTGTTTTCCTTAAAGTTTTTGTAGTTCTAGATTAAGTTCCTTGTCGATTTTGTGTTACTTTTTACGTGAAAGTCCTTTTTGCCCAGGACTGCCCGCGTGCTCCAGCCTTATCTGTTGGGAAGGCTGTCCCTCCTCCATTGAGTGGCTCTTGTACTTTGTTCAAAGCCGGTTAAGTCCAGTCTGTCCGATGGTCTGTGCCAATCCTCTGCTGGAACCACACAGCCCTCTTTACTGCGGCCACGACCCAGGCTTCACGCCCATGGGATGGCTGCTCACCTCATCCTCCTGGATGGAGTTCAGATATTGCAAAATACTTCTATCATTGCAAAATAGAGTATGCAGAATATTCTGTCATCATGCCCTGTGGAGCGTCCAGGTCTAAGCGTCCAGTGGTGCGTTGACCTCCCTGGTCTCCCCTGGGTTTGGGCCACTTGCTCCAGAAGCGACCCTTCTCAGCCACGTTAACGTCCACACACTTTCCTGCCAGTGACGCTGTGATGGCGCCCGTGGGAGCCGCCGCCCAGAGACCGGTTTCGACTCACAGCGCTGTCTGCCACCTGTCCTGCAGGTCGGGGACATCGTCATGGTCAAGGAGGACGAGACCTTCCCCTGTGACCTGATCTTCCTGTCCAGCAGCCGTGCGGACGGGACCTGCCACGTGACCACCGCCAGCCTGGATGGGGAGTCCAGCCACAAAGTAACATGCCTGTTCTCTGCCCGTGGGACCCCCTCCTTCCCCTGAGAACTGTGCTCCTGTGGCCAGAAGACACCCGGGCAGTGAGGCTCTGCCTTCAGGGAGACCAGGGGCTGTTTCCTCTCATTTGGCATCTGCTCGGTCCCCACTTTCCTTCCCCACCCCAGCGCCCTAACCCTCAGCCTCTCCAGGTAACAGAAGCAAGTCCGTGTTCCTTTTTAGCTGCTGCTTAGCGAGGGTACCCAGTTAAGGATGTAAGGAAGAGATAGTTAGAGTTAGGAGGTTTTCATCTTACCTGTCAAAATCAGTGACTTCACGAGACTGGAATTGTGTGAAAAGTAAGTCTAGATTTTGCCCGACTGTTACTTCAATGGGTGTCTTTTTGTTAAAATATCTTAGTAAGGATTTTCAGAAATTATGATTCATTTCTTACACTCAGTGTGGAGTTCTGTACTGGCAGCTGGTACTAAAAAATTTTAATTAATGATCGCAAACGAAAAGCACATCGCTATTGACTTAAGGATTTCGTGAAAACACGGACGCTTGCAGGGATTTTATGAAAGTGAACCTGGCCCGTGGGCCCAGCATTTCTGAGGCTCTGGCTCCCGTGGACACAGGAGCTTCCCCGAGGGGCAAGCCCTGAAGGGCACCCTGCTCCTCCCCGTGGATGACCACGGCCTCATCACGTAAAGCCCGTGGGGTTTCCACACTCACTGTCCCGTCTTCTACGTCCCGAAGTCCAGGGGAGGGAGCCTTGCGACACAGTCATCTGTACGGAGAGCGGTTTTGGGTGGAGGGTGCTCGGTGTTCGGTGGCTGTCGGAGCGTGTGGGGTCGTGTCCACTCCTCCCCAGCCTGGGCGAGCCGTGCATGCCCGACCGCGGGCAGTGGGCTGCCGTCTGCACGCCCACCCACAGGGGGACGTCCCTGCCCAGACGCGGCCGCCCTTCCCGGGAGCGGATGCCGTGAGCCTCCGTGCATCACTGCGGTCGGGGCGAAGCCACACCCGTCCGCACGTGGCCCGCGCAGACGCCTGTGTGTCTGTGCTCCTGGGCTCAACGCACTGGAGCCGTCTCCTCAAGAGCAGAGCGGGGGGCCTGCACTGGCCATACCTGAGGGGCTCCCACGTCCGTCAGATGTGGACAGAGCTCTCGTGAGGACAGGCAGAAGCTCCCCAGTGCCGGACGCACCGAGCCCTCACACGTTACCCGGGTGCTGGAATCACGCCCCCGTCATTCTGAATCCTCACGCGCTTGCCCGGGCTTACTCGTCAGGGATGCAGGGGAGACGGCGTCCTCCCAGGGACGGCCTCCCTGTCCACCGTTCCTAGTGCCCTCAGGGCCCATCTTTGCAAAATGGGGCCCCAGGCCAGCAGCGCCAGCAGCCCTGGGATCCGCTTAGAAGCGTGGTTCTCGGGCACTACCCAGACCGTCGGCCTCGGAAACTCTGGGGCCGTGGCCACTAGGCTGGACAGATGAACCCAAATGTCTGCTTTTGGAGGAGAATTGGGTTAGTTGAGGACACTGGCTAAGGATGGAAGACTTCGCTGGCACCTCTTAGATGCAGGAATCGTGCACAGTGGTACCTATAGTCCTGTAACCATTCTAGGTCTGCAGGCTCTTACACACTCTGTCCTGTACGGTACCCAGGCTTTGTACTCAGGTTTATTTATGTGCATAAACACTTAAACACCGGGGCTGCCCCAGGACAGGGTCTCCCCCTGTGGGGAGATTGTGTTGCTCGTTTGGGCTGTGACTCCCCATGTCCTTCCGTCTGCAGACCCATTATGCGGTTCAGGACACAAAGGGGTTCCATTCGGAGGAAGACATCGACAGTCTCCACGCAACCATCGAGTGTGAGCAGCCCCAGCCAGACCTCTACAAGTACGCCGGCCTCCCCCCACCCCCCCACGGGGTGTCCGCCCGCCCGGCCCCCAGGGCCCGGCCTGGCTGGTTGGGGTGGGTGTGCATCACCGGCGAAGTCCAGTCCCCTTCCAATCTGTAGCTCTCTATGCAGATATTTGAAAAGGCTTCATGGAACTAAATGTGTTGAAGAAAAATGAATTTTCTGTGCTTTGAGGAAGTGATTTTAAGGAATGTGGTTTAAGTCATGGGCTAATTAGAGCAAGTGAAAGCGGGGGCGGGGAGGAAGTGTGGTTGAGCCCCCACCCCTGTGTTCCCCCTTCTTAGAGACGGGGGTTGGGGGGGGTCCAGGAGCCAGGGTCTCAGGTCCTGCTCCCCACCCCCACCCCCACCCCCGCCTCGCCGGGGCAGTGACCTGACCCTCCTGCCCCCAGGTTCGTCGGCCGCATAAATGTTTACAACGATCAGAATGACCCCGTGGTGAGGTGAGTTCTCAGCTTCTTTTGAAGGCTGGGAAGTTTTATCTCTATTATTCAATTAAACATGGTTCTTTCCCTGATGAGAGCTGTTGATCGTCACTGTCCAGTGGGTTTGAGGGGTGATCCTGCCTGACTAGAGTCTGGGCTCTGCCCTGTGGCTGGTTTGAGGGGTGATCCTGCCTGACCAGAGTCTGGGCTCTGCCCCGTGGCTGGTTTCTCTGGTGCATATGTCTAGACGTGTTAACAGACTAATGACCCCATGGAAAATGTTCTCCCGAGAGTCTGCTGAGGGCCTCATCACAGCCGGGCAGGGCAGGAGCCCCCCTCCCCGAGCAGATGATGGGGAGTGTCCGGTTCCCTATTAGAAACACCTTCCGTAGCTGAACAGACCATGAGGCCGAATGGCTTCTGACTTGGAGGCCGTCAGAACAGCTGCGTGAATCTGCTCGTGGTCATCACCGGGCACCTTCTTGCCCTGGACGTCGGGGATGTGCTTCCCGAGGGCCGGTTCCCGGTTCACACCCACCGGGGACGCGGAACCTGCTGCAGGGGATGGGCAGTGACCAGCTCAGGTCCCAGGTGGGCGTCCACACCCAGACCACTGGCAGCTGGGAGCTGACTCAGCCCCGAGGCCTCAGACCCTGCTCAGCCCAGGCGTGGGCTCTGCCACCTCCGCTTCCCAGGCCTGGGAACGTTTTACTCACACGAGGTCCACACTGAGGGTACTGCCTTCGAAGTCGCTCCTTTTCCACAAACTCTGCTGGTCAGAGATTATTTTTCTTCCAATTCAAACATTTCCAGATTGCCAGTATCCTGGTATTACCATGTGTATTAAAGAAAGCACTGGCCTGGAAGTAGAAAAGAAAATGGAAATTATTGTCAAATAAGTAGTTGTGGGATTTCTCTCCTTGAGAGGCTCCAGGAATTGCTTGTTTTAAGGAAGCAGTTGGCACCCTCTTAGCATATTTTTATCACCATCAGCAGGTTAGTTAAGTGCTTTCCAGAACCTATGGAGGCCTTGCCTTGGTCTTTCTTACATACATATTGTTCTAAAGGTAAATGCCTGGTTAGTGAGGAGAAACAACCTGGATTCCTGTGCCTCGTGAGGACTAATTTGTATTTGAAGGTGGGTGGATAGATTTAGCTGGCTCCACAGCACCAGTGGGTGACCCTGGAGAAGTCAGGGCTGCAGGTTTTCCTTATTTGATGTTTGCACACAGCTGATGGCCGAGTCCCTTGAGAGATAATTGCTGACATAGTTTGTATTTTGACACTTACTCTAATTTAGCTTTTTTTAGTATTTATACTAAAGTCAGCAGGCTTTTAATATTTGGATGTTTAAAGCTGTTTATCAAGCTGTGGTGTGGACAGATACGAATTGTATATTCCAAGTTCCGGCTCCTTTCTGAGTGATGTTTCTTCATCCTCCTGTCCAAACCAGGAGCAAAGTACTTTTTAAAGTAAGCTATTTTTAGACTCCACAGAGACACTGTCTAAAGGGCCATTTGTTTCCATAAACACCTTGGACGTGAGCTGTTGTGTTTGCTGACAGAGGCTGACAGTGCTTGTAGCAGAAATGGACAGCATGTGTGCACCTGGGCACCCCATCCCACGTGGCTGTCGGGCTGGGGCCACGCCCTGAGACCACGGACTGCCCTGGGCAGACCCCTCGGGTCAGGGTGTCCCAGCCAGCGCACCCCGCTGGGCAGTCCCTCTTTCTTCACCCTGATGTGGTCCTGGGCCGGGGCGGCTGAGTACACTGGACGGATGTAAGTTTATAACGTTCAGTAAGTCCTCGCCTCCTTCGGTAAAAGGAAATCAAATGCTGATTAAGTGAAAAGCAAACTTTAGCAAATGTTTCCCTTTACCCCAAACCCCTTTACTCTCCGAAGAAAATCAGGAGAATGTTGTAAATGGCAAAGTTAGTGAATCTGAATCTGCTTCTTATTCCCTTTCTACTCTTGGGAAATGAGAAGAAATGATTACTCGGTCAAAAGAGGGGACCACTGGCCCCGAACCCCTAAAGGCAGAGAGTTTGTCTGTTGGTCACTGTTGAGTCCCGAGTGCTTGTTTTCACGCGAATGGTCTTTAACTTCCTCTGTCGCTGTCTGCCCGGGCATAGTGGTGCCCGGGTCACTGCAGACTCACAGGCCAGCTGCGTCCAGGGCCTGGGGCTTGGCTGCGTGCTTGTGGGTGCCTCCCTGGGCCCAGCGCCTCTCTGAAAGCCAGACGGTGTTAATGTGTGTGCAAGTCCCCCAGGATGTGCTGGGAACCGCTCAGCGAGTTGCGGGCACCACTTGGCATCCCCAGCTCAGCCGCCTCGGATGTGAGCTTGTTGGGGCGGGCTTCCAGGCTGGTCCATGGGGTGGCACTTCTGGGAGGGGCCCGCTGTCTCCAGTGGAGTGGGGTCAAAGCCTTGGGGGCTGCCCAGTGGGGCTGGGGCCCTGATGGAGCTGACTCTGTGGGAATCTCCCAGCAGACAGTTCCACTGTCGCCAGGGAAACGGCACCTGCCTTTCCTGGGCCTCGGCTAGAGTTCATGGTCCTGATGCAAGCGGATCCACACCGAGGTGGTCTCCTCACGGAATGCAGTGTTGAGCCAGCGCGCTGCTGCTCCATTGTCCTGTTTCTGCTCGTCCTTCTCTCTGCAGGCCATTAGGATCGGAAAACCTGCTTCTTAGAGGAGCCACGCTGAAGAACACAGAGAAAATCTTCGGTAAACATTTTAGTTAGTGAATTATTAATAATAGCTTCTAAAACTAAGGGCCCCGTAAGCAGTTAAAATCCACGGAGGTACCCTGAAAGTTTCTCTTTGTGCTTTGAGGTGCTGTAGATTTATGGTGGCGAGCATTGTCCTCACTAAGAAAACCAGTCTCCACGCATGACCACAGTCCGCAACAGGGACATGCCGGTTTGTGACTCAAACCTGAGGTCATGTCCGTGAAAGAGTTCACACGCTACGGCTCTGCAGGAAATTCTTTTAATGGCTGTGTTCCTTTGTTAGTAGCTTCCATTCCCGGCGGGTTAATTTTAATGTTTTAAGTGAAACAACTAATATACAAGTGTGTCTTATTGTTGCGAAACCCAAATTACTAAAATCCGAACTTTTTTTAGAAAAAGTACAGATTGCTCTCTATGTATGCAGGGGGAAAAAACGTCTTTGGTCTAAAGAATCTTCTTGTATGACTTTTTATGAACGGCTAGCTGGCCTAGAGAAATGTGAAGTATGATTTGTTTTGTCCAGAATGCCACGTGCACCTCTCTGCACGTGCCTCACTGTGTAGAGGACGGCAGACGCAGCTGTGCTGTTGCCCCGTCATCTGCCCTCTGCTTCACAGGTGTTGCTATTTACACGGGCATGGAAACCAAGATGGCGCTGAACTACCAATCAAAGTCCCAGAAGCGCTCTGCTGTTGAAAAGTAAGCTCGTGTGTCCCATGGATTGAATCACGTAAAAAGTCAACAGCCATGCCCACCTAATGCGCCCGATCTCATCCGAATCACGTAGAAAAGCCGTGACTTCCACTGTCACAAACCCTGGCAGTTCTGAAATCGTTCTGTTGGTCTGACCAGCAGCTCCTTCGTGAGGCCTGACAGACGGTTGGGGTGATGATTTAGATCTTAGGTCGACTGTCTCATTTCGTGGGGCTGTAGATGCCTTTCACCCCAGCCACATCCGTAGACTCCCACCTGAGTGCGGACACCTGGGTCAAGGTCAGCTGCGGATGCCCATCAGGTCCCCCCGTGAAAAAGTTGAAATTAGGTAGCTTTTCTGATGTGGTTTCACTGAGGAAAAGTGTGAGCAGAGCCAACAATCTTCATTAAACAGTAAAATCCTTTTTCCTTTTGATAATAAGTCATGACAGAGTTGAGTTGGTGAGAAAATGTGACTCAGCTGGCATCTTCTTTGCCTCACAACTTATAGTGTGTCCCTAACCTGAGATGGACGGCTGAGTGACCACACGTTGTGAAATAGAGATACTAGGTCCTTAGTAATTTGGGGGTGACTGTTGGGGCACCGTTGTTTGCTGTTGGCAAGTCAGCCTCGAAGTGGGATCCTGGGTGTCTGCCCACCTGTGGCTGCATCAGCTGTGGAGTTGGGCCATCGGTTCTTATTAAGGAAGGATGCTTAGTTTCCAGATGTCTGCATAGACAAATAGGTCTCAGAAATAGATACTGGAAAATCAAACTTCCTTCATAGGCTCCTAAGACACTGGCTAAGGACTGAGCGCTTTCCCTACACAAGGCATTTGCTCCCTCCTTCCCGCCTCCTCCAGCTTAGGAACGCTCTGGCTGATGCTTCAAGGTAGAAGACGTTGCTTTCCGGGTGTTCTGTGAATTAAGAGCCCGAGACCATGCAGACGCCCTCGGAGCAGAGCGGGCATGCACTGCGCCCCTGTCGCCAGGGTCCCCTGCCCCCCGCTCCATCGCTGTGGCTCCAAACAGGCCAGCGCCCAGAGTGGACTCGGATGTAGACGAGCTTGCCTTTTCCGCTTTGACATTGGTCAGGGGGCCCCTCTAGAACCTCTGCTGTGTTGTTCCCGTCTGCTCGCCGCATGCTTGTTCCGACGTTGGTGAGAAAGCCGACACCCAGCCCGGGGCCCCTGGGGAGCAGGCGCTCGGTCTCCACGGAGACGTCGTGTGTTTCAGGTCGATGAACATGTTCCTTGTCGTGTACCTGTGCATCCTCATCAGCAAGGCGCTCATCAACACCGTCCTCAAGTACGTGTGGCAGAGCGAGCCGTTCCGGGACGAGCCGTGGTACAACCAGAAGACGGAGGCTGAGAGACAGAGGAGCCTGGTAGGGGAGGCGCCTGCGGGCGGGCGCGGTGGGCGCCTGGGGGCACGGGGTGAGGGGGTGCTGGTGGTGGGCACCCTGACCGCCAGTGAAAGAATCAGCTGCGTCCGCCCCCTGCGCAGGCGCTGCTTGCTCCGCCTTCTCTGGGTGTTTGAGTGTTCAGGTCTGGAAAGTTACCGGCTTCCATCCTAAATTCATAAGGACGAACCTTAAACATTGGGAGCCCGGAGCCTAAACCACTGGGCCACCAGGCAAGTCCCAGTATGTGTATTTGGTTAAATCTCCTCTATTAGGGGCTTCTCGAGGCCTCGGATGGTAAAGCGTCTGCCTGCAACGCAGGAGCGGAGAAGGCCAAGGCACCCCACTCCAGTGCTCTTGCCTGGAAAATGCCATGGACGGAGGAGCCTGGTGGGCTGCAGTCCATGGGGTCGCTAAGAGTCGGACACGACTGAGCGACTTCACTTTCACTTTCACGCGCTGGAGAAGGAAACGTCAACCCACTCCAGTGTTCTTGCCTGGAGAATCCCAGGGACGGGGAAGCCTGGTGGGCTGCCGTCTGTGGGGTCGCACAGAGTCGGACACGACTGAAGTGACTTAGCCGCAGCAGCAGCAACGCAGGAGACCTGGGTACCATCCCTGGGTCGGGAAGATCCCCTGGAGAAGGAAATGGCAACCCACTCCAGCATCCTTGCCTGGAAAATCCCATGGTCAGAGGAGCCTGATAGGTTACAGTCCATGGGGTCGCAAAGAGTCAGACACGACTAAGCGACCTCACTTCCACTTCCACTTCCTCTGCTTAAAACGGCACCATTTTCTGGCTGGGCCCACTGCGTCTACCTGAGCCATGTGCAAATCCCAGCCTAGGCCCCCACCTCTTTCCTGTGCTCAGGCCAGCCTGCCAGGAGACTGAGTGGCTCAGAAATAAGGACGAAACTGGACAGAAAAGCCGCTTGTCCAGACCTCAGCTTGGTCATTTGTCAGAATCTCAGAGGAAACAGAACAGTCACACTCGGGTGTCCTCCGGGCTCTCGGAGGGAGGCCCCCACTGTCTCCACAGGTGGCCCGCCCCCGCCCCCACCAGCAGCATGGGAGCGGGGCCAGCTTCGGCGCCGACGTGGGCGGGCAGAGGAGAGCAGACAGCCCCGAGGCCCCAGGCGGCCTTCTGCTCCGGGTCTGGAGCGCCTGTGTCCGCAGACAGCGCTTGCTGAGCTGAGCCCCAGCGCCGCGCTGCTGGCCGTGACCGCGCCGCGCCGTCTCAGCTCCTCAGGGCCCTCACGGACTTCCTGGCCTTCATGGTTCTCTTCAACTACATCATCCCTGTGTCCATGTACGTCACCGTGGAGATGCAGAAATTCCTGGGCTCGTACTTCATCACCTGGGACGAGGAGATGTTTGACGAGGAGATGGGGGAAGGGCCGCTGGTCAACACCTCAGACCTGAACGAGGAGCTGGGCCAGGTCAGTGTCTGTGGATGGTCTTCTCTCTCTGGCTGGTGGGGGAGCCCCTCACACCTGCATCCTCGGGCTTCCAGGGGCCGTGACTCTCAGCCTGCAGGCAGACCCCCTGGGTGTTAGAGGGGGACGCTGCCATCCCTGAGCAGATACGACTGACACCCGAAAGACAGCAGCAGAGCGGCTTCCCCTTGTTCGTGTGACAGTGGGGGTGCTTCTGTGTCAGCGAGTTAGGCATACTCGTGACGTTCCCTCGCCGACACCGGCTCACCGTGGCCTTTCTGAGCAGGGCTGATTCCGGGTTTTGAGTGCCTGAGTTGGGGTGAATCGGCAATGAGCCCTCAGCTCCCCCAGCGTCTTTTCAGTCCTCGTGGCCCCGGGTCATCACTGTCGCGGCGGGCAGAGTGAGACTGAGCTTCCGTCTCTGGCATAAAGAGAGCTCACAACCCCCCGGCTGAGCTGCTCCCGGCTGCCAGCTTGGGGCCTGAGCTCTGCGCTGTCTTGACCTGCTAAGTGGGTGTGATGACCAGGACCCATCCTGCACAGAGCTCGGTGGGGCGGGGCGGGGGGATGGCGACATGTGGGGGTCCGAGCCCCTCGGGGGCAGCCTGGCAGCACAGCCGCGTCTGCAGGTGGAGTACGTGTTCACGGACAAGACGGGCACCCTCACCGAGAACAACATGGAGTTCAAGGAGTGCTGCGTGGAGGGCCACGTGTACGTGCCCCACGCCGTCTGCAACGGCCAGGTGCTCCCCGACGCCTCCGCCATCGACATGATCGACGCCTCCCCAGGCACCAGTGGGCGGGTAGGTGGTCATGCTTCCCGCCCTCGTCCCGCCCCCTCCTTCCCACGGGCATGTCTCGGGACAGAGCAAGGGCACCTCTTGTCCTGGGGCCTGGGACAGAACCGACTCTCCCGTGACTCGCAGGAAGAAAAAACGTGGGTGCAGGCGTCCCCGGTGAATCCGGCCGTCACGTCGGGGCTGGAGACATCTCGCGTCGCACTTGAGCTGGGTCACTGTGGGCTGAGAGTTGGGGACCCTGCAGACTGTGCGTGCTCATGCATGGACACACTCACAGGAACACAGACACGGACGCACATACAGATACATGCTCACACAAGCTCTACGGTTGTGCACATGCACGCACATGGGCACATACACACATAGCCTGGTGCTGTGGCTCCAGGTCTCTCCCTCCAGGAGGGGCCATTACATTACCCTCGTCAGCGGTCACCCAGGAGGCCCTTCCAGAAACTTGAACCTGCCGCCTCCCTGAGCCCACGTCCATCTTGTCTGGCCTGGACTCCGAGGCCGCCCCCAGAGGCAGAGCTGACACTCCCCGACCCCGGCGGCTGCAGGCCTGCCTTGTTGTTTGTCGTCGTCTGTTTGGGTTCCTTTCTCTTAAGCGGACGTGCTTAAAGCCGTGGGTCGTGCTGTGTTTCAGGAGCGGGAGGAGCTGTTTTTCCGGGCCCTCTGTCTGTGCCACACCATCCAGGTGAACGACGGTGACGAAGTGGACGGACCCCGGAAGTCGCCAGACTCGGGGAAGCGCTCCGCGTACATCTCGTCCTCGCCCGATGAGGTGGCCCTGGTCGAGGGCATCCAGAGGTGCGTGCCGGGCGACTCTGGCCCTGGAAGCGGGGGTGTTCTGGGCGCTGTCCACCGTCACCATGGACGTGTCCTGGCAGCATCCTGACCAGGCCCCTGGGCCTGGGGCGTTCCACTAGGGTGGGGCCAGGTGATCACTGCCTCTGGGCTCTGATCCCCGCGGCAGTGGATGTGGGTTCCTCCTGCTGTCTTAGATGGTAGTTTTCCCTCCGAACTTCTACAGTAACTGGAGGCATTGCAAACACTCACAGGCTTTCTTAAGATGCAGTCTTAGAATCCCTATGACAAGTCTTCCTCATCCATCCTAAAAAGCTGATGTTCAGAGAGGTCGAGCAACTTCCGCAAAGCCACCCAGCATGAGAGGGGCTGGGCTGCATGCTGGGGCTCTCGCTGCTCACTCCAGTGAGTCCTGTCCTGCCAGCTCCTTCAGGCCTCTTTCTGGGAGTTGTTGCTGCCTCATGACACGGGGCTCCTCGCAAACACTTGGGAAAACACTTCTCTCCAGTTGTGTAATTCCAAGTCCTTCCTTTCTCATCACCGAGGACCCTGATTTAACTCCGAAGGTGCGGGATTTGCAGCAGGGCACAGGGGGACTAACCCAGAACCTCATAATAACTTGCAGCAGAATATGAGCTGTGGCAAGAACCTAGTCACGCCGCTGTACGCCTGAAACTCACACCATAGTCTGAGTCAACGGCCCTTCAGTTAAAAAATCAGTGAAGGCACTAACCTCCCCCTTCACTGCCCTCGGAGCACGGACATCGGGCACCTCTAGTCGATTGGAACCATGTTTTTGTCATGGACTAAATGCTGCATTTCTCCCCTGCAATTTGAAAGTGATGTCAGGTGTGTATGTTGTGTATTCAACATACATATTCATGCACACCCAGGGGAGATTTCTCAAAGCGAGCGAGGCTTATGTCTTCTTGGAAAACGAGCGTTCAGGCACTAAGGCACGTTCAGTCATAGAGACCACCCCCGAGCTGCCTCGCCTTCAGCAGCCAGCTCCCGCCAGGCCAGCAGGCCCTGACCCGCAGGCCCCAGCGTCTTTGTACTGTCAAGGCCGCTGTGGTGCTCGAGCGTGTATCCACCTCCCTTAAGCTCCTTGCGTCCAGAAGCCAGGCCCGCTTCCCCTAGCCCGTCGCTGGGCCAGCGTGGGCAGAGCTCCCGCGCGTGCCGGTGTTGGACGGAGGTCACGAGTCGAGCACGCTGCGGCCCCATGTTGAGCTGGGCTGTGGTTTCCTTGTCAGTAGACCGAGCATCCGACTGGAGATTGACAGGCTCCCAAGTCCTAATTCTGACATCATAACCAACTTCTGAAGGGCCGCCCGACAGTAGAGACAGGGCCCAGTCCGCAGACCTGCTGCCCGTCAGAGTCACCAGTAGGAAGCAGCTCATCACGTGTGAACCGCCGAGCGGCCATTCCCATGTCCAGTTCTCGTGGAGAATGTTTTGAGACAGTGAATAAATGCAGTACTGACTTCGCCATGCAGCCTACAGTCTCCGTTTTACTAGAAGCATTTCTTTTCCAAAAGGAAAGCTTTCCCAAAGCGTGAAAGAGAAATATCTGTGGGGTGGAAAGAGGTCCACACTAACCCCGCGTCCGTCTGCCCTGCAGGTTTGGCTTCACGTACCTGAGGCTGAAGGACAATTACATGGAGCTGCTGAACCGGGACAATGACGTCGAGAGGTGAGGGCATCACCGGATGGGAGGGGAATGTAGCACTGTCTTCCCAGCGTTTTCTCACCGGAGAAAACACAAAGTCTCTGTGCTCCTCCCATGATGCTTCCTCCCTCTTCTCGGTAACGACCCCAAGAAGTCGCCAGAACGCCTGGAGAGTCTGAGTCGGACGCTTAGAGGAGAGGGTGGGTGGTGGTGGACCGTCCGACAGGCTTGGGTGAAGCCATGCAGGGCCCGTTTTACTTCTGAAGTTCGGGACCCTTCTAGTCTGAACCCCGAGGCCGTGCTCTGACCCCCACAAGAGGGAAGATGTGAGCCCTCCCCCCGCAGCGGCCCCGGGGTCCCGCATCCTCGGAGCCCGTTCCAGGCCGTGGAGTGTGGGGTCCTGTAGAAGCACTGAGCAGGAGATGGACGGGGGATGTTTCACTTTCCATATCGACCTTCAGGGGCTGTCCAGCCTAGAAGTGCTGGTCCCAGAGACATGTGGTGTGTCTCGATTGTGACTGGACGGACAGCGGGGTTGTCCATTTCTCCTTGGGAAATAAGCATTAGTGGGCTGTCACGGAGATGGTGCAGTTGGTAAGGAATATAACATTTGGTGATGATGGTCTCAAAGAACGGGATTTTAAATTTCTGTTCTGGAAAAACAGACTCCCAGGGTGTGGGGGAGGTGGTGAACCCCTGACTCCAGAAGGGGCTTCTGGGTTCTCCAGCCACGGTCAGCCGTGGCTGTTTCCCAGAGCACATGGGGGCCTCCGGGCGCCCTGGTGTGACCCTGGGGAGGGCAGTGACGCTGCTGTCCGGCTCCCACTTGCCAGCTGGACAGGCAGGCAAGAGCACGTCTCAGGCCATCACCACCTGGTGCGGCCGGGCAGCCTCACAGCCGTGACGGGCCGACGACCCACCCACTCCTCTAAGGGGCCGTGTCACCCGCAGGGAGGCTGGCCGTACCCAGATGCGGTGATGCACGGAGCCAGGTGGTCGTCAAAACGAATTTTCAATCTCTCTTTCAGGTTTGAGTTGCTGGAAATTTTGAGTTTCGACTCAGTAAGAAGGCGAATGAGTGTAATTGTCAAGTCTGCTACAGGTAGAAATTTCTTTCCCTTTGATTTGTCAAATGGTCCATTGTGGCTGTGCTTTATTCTGACGCCTAAACTCGGTGGGGCTCTGAATTTAACCATTTGTCCTCCCTGTTAAACACAGATAAACCTGCACTGGCTGTTCACCTCCAGCCCTGTTTAGGCCCCAGCATCTAAGGCTGGCTTAGTCATCCTTGGGTTTTCCCTTGAGGGGCAGTCTGGTGACCCATCCGCAGGCGCCTCCTCACCTGCCCCTCAGTTTAGACACAAGGCAGCCTGTGTCCTGGGTCCCCCGCCCCACCCCGCCCGCAGACCCTCCCCGGTCTGGGCTCCCCACCTCAGACGTCCCCCAGGACGTCCCCTCGACCACCTGTCGGCGGCCGTCGTGGTTTCCTCGGCCCGGTGAGCTGCGAGTGCAGCCGTGCTCTCTGGGCTGCGAGCGTCCTGCGTGGGGCACCCCTGGTCAGCCGCGCTCCGCCACCTCGGTGCCGAGCGCTCGGCGGGTGCTGCGGGCTCCGCTCGCTAGCGCGGCTTCCGTGGCATCTTACCAAGCGACGTGGGATCTTGCTCCCTGTTGTTTCTTGAAACCAGACCATACCAGGCTATGTTTGTCTCTCTGGAATCCTGCCCGGCGAGCAGGCAGGCGGAGATGCTGCCCTGAAACTATAAACAGAGCCCGCCTGAACGGTCCTCGGGCACGTGGGAGGGTTCCGTGTCAACATGGTCCTCACCCCGCGTTGACCGAAGCGCCTGCTCTGACTCCCGAGCTGGTGGGGACGTCGGGGGTTGCTGAAGCCCACCTTTCAGCCGCTCCCTGGGGAACACGGCCAGCTGGGGCTGGTTCTGTGACCCTCGGGGCTCCCTCCCCTCCAACCGGGTCATCAGACGTGACGGCTCCACCCACGAGACTCACTCCAGTGACGCCGTGAAAGCTCAAGCACTTTGTGTCGATGGTCCCATAACTCATGGCCACGGTGTTGGTGGGACGTGGGAAGCGCGCTGCCCATCGTGTTTGGAGATGAGTCCCCGGGCACCCGCGCTGCCCCCGCTGCCTCTGGGCAGCACTTGGCTTATCCAGGGCGAAGGTGTTCGGCTGCAGAAGTTCACACCATCAGGCTTCTTGTCCAGTGACTCCTCCCGCACAGATGTGAGGTCTAGGAGGTGAACTGTTGCGGACAGTCCGTGAGCCGGCCGTCATGACCGCAGCGGCGGGAAGTGACGCCCCTGCTGCTCAGACACCATCCAGCCCTGTCCGCACCGTCTCCTGGACCGCCCGGAGCTCCGTCCTGGTACCCGGGGCTGGAATGTGGCGTCTTCATAAACAGCTCCACTTCGGCCATGAACAGCGTGGCTGAGCCTGGAGCAGGCACTGGGGGGTGGGAAAGACTTGCATCCTCAGCGGCTGAGCTGTTGAAAGTCCTTTCCTTGAGGAGATTTCCTGGGGCACCTCTGGGGGCTTCATGGGAGAGGCCAGGGCATCGGAGCCCACCACGGCAGCAGTTAATCCACAGACGCTGACTGTTTAAAGAAAGTGTGAAAGTGGAAGTGTTAGTCACTCAGTTGTGTCTGACTCTTTGTGACCCCGTGGACTATAGCGCACCAGGCTCCTCTGTCCATGGAGTTCTCCAGGCAAGAATACTGGAGTGTGTTGCCATCCCCTTCTCCATTAATTAAGGAAGCTGTTCTCTAAGCAGTGATTCCTCCCCCGTGTTGACACCGGCCACACGGAGTGACAGCCTCCTGGGCAGGACAGAGACCAGAGGCCTTCGGCCTGGGGCTCAGCGGCCCGCGCTGGGAGCTGCTGCAGCTGCGGGCACTGCCCGAGCCCAGGCACCGCAGTCAGTCACAGCTCCACGTGCGGGCACTGCTCTGGAGGCATCACCTCTCAGACCTTTACAAGCCCGGAGAAGCAGGAGCTAGAGCTGCTGCCCAGGGCTGTCTTCTCTAGGCGTTACACGTCGCCTTGCACTCCGGATGTTCTCTGCTTGACCGCAGCCTTAGGCTGAACACATCTCACACTCCAGCGGGTAAAGAGGGAAGACAGGTCAGGACGGTGGGAAATCTCAGTCGTTCACAAGCCATTACCGTGAGTCCTCCGGGATTTTTCTAGGACAAAGAATTACTGTTCAAGGCTGCATCACTATTCAGAGTTGGCTGGACCACAGAACTTGTTCTGTGTCATGTGACGTGTGAGCATTGCATGGAAACCACAACTGGTGCCCACAAGGATTCCGTGCCAGGCGGGCGGGCGCACGACCAGGAGTCCTGGGTCAAGGGCTGAGAGTGTGCAGGCTTCTCCTCGGCGTTCGAGATTTCTGTCTGAAGACAAATTCGGAAGAGACCCCAGTCCCAGAGACAAGCCCCTTGGTGTTCCCGCGAGCAGAGCTGTGTGCTTTGCAGGCCAGGACATTCCTCATAAAACAGGAGCCCCGGTGCCAGCAGCCCGTGGTCGGCGTGGATGCTGTGTCCCGTCCACCCTGCCCTGGCTAAGGGAGAACCTTCCAGCTTGCGGGGGAGGAGTGTGCCCCCAGCACTGACCCGTGTGCAGTGACGGGTGGCAGGCGGGGGAGGAGAGGACCGCAGGTGCGTCTCGTAACTGGTGCACACAGGCCAGCCCGATGGCCACGCCCGGGGCCCAGCAGCTCGCCGCCCATGTGGGGTTGGCCACCCCGTGTCCTTGCGCCCAAGCCCCCGCCCGGTCCTGTGGTGGTGCATCCCTCACTCACATGCCTGCCAGGGCGCTGGTGGAAGTGACGGGAGGAAGGCTGCCTGGAGCCAGTGTCTGTCCTTCTTCCCGACTTCCCTGAGATGCTGGTGGTGTTGGAATAAGATGAGGCTTTGCGGGGGCGGGAGTCTGTGGCTTTGACGTTCCCGGCTTCACAGGTTAACTGGTCCGTCGACATTTCCACAACAACCTTGGCACTGGTGCCCCGGTTTTGTTTTTAAATAAAAGCATCATTTGAAAGATATCTCTGCCTTCCCCATAGTGTGAGTCAATGAAAGTCTTCTCACCTTGTTTTCTAGGAGAAATTTACCTGTTTTGCAAAGGAGCAGATTCTTCCATATTTCCCCGAGTGGTAGAAGGCAAAGTGGACCAGATCCAATCCAGGGTGGAGCGCAACGCGGTGGTGAGACGCTGGGGAATGGGGGGTCCTCGCGCCTCTTCTCCCATGGGGGGTGGGGGGCCCTCTTGCTGGGCAGCAGGAGGGCGCACTGCGGGGGCCAGCTGCATACTCTCCAGGCGCGCACCGCCCCCCCGCAGCCTTCCATTGGCGTTCGGTGGCTGGAGAGGGGTGTGTTGCGTCCAGAATGACAAGCACAGTATGATGCTGTTGGAGAGAGAGCTTCCTCCCGAGGAGTTCTAGGGACTGGCACTTTGTGTTGTGACTTCATCTGTTCGGTTTTCTTCCACATTTCACCTGAAGCGAGTACTCAGTCTGTTCTTAGGTCATCAGAGCTTTGTCTCAGGACCATTGGTTGAACAAGACTATTCTCTCCCTGTTGGACGGCCTTGGCGTCCTTGTAAAAAGTCATGCAGCCACATATGCAAGTGTTCCCTTTGGGCTCCCTGGTCTGTTCTGTCGGTCTCTGCCTGTCTTATGCTGAGACCACACTGTTTTGGTTCCTTATCTCTTTCCCGTGACTTTTGAAACCAGGAACCGTGAATCTATCTTTAAGCCTTGTTTTTCTTTTATAAGATTGTTGTTCATTCTGAGTCCCTTGAGGTTCCATGTGAATTTTAGGGCGAGTTTTCCCATTCCCACGCAATGCCATTGGGATTCTTATCAGAGTTGCACAGAATCTGTAGTTCATGTTGGATAGTGTGGTCATCATGGGAATATTGTCTTGGAATTCATAAACACAGGACACCTTCCATCCGCTTAGGTCTTCCATGACTTCTTTCAGCAATGTATTATAGTTTTTGGTCTATGAATTCTTCACCCACCTCCATGGTTTAACTCATTCTTAGGTATTTTATTCTTTTTGATGCTATTATAAGTGGAATTGTTTTCTCAATTTCCTTTTTAGATTGTTTTCTTTTTGGATAGTTAGTGTATAGAATATGCAACTGTTTTTGTATGCTGACTTTGTATTCTGCACCTTCACTGAGATGTCTATTATTAGTTCCAACGTTTTTGTGTATGAAATCCTTTGAGTTTTCTATGTATAAAATCCTATCATCTGAGAACAGAGGTAAGTTTATTTCTTCCCTTCCAACTTGGATGCCTTTTTTTCTCGCCTATCTGCTTTAGTTAAGACTTCCAGCACCATGTTGAATAGAAGTGGGAAAGCAGTCATCCTTATCTTGTCCTTGACCTCAGGGGAAATAACTTTTACTCTTTCCTGACTGAGTATGACGCTGGCTGAGTTTCCGTGTGTGGCTTTTATAAGATTGAGGAAGTTCCTTTCCTCCTAGTTCATTGAGTGGTTTAATCAGGAGAAGGGGACGACAGAGGATGAGATGGTTCAACGACATCACCAGCTCAGTGGACATGAGTTTGAGCAAACTCGGGAGATAGTGAAGGGCAGGAAAGCCTGGCGTGCTCCAGTCCATGGGGTCACAAAGAGTCGGACACGACTGAGTGACTGAAAAATAACAAAAATCAGGCAAAGGGGTTGGGTTTTGTCAGATGCTGGGGTTTGGGTTTTTTTGCATCTGTTGAGTCATCATATGAGTTTTTCCTCCTTTTTTCTATTTATGTCATATGTTACATTGATTTTCATATGTTGAGTCAGCCTTGCATTCCTAGGATGAATCCCACTTGGTCGTGTAAATGATCATTTGGACATGCTGTTGGATTCAGCTTACGGACATTCTGTTGAAGACCTTTGCGTCTATGTTTGTGAGAGCTCGTGACTGTAATTTTTTTTCTTGTAATATGTCTGTCTGGTTTTGTGCATCAATATCATTTTATATACAGTGTCTATGGTTTTAATAGTATCAGTACTTAGCAGGAGGAATAGAGAAGAGCATTTCTACTCCATGTTGCCACGAGGGGAAGTCCCATATCTGCCTTGACAAACAAGGTATTATTTATTTCTAAAGCTTCTGCTGACCGTTCACTCCAATTCTACATTCTGGGACAACTCCGGATTATTATCCTCTTATCTTTTATTACTAAAGTCTTATCTTTCGATGGCCCTGGTTTGTGTTCTGTGTTCCCACGCTAACCAGTTGGAACACTTGACGGCCGATCATGCCTGTGTATCTAACGTGCTCGTGAGCAGTTCAGCCACAGGTGACTGGCACTTGGGCGGGGGTCTCCGGTTCTCCACTTTGTCACCTCAGCTGGAGAGCAGATGTCGGGGGAGCTTCCGGGAGTGACGCTCAGGCTCACGGTCAGGGCTGCTGCGTGTCCTGCAGGAGGGGCTCCGGACCTTGTGTGTGGCCTACAAGAGGCTCGTCCCAGAAGAGTACGAAGGCATCTGCAAGCTGCTGCAGGCCGCCAAGGTGGCGCTTCAGGACCGGGATAAGAAATTAGCCGAAGCCTACGAGCAGATAGAAACAGGTCTGATCCTGCTCGGCGCCACAGCCGTGGAGGACCGGTGAGGACGCACTGTGCTTGTTCTCAGAAACCGTGACGGTGTGAAGGGGGGAGCGGGGCCGCCCAGGGTCGCGGGGGCATCGTCAGGCTGGGCGGGCTCTCTGGCTGCCTTGGGTGACAGCGCAGGGGTCAGGCCTGGGTGATCCCTGACTTTCCACCAGTAAGAGGCCTGTTAAGTCACATTTTGCCAGAAGAAACCAGGAATGCCAGCATTTCCACACCTAGTTATGAACAGTCGAGATACAGGGCTGTTTTTCAGTTCTTTAGAATGGAATCAATAACTAACACTCTTCCTAAATGAGTCTCTAGCTCTTTCCAAATATAAGTGTAAACATTTTATACCTTAACAGTTTTTATCATAAGTCACTGAAGAAATTTAAAATAATGAAATAGAAGATTGCAAAACCCCACCATAATAGCTGCTCAGATTACCAGCTACAGATTTTCACGATTCTGCACGGGAAGGGCTGACCTGGCCCAACTCTGCGTGAGGGACAGGAAGGGGCCCTCTGTCCACTGTGTTGTCTGAAGGACACAGTGAGAGGGTTAAGTTACAGTTTATTTTGAAGAAAAGAAAAAAAAATACATCCCAACCTAGAAGAGTGGAACAGAAACGTCAGGAAATTGCTGAGCTTTGTTTCCCATCGAGCGTGAGAGTATGTGTTTATCCAACACCGACTCACCCTTGCCGTGCGGGGGCCACGTGGCCGCCTGCGAGGGCGTTCTCTGGCCGCAGCGAGTGGGGTCTCGCTGCGGTGGCTTCTCTGGCTGCAGAGCGCAGGCTGGAGGCGCCGGGCCTTCGGTGGTCGCGGCTCCTGGGCTCTCGAGCAGAGGCTTAGGCACCGTGCACGGGCCTAGTTGCTCCACGGCACGTGGGATCTTCCTGGACCAGGGATTGAAGCGGTGTCCCCTGTGTTACCAGGCGGATTCTTAACCACTGGACCACCAGGGAAGCCCCTCAGTGTAAGAGTCTTGAAGGTCTGTATTGGTCCAGGATTCAGAGCCTGATCTCAAGACCTCTGTTCTTCCTGGGGGTCGGCATTCCCCGGTCCTCGGTGTCAGCAGACAGCTGGCCGACAGGCTGGTTTTGTTCTTGCTTTAAGTCCTGACCTCTCCGCTCCTGGAAGCAGGTCTCAGCGCAGAGCAGCCGCTGTCACAGGACGGCTTGCTCACGGGTCATGTGTGAGGACAGGGAGGGTGTTCCGGAGGGGGCTGCTTGTCCGGGGAGGGGGACTGGTCCTTGGAGGAAGTAGGGGGAAGGGGAAGGCTCTCATGGGCGGAGGGACCCTCGCTGGCTGAGGGCCTCTCAAGGGCCGTGGGAGCTGTTGGCCTCAGTGGGGAGCTGGGACCTCAGGATGTTGAGAGCAGACCCCCGGGACCTGGGAGGGGGTGGCTTTGAAGTGGTTCTATTTGACCACGAGTCAGTTTTCTAAAATCTCTAGCCAGCACCTTTACAGATGCCTTGGACGAAATCACAGGTTTTTTTTTTTTTTCTATGTCTAGAATAGTA
>SNSB01003930.1:13014779-13026478 GCA_012922965.1 Capreolus pygargus
TTTGTCTAGGGGTCCAACTCAGTCATCCAGACGTGGCTTATTTAATTTGGGAAATAATTTGGTATTTAACCCCCTGTAGCATTTGTTCACGTCCTTAGCTTAAGTTCTGTTTCCTTAGCGATGTGTAGTTCACGGTGTAGTTTCCGATAGACACTCAGCTCTCTGGGTTTTTGCATAATCTCTGGGGGTTGTTTTATTTGTATCTTGCTTTTTTCCTCTGCCGCGCTTCCTTCCCACTCTCAGATAATGACCACCAACACACACATGGTAAGACATCTGTGGGCGTGTCCTCTGTGTTTCTGGAGTGCATTCCGAATAAAATATTTCTCGAAAATATTTTCCAGCGTGACCCCCCCCGTGTGCTTTGTCAGTAGAAATGCTGTTAGCCAGCCCCCCCATGTCTGTAGGAGCAAGGTCGGCCCAGAGACCGGGTCGCTTTTGCTGGCAGCCATCCTTGGATTTCCGTGCCGGGATCGCCTGCCATGTCAGTGACATTTGACTGGGTCTGTGTGGTCTTCCCTTGCCCTAAATAAGTAGGACGAGGCACAGGCGGGCGCGGCTGGGGCGGGGTGGGGGGTGCTCTGACCGTGGCCGGCCCCTCGCTGCCTGGAGAGTCAGGAGGCGCGGCCCCGGGCGTCCTGCTTCCAGTCCAGTGTCGCGGGGTCGATGAAGCAGAACGGGGCTTTGAGCAGGGGTCGCCTGCTCATCCTGCTGGACCGGGCTCCTCTCTCTGCCCGTCTCTGCCTCCGCGTGTTTGGCCTGAAGTTCTGAGTCTTGCTGTGTGTCCCGGGCAACTTGTTTGCCCGTCGATTTCTCTGTTTCTTTTTTCTCGTGGCTGAAAAGGGCTGTTGTCTCTCATTGTAACTTAAACCAGCGTTTACTAAATTGAGGGTTTTTCAGAGCCTTACTGTAATTTTCGGAAATCTTCCCATTTTTAGAGACTTTTTGCTGAGTGGCTCTCGGGTGCCGCCAGCGGTGGGGGGGCTGACTTGCGCTGTCTCCGGCTCTTTGCTTCTTCACGGGGCTCTCCCTGGGGCCAGCACTGAGCGTGCACCCGTGTGCATCTTGCAGAGCTCAGACTCCGTGTCCCGAGCACCGAGGTCCCGGTTCCGGGCGTCACCCTCGCCCCCTGCCGTCACCCCTCCAGCTGGACGGTTTCCTGGAATTAAAGTCAAGGAGACGGATGCTCAGGCAGACAGGGGCGATGGTGGGGAGTTAGAGCAAGCCCGAATGCGTGTTTAGTCCACGAGGCTGCTGAAGAGCCCGGCTCTCACGCCAGGAGATAACGTGAGCCCAGCCCCGCGAGCCCACAGATGGTGGGTGTGTGTGTGTGGGCAGGACACACACCCTGGACATGGATGTGGGTCGCTGGGCAGCCTCGCGTGCAGACCTGGGCGGGGGCCTCGTGTCATCCGGCTGCTCTGTGGTCAGAGGTACCAGCCCGCGTGGTTTTGAGGTCCTTCCTGTGAGCCAGGGCTTCTGGTTCCTATTTCTCTGCCTCTCTCTCCCGAGGGTGCGCTGAGCCACTCCAGGACCTGGATCCCAGTGTCCAGAGGGTCTTTCCTGAGATTCTCAAGCACCTTCCCCCGCACCTCGCAGCTGAGTGCCTTTGCTGGGCTGATCTTGGACAGAAGTGTTGGTTAGAACCTGGAACGATGACAGGAAGGGAGACGGAGGTAGAGACCCCCAGTCGGCAGGAACCCCAACCTCTGAGGCCCCAGGGGACAGAACCCGCTCGGGTCATGCACTGCCGGTCACGGCAGACGCTCCGAGACTCCCAGCAGTGTCAGCAAGCCACCGGCAGACAGTCCTGCAAAGCGAGGTGCTGGACGCGGGCCTTTGTCCACAGCTGGGCCTCAGGTCCCTGGTGCTCCGGACCGTGAGCAACCTAAAGACTCAGAGGCGTGAGAGCGAGACCAGCGCTAAGCGGCGCGATGCCCACCGGGCCCAGGGCGGGCCTGTGTCCCCAGGAGCGCAGAGGCTCAGGGCTGAGTGCCCACGGCGTCCGAGGTCGGACTCGGGACCCAGACGTGGCGTCTTCTTCCAGACTGCTGACTCTTAGATGATTCCTGTGTGTCCGGCGGGTGGGAGGGTTGGCTGGCTCACAGAACTGAGAACATGTTATCAGCTGGTTCTGTGTCAGCTGCAGACAAGCTGTGAGTCCGGCGCAGCCTCGGGCGGCCGGTGGCACCTTTAGTCTTGGGCAGCGGGTGCTCGGTGACGGCAGCCTTGCAGCCGCCCTTCCAAGGGGCACGCGTCTTGCTGGTGGGACGGTCAGGAGGTGACCGCTGAGACCTCTGTCGACTCGGGAATGTTCGTGGATCTGTCGAAAGGACGATAGAATCGGTGACGACCTTTGAGACAGAGAAGTTCAAGTTTGGAGCGTTTTCCTCACAGACAAGAGCCACGCTGTCTCGCAGATGAGAGAAGACAGTGATGTGACCGCAATTGAACAGCAGGGCATTCCCGGGCGGATGCGCAGTAATAGAAGCCAGGAAGTTCCGAGAGCCGGCCTCCGGGCCCTGCCCGGCGGGCTGAACACAGGGCTGCCCGAGGCTCCGCACGGGTCCGAGTTCGCACGTGAAGCGAGCGTGATAGACGTTCCTGCGAGCGTGACAGACGGTCCTGTGAGCGTGATAGACGTTCCTGCGAGTGTAGTAGACGTGCTTGCGAGTGTGATAAGACGTTCCTCCGAGTGTAATAAGACGTTCCTCCGAGTGTGATAGACGTTCCTGTGACTGCGACCTTCAGGAAACACAGGATGTGTTGTTGTGGAATCGTCTTATACAAAAGAACTGAATCAGTCTGGGTGTTAGAGCTTCTGTGAGCAGGAAAATTCCCTGCAGAGTACTCAGTCTCAGAGGAAAAAGAGTGTGAAGAGGAGGGATTGAACCAGGACCTGCTTGCGGGGGCCAGGGCCGCCCCTCCTTACCTCCCACGCTGGCCCGATGGTCCTGGAGCCCCCACGGGGACACCCCGTGTGATGCTCCCCACGGGGACACAATGTTACTTTAGGAAATCGGACCAGACGTGGGGCGTCACTGGGGACTGGGGAACTGACCTCACTTGGGAAGAGTCCCCTCCTCAGACGACCCTTTGAGAGAGGGGCTTGGACCCCAGTGAAGCCCCCGCTAAAGAGCGTAGAAACGAGGGTGGACGGTTTCAGCATCTCAGCCTGGGCTCTCCCACAGGGAAGCTCCTGGAGCGTTATGTGGCCACGTCCCTGTGAGCCAGGACGGCCGCCCCCCGCATTGTCCCCGGGCCCACGCATGCTGTTCTCTGGCGTTTTAAGGGATCTTGGGGTTCCCACCCAGCAGGGGTGGCAGACTCGGGGGCCTGGGGCGTAAGGAGGCAGATGGCTGGCCCTGGGGCTCCTGCCCACCCAGCTGAGGGTCCCGGGGGGTTCAGAGCTGCCGCCTCTGCTTTTGGTTGAAAACGGCAGCTTCAGGGGAAAGGACACAGGTGCCACGTCCTCCTGCACCTGCTGGGCGTGCCCAGTGCAGCCCGCCAGACCTGGCTTCCTGCCCCCAGTGTTAAGCCTTGAACACAGAGCGTTTCTTTGGGGGGATCCCGGCCTGGGCACGTCGCCGTGGGGTGCCATCCAGACCCCCGGCCCCTGCCTGCTGGAGGCCAGTGACCCCCGTCCACCAATGTCCCCAGACAGGCAGGTGGCCCCCAGCTCGGGACAGACGCCCCTGTGGCGAGAGCCACTGAGCCCGGTTTTGATCACGATGATGAAGAATCAAGTGATGAGGGGCCTTAGGTCCGATTCCTACAAAAGTCCAAATGCTTCGGTTTTTCTTCTAGAATGTTCTCTAAGCAGATTCTGTCTCACTAAACGTATCACAGGCCGGCAGCGCACACGCTCACCTGAAGCGAGCTGCCTGCAGGGATGTTTCTTTGGCTGAGGACTAACCACGGTTCCAGCTTCTCCTGCTTTGCGGCTTGCGGCTCTGGGTTCTCTTAAAGCAGAGTGGGAGCTCTTTCTGAGAGGCCCGGCTCACAGATCCGACAAGCCAGGACTGGGCCAGCCAGCCCCTGTGGAGTGTCGCGCCCCAGAGGCTGGTGTGCCCCCAGGACAGACTCTGCGTGTCCTGTTTCCTCTTGCTTCTGTCTGCGTCTGTGGCCAGAACCGTGTCGGCTCCTGGACCGACGTGAGCGCTTCCCGCGGGCCGAGCCGCGTCTCTCCGGGGCCGTGAGGGGGCCGCGCTGTGTGTCCGGGGCTCCGGCCGCGGACCTGTCCTGGCCTCCGTGCAGCTCCGTCCTGTCTCCCCCACTCCCCTTCTGTGAGTCCCACGGGCCCCCCGGTGATGCCGCCCCAGGAGGGTGCCACCACGCTCTGTTGTCCGAACCCTCAGGGCTGTGAGTTGGGAAGAGGACAGACGTACCCCCCTAAGGCTCGCTTCGGCCACACAGAGTGAGTCGGGTGGGGCCGTGGGCTGAAGGTCTCGTCTGCACGAAACACGGGCCGGAGTAGAGTGGGCGCCGTGCCCACCGAGACGCCAGCTCCCGGGTGTCCCGTCAGGCTCGTGGGGCACCGAGGGGGAGGCTCGGGGCAGCCTGTAGGGAGGGCTGGGTGCCCATGGACGCTGCTGGAGCCGGGGCCCGGGGGCCTGGGTGCGGCCCACCCCCATGGCCGTGACACCAGGAGGGCCCCGCGTCTCGGGCTGGACGAGTTGGCGGTGGGTGGGTGGGGTGCTCGGGCACTTGTGTTGAGTGTAGAAGAGGCAGTCTGTGTTAACGAGAGGTGACTGGACTTTCTCTCCGCAGGTGTTTGGAAACTGGACGTTCGGGACCCTGGTGTTCACGGCGATGGTGTTCACGGTCACCCTGAAGGTACCGTCCCTGAGCGCATGTGCTTCCTCCAGGCACGGTCGGCCGCCCGGTGACCCTGACCGTGGCCTGCCAGGGTCCTCACCCCGTTGCTACCGTGTCCTCGGCCCCGAGGGGCGAGCTCAGAAATACGCAGCAGGGGAGGAGGGAAATTCCACAGCTTTTTCTGTGAAAGGACTGGAATTAGACTGCTTTTCCGTGGCAAGCGGCCCCCATTATAGTCAAAGCACAGTTTAACCAAAACAGATGAATGTATTGTGGGAAGCTGAGCTTGTTTTTAAAGTCAAGTCAGACTCTTCATGGCGTATCTTCACGAAGGTCCCAAATCCTACCAGCCTGGGTCAGACAGTGAGGCAGAAGTCCCAGAGCCGTGTGCTGGGGAGTGGTGTCTCCAGCACGGGGCGCGCCCGCCCCGGGATCTGGGCACTTTCGGGCAGGGTGGGCCTGGGGAGCCCTCCTCTGGAAGGCGAGGTGTGTTTCTCACTCACAGGCCCTGTAGACGCTCTGACTGAAGCTAGGGCTCTGTTTCTGCTTCCTGTTCCCCCCAGCTTCCCTCCCCAGGGCTCACGCCGACACGCGCAAGTGGCCCCACTGCTAACCGCCTTGTCTGTCCTCAGCTGGCCCTGGACACCCACTACTGGACCTGGATAAACCACTTTGTCATCTGGGGGTCGCTGCTGTTCTACGTCGTCTTTTCCCTCCTCTGGGGAGGAATCATCTGGTACGGATTTGATGATTTTTGAGTCACTGTTACAGCACTGGTCCTGCAGAGTCTTTCACCGAGGCCTGAAAACTCACGTTCCATACCACCGCGTTCTTGTGTGCGGGTGGAGGCTGCGTGCCCGCTGTGTGCAGGAGGGGCTTCACCCCAGGGCCCAGGGGCCCACGGGGACAGGGCGGGGTGGTCTCTGCCCCCTCCCCCAGGTTCTCAGTGGGGGAGACACGCTGCATCATGAGTGAGTCGGGGGACGAACAGACCAAACCCTCCAGGAAGGGACCGATCAAAGGTCGGGGACGGCTTCTCCAGAAAAGCTGTTATTTAAACAGAAACTTGGGAGAAAAGCGCTGACCCCGTCCTGTGCGTGCTCCGGGCCGCTGGCCCTGGGCTGAGGCAGAGTCGTTCCTGAAGGGAGCCCTGCACTCAAGGGCCCCGAGGCAGGCCCGGCAGGAAGGCTCCCCCGGAGACCATTAGGATGCCATGGAAGATTTTAAACAGGGGGGCCGCAGAGCCGTGGTCCCTGTGTTGCCGGCTGAACGTGCGCCTGGGGCTGGACAGAGACGGACACAGCGGTCAGTCCTGACAGGCAGGCGCGGCTGCGTTGGTCACAAGCGCACCTCCGCCCGCGCCGTCCCTTCTGCCCAGGGCGTCCTGTCTAAGTGGCCAGCCTGGTGAGCTCCTCCTCATCCCTCAGAGCCCGGGGGCCCGCCATGCTCCTCAGCCCTTCCCCCGGTCACGTCACAGGCAGGCATGTCCGCTTGGCCCCTGGGTGCTGTTCCCACCTGTCACACACGGGCAGGGGCTCCTGTGATCCCCCCACCCCCACCCCACCTTGAGGTGCAGCACATCCTGAGCAGGGCTGCCGCTGGGGGCAGTGAGCCAGGCCCCAGGCCCGCCTAGACCCGAGGCCAGAAGCAGTGTCCCGGCCACCTGGCCTCCCCGCTACTGAGCAGGGCTTGAGGGGAAGGGCAGGCAGCCCCCAGCCCTGGGAGAGGCCCCTGGTCCATCCGGTTCCTGCGTGGAGGCTGCTGCATGGACGCCAGTCCACCCTGAGGCTGCTCCATTGCTGACCCCCAGTGGCCAGTCCATGCATTGCATGTCGGGAGAGCCAGACCAGCTCTTGGTGGATTTTTGGCCACGCCACTCCTGGCCAGAGATCCCTGTGGCTCTAGTGAGCTTTCCCAGCGGCTGTGTAAGAGGAAGGCTCCCCAGCAACCTCCTGGCCAGCTCCTGGGCCTGGACACTTGGGAGCGTGAAGCTGTGAGACTCAAGCTTAGTGCAGTCACTGCCAAATTCTAAGGCTTCCCAGGTGGCTCAGATGGTGAAGAATCAGCCTGCAGTGCAGGAGAGCCAGGTTTGATTCCTGGGTCGGGAAGATCCCCTGGAGGAGGGCATGGCAACCCACTCCAGAATCCTTGCCTGGAGAATCCCATGGACGGAGGAGCCAGGCGGGTTACAGTCCATGGGGTCACACAGAGTCAGACAGGACTGACTGTTACTTTCACTTCACTGCCCGTCTCCAAAGGCATTCCTGGCCTACCTGGCGGGGAAGTCATTTCATTCTCTGTATTTTTATAGAAATTTTTAAAAATTATTTTTATTTTTTATTTATATTTTATTTATATTTATTTATTATTTTTATTTTATTTTGGCATAAGGTTGTGTTTAGCCGTTCTGCTGATAAGAACACGATCTCTTTATTAATAGGTATTGAGCAAAACCCCCTGTTTCATGTTTAAAAGTCTTTCCTGCTGTTCTGAAGCTGAACTTCTGGGGCTTGTTCCCCCCTTGCAATGACCTCACAGACTCCGCCCTCCTTTGCTCACGCACGCTAACCAGCCTTCAGGGCAAAGTCACGCAGCGCTGTGGGGGGACGCCCCCTGGTGACCTGGTAGTGAGAGCAGCAGGTGGACCGTGACCGTCAGAGACGGACGTGGACCCCCCAGGGCAGACGGCCCTCTGCGGGACTCGGGGGTCTCCGCCGGCTCCTCATTGGCCATCGTGCTGTGCTTTTCTTTCCCTGGATACTGCAGGCCCTTCCTCAGTTACCAGAGGATGTACTACGTGTTCATACAGATGTTGTCCAGCGGCCCCGCCTGGCTGGCCATCGTCCTGCTGGTCACCGTCAGCCTGCTGCCCGACGTCCTCAAGAAGGTGCTGTGCAGGCAGCTGTGGCCCAGCGCCACCGAACGAGTGCAGGTACCCGGGGGCCGGGGGGGGGGGGGGGGGGGGGGGGGGGGGCAGGGAGGCAGCAGGAAAGGTGGTCCGTCCAGTGTTACTAGCGAATTCCACAGTGACACGTGATTTTACACCTGAACTAAATGTCCAGTGCTTAGACTTGGTCAGCTAGCCCCTGAAATAAGGAAAAGATTAAGAGGAAAAAGATTAAGCCAACACAAAAGGCACATTATTTTGTGTGAACCTAAACAGGTCTTTTTGATCAATCCTTACTTCGAAGGTAAAGTCGCTTTATTTCTAGGGAGGAAGTGTGGCTTGGACTTGAGCACTCGTTTTGGGGAATTCTGGTCCTGAGTAGGTAGGGCTGTTGCTTTCTGTGCTCCCAAGGGGACGCCAACAAGCTGAACTCTGGATTCAGGAGATGGGTGAGATGCTAAGGATGCCCAGGCCGGCCTTCAAACAGAGATGTGACCCGGAGCTTCTAGAGAGCTCTCGGGGAGCGGACATCCCCCACCTCCTTACCCCTGTGACCCCCTCACCTCCTCACCCCCTCACCCCACACACCCTCTCCCCTGTGATCCCACACCTACTCACCCCTGTGACCCTTCACCCCCTCACCCCACACACCCTCTCCCCCTGTGACCCCACACCCTTCACCCGTGACCCCTCCCCCTGAACCCCCTCCCCCTGTGACCCCATACCCCCTCCCCCATGTGACCCCTCCCCCCTGTGATCCTGCACCCCCCGTGACCCTATACCCCCTCACCCTGAACCCCCTCCCCCTGTGACCCTACACCCCTCACCCCTGTGACCCCTCACCCCTGTGATCCTGCACACCCCGTACCCCTATACTCTGTGACCCGGCACCCCTCTCCCCTGTGATCGCACGCCTACTCACCCCTGTGATGCTGCACCTCCTCACCCCCTCACCCCACACCCCCTCACCCCTGTGCCCTCACCCCTGTGATCCCACACCCCCTTTCCCATGTGACCCCTCTCCCCTGTGACCCCTCACCCCTGTGAGCCCGCATCCCTCCACTCTGTGAGCTGGCGCCCCTCTCCCCTGTCCTGCTGTGCACCCTCGGGGAGGAGGAGGGATGCTCTGAGAGGCAGAGGCTGAAGCAGGCCGTCCTGCAGGATGCCTGGTCCACCTGCAGCACCAGGTGCTTGTGCAGGTGTGAGTGACAGGAGGGCGGGGCGTGCAGGTGTGAGTGACAGGAGGGCGGGGCGTGCAGGTGTGAGTGACAGGAGGGCGGGTGACCGCAGGCAAGGGCACCGCCCGCCATCCTGGGACTGAGCCCCTTTGGGGAACGCAGGGCCCTCTGGTCTTAGTCCTCAACCGCTGCGGCTGGCTGTGGGGTGGAGCATCCGTCACCGCACTGGCCGCCCCCAGAGGTGACTGGTCAGGTGGGCGAGCTCTCAGACCCCCGGGGCTGATCTCAGATGCTGCCCGCGGTGCCCAGCCAGGGGGCACAGAGGGCTTAGAGCCGCCCCCGCCCGGCAACTTCACAAGAGCTGCTCCGTGATCTCAGGCCATCCCAGGGAAGGGCCCTCGGGAGCGCCCGGGAGGTTTCCACCGGGCCGGGCTGGACCTCAGGGGCCACCGTGCCCACGTCTCCCGTGGCCGCAGGGACTCCGGGTACGGCCCCCAACTCACTGCCTTTTCTTGTCTCTTCCCTCCCTGGTTCCTTTCATCTTCCGGCCTCTTTGCCCAAATCTTGTTTAACGATGTGCATGGCCTCCTGACCTCTGACCTCTGACCTCTGGGACCGGCAGACTAGGAACCAGTGCCTTTCTGTCGAGCAGCCCACCGTCTTTATGCTTTCTCAGACTTCCAGCAGTCTGACTTTCTAACGGAACAAGGTGACGCTTTTCTGTCTTTCTGCATGTTTGGGACTCGATCGGAGGACCACAGAGGGCTGACGGTTAAGCTCGGGAGCCGCACACACAGGCCCCGTGGGGCCGCGGGCACCGGCTGCCTCCACCCACACGGCCACCCTGGCCTCCCTGGGGAGGCTCAGTGTCCTCTGGCCGGGTGGCAGCCGTGAAGCCGGTCCTGTCTCCACACGGCAGGGGCAGCTCCTGGGTCAGCGCCGGCCTTGCCCTAGAGCCCAGAGGCAGGTCCTCCCTGTCCCTCGTGTGGGGCCCACAGGACTGGCGGGACCTCAGGCCGGGCCCCTGGACTGTGGATGGGACAGGTGTGTTTGGGGCCAACTGTCTCACCAAAGTCCCTCTTATCTTTTAAAAAATATCTGATTGTTTTTAGAAACAGACTCCACCTGTGCCTTAAACAGCATCTGTGCCTCTCTCAGGAGCACTGAGCAGTCACATCACACCGTTTTCTGTGGCCGCCGCCCAGGATGGAGGCTTCACGCCTGGAGCCAAGGCTTCAAGGACACACTTATCTGTTCTCAGTCATCTGTGTCCCGATGCCCCACTTGTGTGTCCTCACACTGGGCACACATTGCTGCTTTACCAGGCAGCTTGCTTAATAGGAAAATGCCTAAAGCAAAAAAAAAAAAAAAGGCCTTTTTTTTCTTTTAATAATTGTTCATCTTTTAAGTTCAAGTAATTAGTGGCAATCAAAATTTTTCTAATCTGGTGCATCAGAATTTATTAGAATAAACTACATAATATTATGTTTGTGCACTTGAAAACATTTAGGATGAAATTATTAGGAACATTTTAATAAGTCACAGGAGGTGCTTGTGAAACCGGTTAAATCATGACAACTCTGGGCTAAAAATAAATCCTCTGACGATTGATGGGGTGTATTGAGAGCTGGTTTGCTTCTGAGCCTTTGCAGAAGCCGGACTCTGCTGCTTGGTACAGGGCTCTGAGCTCCGTGTGTCCGTGGCCGAGGCTGTGACGGCAAGGTGTGCCAGCCTCACGGGTGCCTGCAGCCAGTGCTCAGCACACACACGGTCCATGCGGTGTTGCTGCAAAACCAGACAATTTCAGCAAAGCTTTGGAGGAACAAACCCTTGGCTAGTGCTTCCATGCTGCATTTGAGATGGGTGGCTTTTTCTTTTCATCTGTCCAGTTAAAGTGAAAACCACAGAGGCCACCAGGTCTCACATGTAAACATGGGTGTGTGCGTACACATGTATGGCATCTATATATACATGTGCGTGTATTCTGTCCACACCCGTGTGCACGCACAGCTGTGTGTGCTTCCTGAAAAGAGCCGCCGCCCGCGTGCTGGTCTGCTTTGCCTCGCCCCCTGCCCCTCGAGCCCAGCCAGGGGCACCTGCACCTCCACCCTGTGCTTCTCCAGCGCTTGCAGCTCCCTTCTTCCGAGGCACTGAGAAACTCATAGCACTTGACTAGAAAGCCTCAGTGTTTGGACTGGAAATGCCCGACCCGCTGGCCTGCGGCCCTGCCACGCCCCAACCTCCGGATTCTAGCTTCAGGCCAGGATTCTTTTGTTTGACTGGAGATGGGGCCAAGGGACAGGGCCGGGCAGGCACACGGGGACAGAGGGACAGACAGACAGGCAGGCAGGCAGGTGGACAGGGACGCAGGGACAAGCAGGTGCAGACAGACAGGGACAGACAGGGACAGGCAGGAACAGATGGACAGGCAGGCAGGCGGACAGACAGAGACAGGCAGGTGCAGACAGAGGGACAGGCGGACAGGCAGGTGCAGACAGAGGGACAGGCAGGCAGAGGGACAGGAAGGCAGGTGGACAGACAGGGACTCAGGCAGGCAGGAACAGACGGACAGGCAGGTGCAGGCAGAGGGACAGGAAGGCAGGTGGACAGACAGGGGCTCAGGGGCAGGCAGGTGCAGACAGAGGGACAGGCAGGTAGAGGGACAGGCAGGTAGAGGGACAGGAAGGCAGGTGGACAGACAGGGACTCAGGGGCAGGCAGGAACAGACAAGACAGGCAGGTGCAGACAGAGGGACAGGCAGACTGACAGGCAGGTGCAGACAGAGGGACAGGCAGGCAGAGGGACAGGAAGGCAGG
>SNSB01003930.1:13026488-13053190 GCA_012922965.1 Capreolus pygargus
CGGACAGACAGGGACTCAGGGGCAGGCAGGAACAGACAGGCAGGCAGACCGCGTGGCCGGTGCGGAGCTCCTCGCTGGGGCCTGCGTGCCCTCAGGAGCAGCGCCCTTCCCGACGGTCGGGGTGAGTGGCAGGGCCCCCGCCCGGGCCATCGCCGCTCCTGCGCTGAGAGCCGGGCCTCTCCGCACGCGTCCCCCTCGGCCGTCCCCGCGGAGCCGGGCGTGCGGCGCGGGCTCAGTGTCTGTCCTCGCCTTGCAGAGGAGCCCGAGCCGCCCAGCCCCGGCCGACGCCGCGCCGAGCCCCGACCGGCCGCTGCTGACCGACCGTGAGCCCCGGCCGAGGCGCGAGTAGCCGGAGGATAGGTAACGGCCGCCCGCGGGCAGCCCGTGTGCTGTGTGCGCCGCGGACCGCGCGGGTTCCCTCCAGAGCTGCGCCGAGCGGTGCCGGTGGCTAGGCTCACGGCGGCCGAGGATCGCCCACACGTGGGGTCCGTCCCCGGTAAAAGGCCGGCCGCCCGGGGCTGCCCGCGGTGCGCGCCCAGGCACGCGTGTGAGCGCGCGTGCACACACACCTGTGCGGGGCGCAGGCCCGCAGCGTCCTGCGGCGCCGGAACACGGCCTTCATTCTCGTCCGCGCTGGTGGGCGTGGCGCCACCTGAGAGGTCCTCCAGGGGAGACCCCCTTTTGGAATAAACAAGGGGCTCTGAGCCAGGCCGGGGCAGGCGTCGAGCTGCGCCTTCAGCATGCAGAGCGGGCACCTCCGGGCCGGCTTCCCCCGCCCTGCTCATCCAGTCTGACCACCTGGGCCTCCTACCGGCCAGAGCGTCCAGCGAGATGCGCGGTGGGAGGAGCCGCACTCAGCCTGGGGCCCGGGGAGGGGCCTCGTGTTTACACACCTTTCTGCGGGACGCTGGACGCCAGGAGGGGACGGACGGTTCGCACGCCGCCCCGTGTCTGGCCCAGCTATGCTCGGGGGCGCCCCTGCCGGGCAGCGAGGGCCACAGTTACGCTGGGTTCCGACGGGCGTTGGACGGGGTCCGCGCGCGGTCCCGGGACTGACTCTGCCCTTTCTGTTTCCGCAGACCTCGCGCTCCGCGTCAGGACCACCTCTGGGGAGTTACCCACTTGCTTCTCTGTAGTCTCCAGCCCGGGGTAGCTCCCTGGAAGGCAGGGAACGCGGGGCCCCTCCTGCTCCGTCTCTGCCCCCGCGGCCCCAGGGGCGGCCACACTCAAGGGTCCAGCCGCGAAGGGCCGCGTGGCGTCTGCTGCTCTTGCGGCCGGAGGAGCAGGAAGACGGGACAGGCGTCCCCGAGTGGCGACCGGGACGGACACGCACGAGCCCGCTACCCTCCCCGGCCCCGTGGTGACGGGAGGACTTCTGCTCGGGGGTCTCGGTCCGCTCCAGGCACAGCCTCCACACCAGGACCTCCGGGGAGCATGGCCAAGCCTCGCGGGCGGGGGTCTGGCCTGCTCCGTCCTCCCAAGCCCGACACCTCTGCTTTCCGAGCGGCCCGCGGACACCCCAGGCCCGGCCCCCCGCCCGGTCCACGGCTGCCGTCCAGACCTGCGCGTGGGACGCTGACCGCAGGGCGGGTCTGGCCCGACCCCGCCCTCCAGGGGAGGTGCTGCCCGCGTGCTCGGGGAGCCCCCTCTCTGTCCCCCGCTGCCTCTAGGGGGCCTGGCCCGTAAAGCTCAGGTTCCGGGAGGTGCCCCTTCCCGCTCCGAGGGCGCAGGCGCGGTTTGCTGTTGTGGGAAGGGTGTTTCGGGGTGTGCGGGGACGCGTGGGGTCTGGGTGCCGGGCCGGCCTCTGCTGCGGTGCTGAGACCCCCACGGGGAGCGGCCTCTCGGGCGCGTGGGCCCCATTTCCGCGCCGGGCTCAGGGTCGCCTGGGCGCCCGGGAAACCCAAGAGCAATGCCGCCACCCGCAGGCAGCTGCGCGGTAAACCCTGTCGCTCTCCTGTAACGGAATCTCCGTTTCTAGAAATAACCCGTTCGACGTAGCCTTAATGGTCCGTAAGGAAAACATTTCAGTCTGAGGTCCAAACTTCAGAAGGTACACCGACAGCGTTTTAGGGGAGGGTCGCCGGAAGCTAAGCGCTGCGCCCGCTGGATGCCCTGCGGACCGAGGCCGGGCGCTGAGCCCGCCCCGCGTCGCCCAGGCCTGGTTTGGACGAGGGGAGGAGCTGACCGCAGGAACAGGGCACCCAGGGGGCGCGGAGGAAGCAGGCGAAGCACACGCAAACCAAAGAGTCGGGCAGGGCCGCGGCGTGAGGCTGGGGTGGGGGCGCGCTCCCGAGGGCGGCAGGCCCGCGGCCTGCGTGTGGCCCACACTAGACCCTGCAAACAGCGGTGTGTGCGTTTTTACAGCCGTTTTTAAGAACCTAAAATGGGTATAAATGTCATACCTGTGGGGGGCAGATTCTCTGTATGTTTAGTTAACAAATTCTTTGTAATGTATTTTTTTAGAAATCTTAAAATTGCCTTTGCACTGAAGTATTTTCATAGCTGTTTATATCTCTTTTATCCCTTTATTTGTTAACGTACCATATCTAATTTTTAAAGTATGTTTTTAAAGCTTTTATTTTTTAAGTTGAAGACATTTTGGCCACTTTACATTTAAATTCTGATGAACGTTTTGGCTGAATGTCTCAATATCTGATGAATGTGAATTTTCAGATTTTACTTTATTCTCTGCACCTGTTTTGTTTTTGGTGTTTCTGGCAGTAGCGAGTAGTTATAAGGCATAGAGTCTGATCATTTGTTCTGCTCTTTCTTCACCATTCATTGCAATTTCATCTGCTTTCTGTTTAGTTTTTAGTTTCTATCCTTCAGCCTTAAAATAGGAGCTTCTTGACGGTTCGCTGTCTCCTCTCTGCCTGTATCCAGACGGTTATCACTTACCTCGGATAATTCAAGTCTCCTTAGGACAGTTACTGACCATTACGCGCCCCAGTACGTCTTCTTAAAGTTGTTTGGGAAGTTCCTAAGTGACTGCGCCTGAAAATGTGAGATGGACCAGGGGCATGAGGCCAGAAGCCATGCAGGGACGGGGAACCAGGGAAGGGGCATTTCAGACGAGAGAATGCGACTCCCGCCTGGCGGTGGGCAGTGCTTACTTGCCTTAAACTGACCTTAGAGCAAGTAATTTAAGCATCTTCCTTAGTTTTGAAAATCTGACAGCTGCACAATAACCATGTTCTCTCTCCTGTTGATCCGGATGTCTGGTTCCCGACCCCCACGCCATCCCCCAGAGCTAGCTGCCTGTGGGCCCTGTAGCTCCGGCCACGCCACCGGAGGAGACCCGCCCTCGGGACCACCGCCAGACCCTCCCAGCTGCGGCCACGTCCGGCTGGGAGAAGAGACGCCCTCTCGGCCACTCCTGTTAGAACCCCAGTCAGCCCATTCCCGTACCCTTAACTCCAAACATAGACCAAACGACCCCCAGAGGCGCGGCCCCAAGAGGCTCGCTGGGGGCGGAGCTTCCGCAGCGACAGGTCCAGCCGCCTAGTAGCCTTGTGAGACTTTGCAGCTTGAACTACAGCAATGCCTCGCACACAGTTTAACTATTCTTAAATTCATGGGCATCAACCAAAAGTTCAGGGCAACCTAAGGGAAGTTTCCGGCCTTTTTCTTTAAAACCACTAAGTTCATCTGTTTTGCACTGATTATTATTTAACAACTCAGTGTAACAGCTTGGTATGCACTTTCTTTTGGAAGTTTCCCATTTGTAACTTTAAAAACAGGAAAAATGTCAGCTGGCAAATGTATTCATTCTGTTGTTTTTTTTAATAAGTTAAAGGGTAGGTGAATGGGGTGAGAATTGTTTTGATGTCTATAAACAAAGCTTTAATGAAGATGTGTCAGAGTATTATTAAAGTGTGATTCTACTTTTGCAGAAAAAATCTAAAGATCAGTTTATATAGCTTTATTTTTTACCTTATCAAAATATACAGAATTTTAATATGCATATATTGTCTCTGACTTAAAATTATGTGCGTCTGCATTGCTGTTTAAAATGTTCATTCATTATGTAATGTGATAAAAGAGAATCTTCGAAAATATATTTAACACAAATGTATCTATAGGTATTGTCATCATAAATACTGGAATTTATTTTTAAATTATTGAATATAGTAGGTGTGTTTAAGATAATAAATCAACTTCTGAACAATAATGTTTAATTGATAATTTATTAATCTGCTTTGAAAAATTAAATGGTGAATTAAACCAAATCTTAAATTTCTGTAAAATTTATTTTGTATGCTACTGTTTTTTATTTCTGTAGATAAAGTATATCTTCATAATATTAATTATGATTGGACTTTTCTGCAGAATATCTAGGCAGGAGACCTGACTCTGCTTGCAATAAAGAAGAAAAAGTTCTGGTTTAGTCTCTTTATAAATTAAAAAGATCATGGAAGTTGGTATTGAGTTTCTGCTAAGACGAGCTGCCGGGTAAACACTCTCCCAGCGAGTGTTTCTGTGTGGGATGAGGCCCGGGGGGGGGGCAGCCTCTCAGGAACGTGTGGGATGGGGTGGCCCCGGCCCACACCTGCACCGCCGGGGCGGAGGGCGCAGAACAGGATACTTGGCGCCGCGCCCTGCCCTTCCCTCTCCAGCTGCCCCCCGACTGTCCGCCAGGCCAGCCCCCCGGGGTCTCCTCCGCTCCTCCTCTAGTCCAAACCCCGGCCCCGACCCCCCAGGGCTCCCGGGCAGTTGGGAGAGGGTCCTGCCCTGCCCCAGCGGGTTCCTCCAGGCCCCGCGGGGCCCAGCAGCTCTGCCCCCCCAGCCCTGCCCCCTTCCTCTGCTGGCCCCTGCCACGCCTGCACTTCCTGTCTCTGAAAACTGACCCGCACACACTCAGATCCTCACAGTCTCATTCCTGGGATTCTGACTCATTTGGGGGACCAGGGTGGACCCTGAGAAAGGGCCTTGCTGGGCCAGGGAAGGGTGGCCCCTTCAAGGCTGATGGGTCCCTCAGAAGGCCTCTGGCTTCACTGGGCACAATTCTAAAATTGGGGGCTTTTTCCCGGCTCCCAAACCACAAAGCAAGGGCAAGTAACTCACCCCGAGTGGGCGACCTTGGCTGTCAGACCACACAGCGGCCAGCACGCCAGACTACAGGAAGTAGATGCCACAGGTGAGTCGGGTCCCAGGTGTGCTGTCTGCCGGGGTCCAGCGTCCACACCTGCCTCGGGAGACAGGGACCTGTGGCCATGCTGACCCTGGCGCTAGGAGAAAAATGCTTGCCTTTCAAGTGAGTGAGGGCACCCGGGCCCGAGGCTGTGCGGGTGTGAACAGCCGGCTCCCACCAGTGTGCATGTGAACACAGCTCTTCATTCCACTGGGCTGGGTCCCAGTGTGATCAACATCTGCAATTATTAAGCTTCCTCTTTCAGGGAAAAATCTTAGAAATAATACGCAATTTATCAGCTCCTCTCTTGCACTAAGAGGGTACCCCTAAAACTGCATCATCACATTAACTTACCAGGTTGCTGTATAAAATCCGCTTTTCGTCGCATGTCACAGCATGACTGAGAAATAGTTCGCTGTCGCTGTGTCGGCTAAGAGAAGGGATTAAAACTGGTCTTTTGGAGTTGCAGTCAGCTCATGAGGCACTCCCTCTGAGCTTTTTCATCTTCCCAATCTGCTTCAGGTGCTGAGCGGCTGCAGAATGGAGGATGCTGGGTTCTTTGGCAACTTCTTGTGTGCTTGTAAGAGGATGAGCTTCAAAGACGGCTGTCACTCAGCTGGCCCTTGTCGGCTTCCGATGGCCGGCCGCCACGCTCCTCAGCGTCAAGGCTCATGTCAAGGCTCGCGTGAGCCTTGATGCAGAACTCCCTGACCCCTCACTGCGCTGCAAGCTCATTAGCAGCTCCTGGGCCAAATGCGAGTTGTCTCCGCTGCTTTACAACCCATTTTGAATTCAAGAAAATCACTGGAATTTGCTTTTTTGTCTAACATCATTTCCATAGACTAAAATAAATATAAAATAAACAGCAAGTAATAAGGTGATAGCAAAAAACATAAATCGAGAAATACACATTAAAATGATGTATCACATAGTCACATTTATTAAGAATGTATTCCAATACCAAACGGCCAATTTCAACAATGTAAAACCGCAATTACTTTTGCACGAACCTAAACAGTTTGCTAGTGTCGAGAGCAGGCTGAAACGCAGACCAGACACGAACGTGGCAAACTGAAGCCGCCTGGCGTCATTTCAGGGCGGCTCCGGAGAGCGCCCGCACCACGGGCCTTTAGGTCTCAGCGCTGAGAATTCAGTGAGAGCAATGTGGTCGGCACGCGATTTACTAGAACAGGCTTACAATTTACTAGAACAGGCTTAGATTTACTAGAGAGGCTTACAAGCGGGCGGGCAAGGCTGGGAGGCTCTGAGCACTTAGGGGGCTGCGGTTTGTAATCAAAGGAGTGGAGAGAAGGGGAGGACCTTGTCTTTCCCGAGTAGACGTCCGGCTGCCATCAGCTCCTTCTCCAGACCAGGTGGGAGAGTTTTCTTGTCTCTCCGTGGTCAAGCAAGGTCCACAGATGACTGTTTCGCAGGCGCGCAGAGAGCATGGCCCAGGGATCGTTAACTTAGTGAACTCCCTGGGCAGGAAGTGGAGCTCATGCATCATGGTCTCATTAGTTTGGGCCTCATGCTTCTGCTAGGGGTTTGTGGTGGAGCAAGCTGCTTTATCAAGAGGTCCTTAGCTTACAGGGATCGTCAGTATTTTCCTATTTCCCATCCCCTAGGGAGATTAACTATTCAATCACCGACTTTGTCCCTTCATTCTGTCCCTGCAAAAACCTGGAAACGAGCCATGACCGTGGCGCCTGCAGCTTGTCTTAGGACAGGGACGAGGTGGTCATTCCCCGTGGACAGGACAGAGCGAAAGGACCGCCAGGCAGCACAGCACTGCTTCCCGCCTGTGGCTAAAACCGCCCCTGCCGTCTGCTTGCCCTGTCCCGGGGCCGCAGAAACGGGCACCGCAGGCAGAGGTCAGCCTGGCTCCCTCGGGCTTGGAGCCTCCCAGCCTCGGGGCTCCTGGAGACCCATCTCTGCCTCCATCCTCACGCGGCGCCCACTCTACCTGTGTCTCAGCGTCCGCTTTCCACAAGGTCGCCAGTCACCTTGGGTGAGGGCCCCGCCCTGATGACCTCATTTTAGATAAACTGTGTCTATAAAGGTCACATTCTAGAGCACCCGGGGTCAGGACCTCAGCATATCTTTTTGGGGAGACAGTTCACTGACGCTCTGCTTTGGGGCCCTGCGGCAGGGCAGAAACCCTCGTGCTGCGCGTGGGGGGCAGCGGGGCTGGGGGTGCGCGCTGGGGACAGAACTCAGCCGCCCGTCCTCACACCCCCACCCAGGGCTACTCGGCCCTAACTCGTCGTGGGCCCCCGAGGCCCAGTGAGTCCCGGGGGTCCTGCCCACGCTGGGCCGGGTGCTCAGCACCTCCTTCTCCGTCTCATAAGTGTTCACAGCCCGACTCCACACTGGGGGTGAGCTCCGGGGGCCCCGGGACCCCGTCTGGGCAAGGTGAACTGCTCAGCGGCCAGCTCGGGCCTGGGGCCACGCCGCTGCCTGAATAAACCCCTGGCTGGAGGCTCCGGGCCCGCCCGCCCAGCAGCTTTCCCTGGAGACTGGAGGGTCACCAGCAGCCCTGCCTTTGGCTTCCCGGAGGAGGGCCGTGGGGCAGGGCCGGTCAGCAGCCAAGAAACAAGCCCTGAGAAGCCGCAGCTCAGGAGGGGCGGGCAAGGAGGCCGTGGCTGCTGGCGACTGGGGCGCCCGTGTCTCTCCCAGAAGATTGGCTCTCTGAGGCCCCAGGTACACAGGAGGAACCCCGCTTCCATGCCCCTGGGTCACCTCAGAACTCCAGAGGACCAGGCCCCCGACCCAGCCTCCTGCATGTCCCAGCTGCCCCTCCTGACCTGGACCCAGGGGGCAGGGGCAGACGCTGAGATGCCCGGGGGACCCCTGGATATGGGGGGTAGGGCGGCCCTCCGCACTTCGGTGTCACCTACGTGTGCGCTCAGTCACTCCCATCCGACCCTCTGTGACTCCATGGACTGTAGCCCACCAGGCTCCTCTGTGTATGGGATTCTCCAGGCGAGAATACTGGGGCAGAGGGATCTTCCTGACCCAGGGATCAGACCCGCATCTCCTGCCTTGCCGGCAGTTTCTTTATCCACTGAGCCACTTGGGATTGCTTCCTGTGACACAGACTTCTTTGTGGGAGCAAGGCTTTCCATAGAGGAGTTAACCTCAAACGGTGAAGTCCCCAACTCCCTGAAGGGCCAAGGGCATGGTGACCAGGCAGAGACGCAAGCCCAGGCCCGCAGGGTCTCCAGGCCTCCTGCCCACCTGTGGGGCCGGAAGCCTCGGCCCACGCCCGCGGGAGCAGAAGGCCCTTCTCCCCTTGGCTCCTCCCAGAGCCCTGATTGTGATGGTAATTTCCCCAGCCTCTGAGAGCCGCACAAAGGCCTGGCCTGGCCCTCAGGGCCCCTGGCCAGCGGGGCGCCCCGGGCTTTTGTTCCGGGATTCCCCAGCTCGAGTCAGGAGACTTGAATCAGCGCAAACTGTCTCTGAGAGTACAGGCATCTTGGGCCTTTGCCCTCCGCGTCCTCCAGGGCCAGCGACCACGTCCCAACACGAGGCCTCCCCGCGGTGGGAGAGGCTCCCGGTCCGGGTGCCCGTGGCCGAGGTGGGTCTCGGGACCGTCCGCAGCACGCCTGCCTGGGGGCAGGTGCCGAGTCTGCAGACCCGACCCGGGTCGTGGGGTCGCCAGCGCGGCCTCTCGGTTCCGCACCAGCACCTCTCATTTCCTGCCCGTCCTTCGGGCAGGCCGGCCCGGCGCCTCCCTTGGGCTCTCACGACTCCCGGACACTCAGCACAGCCCCTGGAGGGCACCCCCAGGAGCCCGGGTCCCTGAGGTCGTGGGAAACGGGGCCGTGACCCCACAGAGCGGGTCAGGACCCCACGCCCTTAGAGGAGAGGCCCCTGCCTCCACCCTGACTCTGCCAGGTTCCTGGGGCCTTCCCATCCCTGCTAGTTCGGGAAGGAAACCGTCCAGCTGAGGAAGGTCCTGCCTCGCTTTGCTGTCTGCTGGGCCAGCCTCCACCACGTGGCAGCTTTGCCTCCGAGCGCATGTGGGTCCTGTCCTCTCGGCAACCCAGGCTCAGCCGCGCCCACCGCCGGGGGCCTGGCCCCCTGCCTGGGCTCCGGCACTGGCTTAGCGGTGCTGACTGCCAGGCGATGCCGTGTGGTGGGGACCGCATTTGGAGGAGGAGAGTCCTGCAGATGTTGGCGGCCCTCCCCGCAGGCCCGGAGCCGCACCCCCAGGGCAGGTCGGAGGCTCCTGGGGGTGGGGCTCCCTGGAGCCTTGGGGTTTGTGCCTATTGCCCTCCTGACAGAGCCACGTGCTGGTCTTCCTCCGATTTCCCGGTGTCGCCCACAGAATGCAGACGTTTGAAAGCGCCAGCTAGAATAAAGTTGACACCTGGAGCAACACCGGGGCGGTTCCAGCCTGTGCGCCTCAACATTCCGAGTCGTGCTGGGGAGCTTGAGTTTCCCTGAACAAGGGGAACCCGCAAGGGAAAAGGCCGGTCCCTCCCCTGTTCCTGCAAAACAGGGGCCCCTCCGCCTCTGCACGGCCCTGCCCGGGGCCTGCACACCCCGAGCCCAGCGACAGACGCCTGCTCCGCACAGGGGGTGACACCACGGGGTGCAGGCTGGGGGCGCGGGGCTCGGGCGCCTCCCCGCCCCTCCCGCCGGCGCAGACCCTCGGGCGTCCTCCCCTCGCTCCTCCCTCTCCCTCCGCGCGGCCCCTCCCCCACCGTCCTGGCGGCTGCCCCTCCCCCTCCCCTCCCCTCCCCCAGGCCTGGGAGGACGGGCGTCCGCGCACCTGCGGGTGGAGGACCGGGGCGGGAGGCCACCCCGCGGCAGGTGTGTGGGGGCGGGAGGCGCGGGCGGCGAACGCGGGCGGGGGGCGCGGCGGGCCGGGAGAGGGGCCGACGAGGAGGGCGGGGGGCGCGGGCTCAGCGTCCCGGAGGCCGTCGGCCGGTCTGCGCCGCTGCGATCGCCTCCCGCCTGCGTGCGACCCTAGGGAGCCCCGGGACCGGCCGCGCCGGAGCGGGGCGCTGCGCGTGTCCAGGGGCCGCCGCTGGAGCGGGCGCGAGCTCCGCGTGCGGGACGCCCCCCACTGTCGGCCGGGGTCCTCCCGCGAGGACAGGTGTCGCTGCCTGCCCCTCCCAGGGCCGCACCCCTGGGTCCCGACCCCCAGTGGGTCGCGGGCCAGGTGGGGCCTCTGAGGGCGGCCGGCTGAATCTGGACTAGTTGTTTTGCTTTTCAAACTGGCAGCGGAAAAGTAAGACTCAGCAGTTTAAAAATAAGGCCGTTTGCTCTTTCAACTCTAAACCGTGTTCCTGCTAGTTTTTAAAAACCACCTTCCGTTCTTTGCAGCGCTGGACGCTTAAACAGGAGCCCGCTCTGGCTGGCCCGAAGGAGACTTTTCTGGAGCAGGTGCAGCTTCTTAACTTTACTGGAAGCTTCCCACCCTGCCCCCAAGGGACCTCCAGCGGGCCCTGGACAGGGAAGGGGTTAAGGTGACCCTGAGGCTCAGCAGGATGTGTGGGGGTGGCTGTGGGAGGCCCCAGGATGTGTGACCACCAGGAGGGGCCAGGCTACAAAAATAGACGTGTGTCCGGGTGTGCTGGTGCTGGAGTGTGTGCGTCCCTCCCAGGGGACCGGGGACCCCACTGGACAGGTAGGTGAGGGGTGGCGCCCTGGGGGAGACCTCGCGGTGGAAGTTCTCCTAAAGTGCAGATCCGACCCAGTGGCCGGCCCAGTGCGGGTTCGGGGACCTGAGTTCTGAGTTCTGCTGCCGGCTCCTGGACCCGCTGCGGCACGGGGATGGACAGACAGAGGCTGCCCGCGGGCCCGGGGGGGGCGGCCGGGAGGGCACGTGCTCCGGGTGAGTCAGTCCAGAGGGGCAGGAAGAGGGGCTTGGCTGTTTCAGCACTTGTGTCCGTCGGGGCGGGGTGCACCCCCCAGGTCCCGGGCTCACCAGCTGGCCAGGACCTGGGCGCAGCTGTGATTGGGCCTCTGTGACCTCAGCCCCCCCACCTGTGACGGCCCCCCTGGCAGCGATCCGGGGATAGGCTGGCAAGAGCATCAGGCCTTCTGTGCCAGAAGCCTGGGCATCACCCTTCTCCTGACTGTCCCCAACTCTGGGGCGACTTTCTCTCCAGGAGACCTGCGGATCAGGAGGAGAGCGCAGGGGTCACCTGTTTGCGGAGCTCAGCGCTCTGAGGACACCTCTGCCCCAGACGCAACTCGAAACCCGTCCTTCTGAATCAGAGCCTCTTCCCTCCCCAGTCCTGCCACTGCTGGGCGCCTCCTGACCTCGGGTTGTGGCTGTAATCGGTGTCCAGATCACCATTCCAGGAGGCTTGTTCTGCGTCGGGGGCTCAGCTCTGAAAACGGGAGATTTACCTGGGAAGCGCATCTTGGTGATTGGAAGTAGAATGAAGGTCACTTGGACAGAAGAGCTTCCTGCTGTTAGGAACTCACATACCTTTTGTAAAATGGCATAAAGCCTGAAGTTGAAAGAGAGGTTAGTGGAGCGTCTGTGCGAATGGAATATTGGTAGCACCTGGCCATCAGCTTAGTTGATCTGGTGCTAAGAGGCTCCGAGGGAAGTTAGACGTGTGAGAAGAACAGGGCAAGAAGGTAGCATTCTGCTCCACAGTCAGCTCAGCCTCCTCCTCTCAGGTCCACTCTTTCACCCTCACCTGAGCCCAGGAGGGCCAGAGTGATGCTCTTCCCCGACAGGTGGGAGATGCTGGCTGAGCACCAGCCGCAACCTGGACCTAGCTGAGGGCCCAGGGCCACGCCTGGAGCCGCTCAAGAGATGCTCAGTCCACTCCTGCCTCGGAGAAGGTGGGTGGCGGCCCAGCCCCACTCCAGAGAAGGCACGGTCAGCTGTGTGGTCAGCGTGGGGCGGCCGGCCGGACTGCTCAGCCGCCCATGGACTGTGCTGGTGGAGCCGGCAGTACCTTCCCCTTGGGGACAACTGTGTCCTTTTCCTCTGGGCCTCCCCAAGTAAAACATTCAGGAGTGCAAGCCCACGATGGTCTCCCGGACACCCTGTGGCTATTACCAAGGAACTCTTGGGCACCCAGGGCTGGACCTCGACTTTGTGGTCAGAGGCCAGTCCCGAAGCACCTCATCCAGGGTCAGGCAGCGCCATTGTCTCCAGGATCCCCAGGAAACCCGGCGCCTCCACCAGAACCTCCCAGCGGCCCTCTGGAGCCCAGAGGGCCAGTCCTACGCAGCTCCGCAGAGGAGACCCAGGAGCACCAGCGCTTGCGCCCCAGTGAGTAACATGTCAGCGTGAATGTAGGTCACCGCTGGGGCCTTCAGTCCAATCTGTTGAGAAAGTGAAGAACTGTATTCAAAGTACCGAGTTGAGCAACCACAGAAATCGGAACAAGTCAAATAGGAAGATGTGGGTGGGGACACTGCAGCGCGCAGCTGACCAGTGCCGCACGTCTCCACACTGTCTTCCTCCTCACTGGTCCGTTTCTCGCTCAGCGCTTAGGGCTGGCGCCAGAACAGAGCGGGGCGACTCTCGGGGGAAAGGCCCTGCTGTCGTCCCACAGACCGGGCCTGAGGGGCAGGCGGGACAGGCGTGGGGAGGAGGTGGAGACCAGACCTCCCTGAGGGTCACCCGTCCCCAGCATCCAGCTGGACAGCCCCGCCTCCCCCTGATGCGCTGGACAAGGTGGTGGGTGTGAGCGCCACTGACGATCAAGCAGGTTAAGCCGCTGCCGTGGAGCCACAGGCAGAATTTATGGAAGGGGCCCAGCCAGACATAACCCAACGGAGAGATAGATGATGGGCCGTGTGTGTGCATGCTAGGTTACTTCAGTCGTGTCTGACTCTGCAACTCTGTGGCCTGTAGCCCGCCCGGCTCCTCTGTCCATGGGATTCTCCAGGCAAGAACACTGGAGTGGGAGAAGGGAATGGCAACCCACTCCAGTATTCTTGCCTGGGAGATCCCATGGACAGAGGAGCCTGGCGGGATGCGTAGTTACACATTGTCTGTAAATATATTTATTGTCTGGACGTGTTCATTTTTCTTTGACCAGTCTTGTGCTCGAGTTTCCATGATTATGGAATCCAAGGATAAACTTGAAACCAATGATTAAAAAAATTTTTTAAAGCACTGGAGTGGGATGCCTTGCCCTCCTCCAGGGGATCTTCCTGACCCAGGGATCGAACCTGCATCTCTTATATCTCCTGCAGTGGCGGGCCAGCTCTTCACCACTAGCGCCACCTGGGAAGCCATAATGAGCCATGAGTAAGCCCAAAGACGAGGGTGCTGTGGGTGATTACCTACCGGGGTGAGCATCTTGGGCAGATGACGTCACGTGGCTTCTGTTCGCCGTATAGTCATTCGCTGTCTCTTTAAATACAAGGTTGCCTCCCAGAGACTTGATTCGAGTTTCTTTACCAGACTTCACCAGAGGAAGAAGACCTGAATGTTTGTCCTGGCCCTCGGACAGCATTCTTTACCTGGGGATTGGAGATGTTTCCGGCCCAGGCGGCATTAGTTTTGAATGTTTGCCAGTTCAGTGAATTCTACTGTGACATTGAAGCCAGGAGAACCAGGGGCATTTTTGTCCTTGAAATAGGAGCCCAAATGTCAAGGGAAAATCTAGGTTTTTATTTCTCTTATGCAGCAGAAGTAAATAATATTTTTGTTTGTGCAATGCTTTATTCCATTCCAGTGTAATAAAAGGAAACCATTTGTTTACCTAAATGCGGACACAGTAGAAATTCTCCGGAGAAGAATGAATTTTAAATATCCCACATCCATTTCAGAATAAACACTGCCAAAAGCTGTACCTGGTGATTCGGGTTTTGTTCAAGGAAGCATGGCTGATGTCTTTGCAGCATGACCTGGTCTTCCTTCTAAGGTCTGTTTTTCACTCTGCAGACTCATGTTCGACTGTTGGAGGCTCATCCTTTGCAAGAAAACCAGAAGCAACGCCGATGCTTCTTCTGCGCGAGGGTCCCAGGAGGCCGAAGCAGAAGACAGCGACCCTCGGGTGGATGTCCCTGATGTCATCAGGCTTGTTCCAGACCTGCCGGAGGGGCCGCCCCCACCCGCAGGTAGGCCTGGCTGCCTCCTTGGTATCGGGATGGGGCCTCAGTCCTCCTGGGGGACCAGCGTCCTGGGTCTGTGGCGGCAGCTCCCCGGGGACCCAGGGCTGCCTGCACATGCGGGCCGGCTGGGCCCAGGCCTGTGGATGAGACCTCAGTCCACACGCTCGCCCATTTGCCTTCCTGGTGGTGAGGCTGAGGCTGGCTCTGGTGAGCTCTCAGGAAGTCGTCTGGGTTTTAGATTCCAGGGTTCTGTTTTACCAGGTTTTCAAACTGAATCGCACAGTTATACAAAGTAATTGCTTGTGATTTTTAAACTCATCTTATTCCAAGGCTGTTTTCCCCTCCCATTTCTTATTTTGAGCATTTGTACTTTCTCTTTTGCTTCATTAGATTAGCTAACGGATCGGTTTTGTGGATTTTGTTTCCAGAAGCCAGTTTTTAAGTCACTCTCCTGACTTCCCAATCGTGTCCCTCCTGAGCCCACCCGGGCCCCTGGCCCTGTCCCCTCCCGCGTGGCTCCATCGCTTCTGTCTTCCTGTGTCCCCTGGTTCTCGCAGGAGCCGCGTCCAGAGTACCCGCCCCCCGCCCTGCGCCAGCCCCAGCCCCTCAGGGCCCTGGGCTCTGGGTGCCGCCCTCGCCCCTCCTCACACCTCCCTGCAGGCCTCACCGCCGCGCACTCCACGTCAGCTCCCGCCCCGGGCCCCGCTGCCTCCCTGGGGTCTCTGTCGGCCTGGCCTCTGCTGTTCATTCTTTTGTTCTCTCTCCACGTGTGTAGAGACCACTTGATTGAATAAGATTTACCTGAAAGATATGGAATCGCACAGCAGGACTTACAGTCTTTGTGCATTTTCCTGTGTATTCTAAAAGGTGACCATCAGGTCAGGGTCTGCAGTGCTAAAACACTCTTCTCATGCCAAAAACATTAGAAGCTGTGGTCTTGCTTTGAAAAAATAGAGCGCGAATGAACGGCGGGTTTTGGCAGCCATGGTCACTGTGTGTCGTCTCCGTGTGGTCTCTGTTTGTGATCCTGTTTTACCTGCTTTAAATCTGATCTGGACATTTAGCCAGCTTTCATCCATTCTGTCAGCACCACCTGCAACTCTGAAATGCAGCTGTTTGCTTATTAAGTTAAGTGGACCATGAAATGGATTTGAGGTGCAGTATTCCTCTTCTCCACGCTTTGAAGGCCCCAACACCCGAGTGATGTCTCTGTATGACTTCTCCCCCTTGAGAGAGCAAGGCTTGGCTGAACCACTCACCTCTTATCGTTCACGTTGCTTCTCTTCTTAAACAAGCAGACCTGCCAAGTAGCTTTGTGCCTCTGTAGGAAACGCCCCGCCTCCCAGTGACTGAAGTCTCTGCCGTGACTCTTGCCACCTCTCTTGGCCTGGTCCCTGTGCAGCTGGGACACTTTTTGTTTTCTGAGGTTGGAAACAGGAAGGCAGTCGGGACCCCTGGAGAGCTGGGCATTACGGGGAAGGGGGTGTGGCCAGCAGGCCCCGTGGCCCAGCTCACCCACCTCTGTGGCTGGGAGGCGGGCAGAGGGAGCTGGGTCTCCAGGACTCGCCTCTGAGGTCAGCCGAAGGGGCCGCCTCTCCTGTCTCATGTGGTGCAGACACGGATGAGCCCTGACCCGCCAGCAGCTGCGAGCCGCATGTGGGGGTGGCCGCCTGCATGTATGCGTGGTCGGTCCCGGGCACTCACGGCTGAGCGGGACCCGTGGGGCGTGGCTGACGGGACGGCGGGGCCCTGCAGCCCGCATGGAGGGTCGCCAGGCCCGCTGTCCGCGGACGGGGGTGTCGGGCAGGCAGGGTCTGCTGGGCATCCTGAGCGCACGCGGCTCTGAACCCGGGGCAGCCTTGCGCTGGTGCGGGCAGGGCCCGGCCCCCTGGACCTCTGAGGGGTCGCCTGTGGGCTGGGAGTGCAGCGCCGGGCACCGGCTGGCGAGCTCTGACAGGTCAGTGGGCGGGAGCGGGCGTCTCACCACGGGACCTTCACCCGGGAGTGGGAGCGGGGGCAGAGGGGCTCACCGGGGAAGCAGAGCGCTCGCAGTAAAGCCAGGACCGCACGGTCCCAGAGCCGGCACGGCCTCGAGGAGCACCGGGACGGGCCCTGGGGTACGAGAGGGGTGCGCTGTGGGCCGCGGGGGGCTGCTCGTGACCCACGGAGACTCTGCAGAGAAGAGAGGCCCCAAGGAGGACCCGCGGGCCAGGGGAGCGCCGGAAACCCAGCTGACCGGCACCAGCAACCTGCGGGCTTCAAGACACAGTCGGCGTCTGAACCTCGTTGTGGCCTCAGAGTTGCTGACTCTCCAGTACTTGCGTTTAGACAAACGGGGGGTCTGGGTTCCCCTGAAATCACACGTGGGGGCAGAGACGCGGGCGGGGTGCGCGTGGAGGCTGCCAGCCTTGCACTGTCCCGCCGTGCCTGTGTCTGAAGCCTCTGCTGTGAACAGAAGATGCCCCTGGAACGTCACTTGTGTGGCGGGGACCCGACCCTCGTCGTTGGCCATCGGTCAGCTCAGTCGGAGCCAGTTCCGGGCGCAGTCACACCCCCGGGGACTCTCAGAGACAAGGGTTCTCCCGTCCAGCCAGGCCAGCGGTTACCAGACCCGAAAGTGGAGGAACAGTTTTCGCCTTTTCTAGTAAATCTGGGGCTTTTTTTCCTCCTTAATGGCTGTGCGACTCTGCTCTGAGCGCGTTTTCGGTCGCCCTCAGCTGCTGCAGCAGGCAGAGGGGGTGATCCAGTCTGCCTTTGCTCACGCGTGTGTGGGACAAGGACTTGCAGGCCTCATGGGCTTGCACTTGGCACTGTGAGCCGATGGGTATTGGAATGAGCCTGGCAGCAGTGTAGACCTCCGCACGGCGGGGGTGGGCGCGAGTCAGCCTCGGGAAGGGGGTTGCTGGCCTGAGCGGCCCCCGACCAGTGTGTGCAGGGGCGCCCCGCTCTCCGCCACACTCCCACCGCTCCTGGCTCCAGGGCGCCGTCTAAGTGGCCTTGGAGCAGCGACTCTGGGCTGCCGGCACCTGGAGGCACCAGGCTCCTGGACTCGGGGACCGCCAGGGGCTTTGCTGGCCACGACCTCGGGCCGCTCGCCTTCCTGGCTGACGTGCGTCAGCAGGCCGGCCAGCTGTGTCGAAGGCCTGCCTGGAGGCCAGGAAGTGGGACACAGACCTGTCAGTCACCGTCTGTCCGCCTGCTCTTAGGCGCATTAGCAAAATCTCTGCAGGAAACAGCGGGCACCGAGCCAGAGCTCATGCCCAGCTTAACTCTTCAACCCCCAGGAGCCCGGGAAGCAGGCAGGGCCTCAGCCACACACGGGTCAGGATCTGCAGGGGATGTGTCCACCGCTCCCCGGACAGCGGGGCAGGGACGTGGCCTCTGTGCCCGCCTGGCTTCCTCCTGCGGAGCCTGCCTTTTCTCAGGGCCCCAGTTTCCTGACATCCTCTCCGCTAGACGCTGCCACGGGATGCCGAGCCGCAGAAGCTCATCGGGGTGAGTGGGCTGGGGGTGCAAGACGCTGCGGCTACTTCAAAGCCGCTAGGCAGCTTCTTCCAACACGAAACTCACATGACCCACAGCCTACATATTCACCAGGATGTGCCGAAAACTCATGGCTGCATGAAACCCACACACGGGGGTGCTTAGGGCAGCTGCATTCTGAGCTGCCAGGCTTGGTGCAGCCCTGCCGCAGGTGACAGATAAGCAAACCATGGTCTGTCCGGGTGGTGATGCTATTCAGAACGGAACGGAAGTGAGCAGAGGATCCCAGGCCAGGGAGCCGCTCCGCGCGGCTGTGGTGGTGGACGCGGGACACTGTGTATTTGTCAGACCCGGGGAACTTCACAGCACAAGGCTGGAACCTCAGTGGGTGCAGATGGAAAGATGGCTGAGGGGCGGGGGCCTCGTGAAGGACACAGTCGCTCACTCGCTACAATGTGTGGTCAGTGAGAGGGTGAAGGACTCGCCAACACGTCACTTGGGGAGCAGGGTGTCTGTTAGCCAAGGGCCAGGGTGCCCCAGGCTTTGTGAACAGGGGTCACAAAGACAGTGACGTAAGTGGGGCTCCTCCCCTGCCCCATGCCCCGTCTCCCCCGAGCTGGAAGAGAGCTGGGCCAGCCCTCTCTGGGGGCCTCAGACGAGCCTGCCTGCCGGCACCTTGATCTCAGATTTCCGGCTGGCGGCTCCGCGGGAACAGACCGTGTTGTCTGAGCCGCTGGGCCCGTGGGGCTCTGTTAGGCGGGCCCCAGGACTCCCGTGGTTTTCCTGCTGGTCATCTTCGTGCAGAGCGGTTAAGCTCTGGTGAAAGCCTCTGATTTAATGCTGGTTATTTGGAAGAAGGTGCTTTTTGGGGAGAGGAGCAGGAAGCAGCAGGACAGCACGTGCTTTTTTCCCTGGTGGCAGGAAACGCGTGGGCGTTTTGTCATTTTCCTCAAATTGATAAAAAGGTTTCCCCTAATCTGAAAATAATCTGAAGTGTTTTGCTATAAAGTGTTTGTGATTCAGCTGCCATAGGAGGTCATTTCTTAGATGTTTTTCTGCAAAATGCAGGCTGTAAATGTTTAATTCTGAGCCCTCGTACAGGACAACAGTTACTCCTCGAGGTCACTGTTTCTCTGAAGTTAATTCTTTCAAGCTCCTGTTTAAAAGGCTCTAGAGGAGTCCAGAGGAGAGGACACGGGAGGGAGGCTGCGGTGGGTAGCCTTGTCTTTGGGAGGGGTGTGAAGGGTCTTCCCAGCGCCTTTCTGGAAAACCTCCGGGAGGGGATGGCTGTGACTGTGTGGCTGTAAATGCCACAGATCCCGGAACCCAAACCAGTATCCTGGAGGAAAGGGCCTTGGTTTAAACAGAAACAGCCCTTTGAAACTCGACCGCATTCCTGACCTCAGCGCTGTCGTCCCCTGCCCGCTGCTTGGAACGACTGGCCCAGCTCTGCCTGGCTTATGCAGCGGCCTGGCCGCGTGTCCCGCAGATGGACCCGCTGGCTCCGGGCAGCAGTGCAGAAGGAGGGGCAGGCGGTGGGGGGGGCCCTTCCTAGAGGGGCGCGGGCATCCCTGGGGCGCCCTGGGAGCTCCAGTTGGGGGCTGGGAGGCCGCCCCAGGCCCGTCAGGCACGTGGAAGAAAAGCGCCACCTTGGAGTTTGCATTTCCAAGCGCACCCGCAGAAAGAGAGCTTGTTTTCCGCTCTGAGGACAGCCATGGCCTTGTCACTGGAGGGCCACACCCGGGAGCCAGACGGCAGGAGCAGGAACAGACCTGCGGGTCCCCGGGGTTTTGCAGCCTCGGCAGCCGTGAGCGGGGCTGGGTCCTCCCCGCTGCGGGTCCAGCGCCTGCTGGGCGTGGGCAGCACCCGGGCTCTGCCCACGCGACCCGGCAGCGCCCGCGTCTGACAACCCGAACGTCTCCTGAATTCGCCCTGTGGGCAGCCGCCCCCCACCCCCACCTGTTGTGTAACGTGCGGTGTTTCTGGGCTCACGTGCATGGACCCGAGTTTTATCGACAAGAGTCCCGAGGGTGCGGGAGGGACGGGTGCCGGCTGGGCCACGTGACCCCCAGCGCCTCTGCCGCCCGCCCTCGGGCCAGCAGGTGGCGCAGCTGAGCCGCCGAGGCTGGACCACCGCTCCTCCCGTTCAGGGCCGAACCGTCCGAAGGATGCGGCCGGCCAGGGCGCCCGCACGCCTGGGTGCTCAGTTTGGACTAGCAGGGAGTCAGGTCTCCTTCTCAAGGGGACGGAGGGTCCCAGGAGGCCTTGAGACATGGGCTTGCGCACCGACCCGAGAGTCACGCAGGCGAGCTCACACGCGGGCGAGTCCTCAGACGAGTGAGTGAGCCCACACACAGGCGAGTTCACACGTGGCTGCGTGAGTCCACACGCGGGCAAGTGAGTTCACACGTGGCCGAGTGAGCTCACACGCGGGCTAGTGAGTTCACACGTGGCTGAGTCCACACACGGGCTAGTTCACATGTGGGCAAGTGAGTTCACACGCAGACTAGTGAGTTCACACGTGGCCGAGCCCACACATGGGCGAGTTCACACGTGGCCATGTGAGTCCACACGCGGGCGAGCTCACGCGGGAGAGTTTGCACGCAGGGCACGCTTCTGCTTGGGGTGGCTCCTGGGTGACCTCAGCACTCTGCGAGTTTCTCCGTCAGCTTCTAGGTTGTTGCAGGGAAAATAGGAGAAAGTGACCCGTGACAAGCTGGACACCTTCCAGGAGGGGCCAGTGTGCATCTGAGTGTAGCTTGGTTAGTATCAGCTTATTTAGGCATAATTTGCATACACGTAGACCTCAGAGATATTGTGAGTTCAGCTCCAGACCAACCACAATAAAGCAAATATCTCAGTGAGGTGCATCACGTGAATATTTTGGTTTTCCAGTGTCTGTAAAAGCTATGCTCTATTGCAGTCTATTAAGTGTATAATAGCATTATGCCTGAATGAAAAAAACGTATACTTTAAAAATACTTTATTGCAAAAAAATGGCAATTATCCTCTGACTACCCAGGGTTGCCACAAACCTTCAATTTGTAAAAAAATGCAGTGTCTGCAAAGCACAATAAAGTGAGGTGTTGCCGCTGCTGGTTTTAGTCGCTAAGTCGCTGACCCCACCGAGGGCTGGAGGCCCCAGGGCTGTCTGTGGGGCAAGTGGGCACAGCCCCTGGTCTCAGCGGCCGGGGCCGATGATGCCCCCCAGGGGGCTTCTCAGAACATAACGTGTCTCTGGGGAGCTGGAAGGCAGCCATGCCTTCCTGACGGGTGTGCTTCTAAGGTTGTGTATCCACTCAGGCTGCAGCAGGTCCCGTGGGCCTCACGGGTTTGGGGGTTAGGACCAGGGAACTGGGGGGGATGGAGCACAAGCAAGCAGGATGTGAGGGTAGGCCACTGTGCCTCCCGCTTAGTCCCCCCGGAGGAAACACATCACAGGGTGTGACGTCAGCATCCTGGGCACCACAGGACCTTTAGCCAGTGAAACTGTCTTTCACGATTCTGTAATGGTGGATACGAGACATCACGGTTTGTTCAAACCCACCGGCTGCTGACACGGAGAGTGGGCCGTCGCAAAAACTGCAGGTCTAGTTAGCAGTGACCCAGCAATGTTACTGATCCGTCGGTCGCGGCGCAGGTCCCACGCCAGTGGGGGGGCGGTGGGGATGCTCTGCCAGGCCTGTGTCTCCTCCCGTAAACCTCACACTGCTCCGAAGGTCGAAGTCTCCCTTCTAAGTGCTGCTCGTGGGAGGCGGTGATTCTGCCCTCAGTCTTTATGGTCTGTTCTTTCGAGGTGTGTTAGGAGCTGTGGTGATGCGTCTGCAGCCTCGCCGCCTGCACTGTTGTCTCGACCGGGGGCCGCACTGGGTGAGCAGGAGCCCACAGAGACGGCTGTGTGGGCAGGCCGTCTGCAGGCATGATGCTGGCTCGTCCTGCACATGGGCTGTGATGAAGGGTGTCTGGCAGGTTTATACACACAGTACGTGAGGTGGCTAAAAGAGGTAACTGGGTTGGTGCCAACCTCCTTCTTAGATTTACGAGGACGAGGCCCAGGCATGTGTGTTAGCAGGACTGTGGCTCACTGACACGGGTATCCATCATGTTTTTAATTCTTCATACCCACCTGCAGCTGTTCCCTGCAGAATACCTGAGCTCACCTGGGGGCCACTGTCTCTCTTCCCAGCATCATGGTCTGAGAGGACTCTTTTTCAAAATGTTGATACCGTCCCATCTGTTTGTTGAAATTCCCGAGCGTCTCATGACTGACGCCGCAATTTCATCACCTTTTCATCTGAAGTGTCAGGGTGGAAGCAGGCACATTTTGCTCCCCAGTGAACTGTCTCTAATGAACGCTGGCCAACATCCTCCTAGAGATGTCCCTAAGATCATTTTTCTTCTTCCAATAAACATGACAGGAGCTTTACTCTCATAGTAAATAAAACAGACATAGCTGTGACCCACAGAAGCCTGATTACTCGCTGGATACCCTGCCAGCAGATGAACCACTAGACTCTAACTCTGTGTGAGTGCGCGTGTTCTACCAAAACAAATGGGACATTGTGAAAATGGGCCGGAAGCAGAGAAGAAAGTCAGGTCACCACTTTATTCCAGTCGCTCAGAGGAAGAGAGCTGTGTCTGTCCCAGCTCCTGGGACTTTGCTGTGACGTGGGGCGGAGGCTTCCGTAATGTCAGCGCCCCCCCCCCCACCAAGGTCAGGGCCCTCCCTGGTCAAGGTCAGCCCCCTCCAGGGCAGGGCCCCTCTCACGTGGGAACTGAGAGGCAGCCCCCTTTGCTGTCTGGAGTTTTTCTGAATGAACTCACCCAGCACCGGAGGGAGGTGTGTGTTCAGGGCTGTTGGGTCAGAAGACATGCCTGTGCTCTGAGGTCATTTTAAAACTTAACCCATGAAAGACCACTATGGGGAGATGGGCCAGGCGGACCTCTCCCTGGCCCCATGCTAAGGACAGACCCCTGAACCGTACCTGTGAGAGATGAGAGGCTCTGGGACGGAAGAGACCAGCCCGGGAAAGACACGGTGGTCCAGGCTGGCGCTGGGGGACCTGCAACTGGAAAGTCCCCGCCAGACCTGCCGTTTCCCCCGAGGACCCGGGCAGGGAGGGTTGAGCCTCTGGACGGCCCTGCTCCACCCCACTAGACCCCGTGGGAATACTGCCCTCCAGGCCCCGGGATCGAGGACCCCAGCCTCCCGCCCGAGGCCCCTGTGCCCGTGAGTGGTGACAGGTCCCGTCCCAACAGCGACATGAGATGGGTGTAGACCACGTGAGGAGACCTCATGGGAGCCTGGACACGCCCCCGCCCTGGGACTCAGAGGAGGCCTAGTGGACCCAGGACTTCACCGCCACCCCGGGACAAGGCCACCCCCCAACCGGGCCGGTGGGACGTGGGGAGAAGAGTGTGGAGCCCCCAGCCCGCCAGCAGGGAGGTGTCAGTAGAGGCCTAGTAGGGACAAGGCCAGTACTCTGCAGGGACAAGGACCCCCCCTTCCCCACCCTGTTGGAGTACCCAGAGGAAGTCAGCCAGGACTCAGGAGTTTCATAACATACACCAAAGGCCCACGTTTCCTCGAATAACCGATTGTCACATCAGGAACCAGGAAAACCTCAAACTGAAAGAGAAAAAGGCGCAAGACATCAACACAGATGTGAGAGATGGCAGGAGCACCCGACAGAGAGGTCCAAGCCGCCAGCGCAGGACACTTCGCTGAGCAGCTATGAACACGCTGGAAAAGGGAAAACTGAGAGGTCTCAGCAAAGAAATAGAAGATGGGAGGAAGTGGAAAGTTCAGAAATCAAAGTACAGTGATGAAAGAAAAAATCCCAGTCGGTGGGCTCAACAACGGACGGGAGAGGACAGCAGGAAGAATCTGTGAACCTGAAGATGAAGGACAGAAACCACCCCCTGAACGCCTCGGAGGAAAGAGGCCGCAGGGAAACCAGGAGCCTTGCGGACCCGAGGGGTTCTCCGTGATCAGACCGTCTCGTCCTTGGAGTCGCAGGAGAGAAGAGAGGCGGGCTGAAAACACTCAGATAAAGGCAGGAGACTGCCCAGCTTGGCAGAAGACACAAACCCTAATATTTAAGAAGTTGATACAACCCCAGTTAGAATAAATTTCCTCCAAACCACACCAAGACATATAGTCAAATGTCTGAAAACTAAAGACAAAGAAAAATTTCTTAAAAAGCACAGACTAGCACAACTCACTTTATAGGAAACACGTTAATTTGAATAGTCTGAAGCTATTACGTCCATTGAATTCATAATTTTAAAACTCTCAAAAAAGAATCTTCAGATCAAGATGGTTTCACTCAGGAACTCTACCAGGCATTAAAGAACGCCATTTTCTTCACACTCTCTTCCTGGTCATCTTATGAGGCAAGCATTATATTGATGCCCAAACTAGACAAAAACAAGGGAAAACTATGGGCCAACATCTCTCGTGAATGTACAAGAATCCATAACAAAATATTAGCAAACAGAATTAAGTGATGAATAGGAAGGATTATTCACCATGGCCAAGTTGGGTTTAATCCAGGAATGCAAGGCTGAATCAATATTTGAAAATTAACCAATGTAATCCACCCTTTAATGAACTGAAAAAAATCACATGGTCATTTCAGTCAATGTAGAAAAAGTATTTGACAAAATTCAATACCCTTTTAGAAAAACAGGAATACAGAAGAGCTTCCTTAAGTTGTCAGTAAGTCTTTACCAAGAACTGCGGCTGGCACTGCCCTGGTGGTCAGAGCCGTATTCCTCCCCACACAGTCGGGAGCCGTGTTCTCAGCGGCAGGTGGGAAGTTCAGCGGTGCAGTGAGTCAGGAAGAGGAAATAAAAGGCAAGGAGATTGGCAAGGAAAAATTAAACAGTCCGTATTTACAGACGACGCAATTAGCTAACTATACAATCCTGAGGACTCTACAGAAACACTCCTAGAGCTAATAAGTGAGGTAAGCAAGGCTGCAGATGCAAGATAAACACTGGAAAAATCTATTGTATTTCTCTGGATAGCAGTGAACATGGACACCAAAGTTAAAAATACAATACCATTCACATATTCCCAAAAATTAAATACTTGGGTACAGCTCCCCAAAACCATGAACAGAGCTTGAAAACTAGAAAATGCTGACAAAGGAACTCAAAGATTTAAATAAACAGAGAGACACAGTTTGTTTTCGGATCAGACCTCTTAATATAGTAAAGATGTCAGTTGTCTCCAAACCAATGAGCAGAATTCCTATCAAAATCTCAACAAAAAAAAATTATAGAAAAGACTATCATAAAGTTTGTGTGGGAAATCAGCAGAGCTAGAATACCTAAACATCTTAAATAAGAAGAAAGTAGGAGAAGTTGTTGTGATACCAAGGATTATTCTGCCACAGTCATCAGCGGGAGGAGTAGGTTGAGGGACAGAAGACGGCGGAGAAGAGAGAATTAGACAGCAAGCCCACTGATTCCCAACGAGGGTGGACAGCCGGCTCCGTGGGGGAAAGACAGCCTTCCAGCAAGTGGCCTGGGGCGTCAGACATCAGACACAAAACCAAACAGAGACCATGACTTTCGGTTTCACTCCTCATACAAAGATTGAGTCAACATGGGTCACAGACGTCAACGTGACACATGAAAGTGTAAAACTTCAGAGAAACATGCAGTAGATGATATTCACGAACTAGGAATAGACAAAGCGTGCACAGACTCGATGCCAAAAACAGGGTAAAAGGAGAAATGGGTAAATTGGACTTCATCAGAATGAAAAATGTGTGCTGTCCAAAGGCCCCCGCTAAGATGAGCTACGGGCCGGAGAAAAGACTCGCAGACCACAAAGTCTCAAAGCGCACCGGTATAAAAGCAGACAGAAAGTGGAAAACAGAAGTGAGACGTGCCGACGGCAGATGAGCACCTGAGAGGGGTCGGGAAGCAAAGAGCCTCTGCGAGCCGCCCGCGCGCCGTCAGGCGGGCTGACATGAAGGGCAGTGTCAGCTCCGGAAGCTGGGGCGCGCAGTCGGTCTCTGTGTTGGTGGCGATGATGCTCAGGGGCACAGCCATCCGGAAACTGCTTGCCGGGAAAGCCGCACAACACACAGCTGTCATCCAGCCCGGCAAATTGCACTCCTGGGCATTTTCCCAGAGGAAGGAAAACGTTCACACGGGCTCATGCACACGCAAGTTTGTACTAGCTCTGTCCACAGTAGCCCCAGACTAATGCCCTTCAACCAGTGAACAGCTAGACAAAGCTGCGGTCCCTCCACGCCGTGGAGCGCCAAGCACTCAGCAAGAACAGGGACGAGACGGGGCATCGGACCCCCCGATGAAGCCCCGGAGAGCCGGGCTGAGTGAAACGAGCTCGTTCCACCAGGTTGTGAGCTGAGTCCACCTGGGAACGACCTTGACGCTGTGGAAATGGAGGGCGGTGGTCGCCAGGGCTCAGGAGGGGTGGGAGGCGGGTAGTGTGGGGGGAGCCCTGGGTGAGGGTGTCGGCGTGCACGCGGTGACGCGGTGCCGCAGCTCCGCACGCTGCCACCACTGGGGGACGGTCCCTTGGGGCTGTGTCTCACGGCTGCACGTGAACCTGCAGTCGGCTTCTAAGAAGGAGGGTAAGAACCCGCAGCCCGGCCCCTCACTGCCAGCAAGCCCACATGCATGCGCCGTGTTACAAGCGCTGTGCCCGAGGTAGAATCTCACTTGAAGTGGGAAGTGGGGTTGGGGGGGGAAGAGCTTTCCTTTTAGATGGCTCTGACCTTGACTGGCTTCAGTGAAACATCTGCTATGGAGTTATTGGTTCAGATCCACACGTGTAAATAGATGTCAAGGTAGGTTAACTCAATCTCAGTGACCTTGCTGTTTGTTGAACCTTGGAAAATACTGCCTCTAAGTTAAGGCTTGAAAAACATGACATTTCTGAAATTAAATCAGCCATTCAAATATTCAGCATAGGCAAATCACCAGCCCGCTTCCAGTGATTGCTTCCTGCTGTGCGGAGCCCCATGGGCTCTATGAGAGCCACAGTGGGCACTGCCCCCAC
>SNSB01003930.1:13053590-13068658 GCA_012922965.1 Capreolus pygargus
ATCACCACATCCGTGGGAGTCGGAGGCCCCATCACTGCCCCGAGCCCCTGCAGAGCCTGAGGGCCTGCGCCTCCTGGCCTCGGGCTTTGGTATTCTGTGGCTTGCTGGGTGGGGAGAAGAGAGTAATAAAGCAGCTTCCTGATTACAGGTTGGCATGTTCTCCCAGGTTTACTGTTTTGGACCAGAGTCCCGGGGGCAGGAGTATAAACAGCACTGGGTGCGTCAGCCCAGCCCAGAAGCCTGCCTTATCACTGCCCCCCGTGACCCTATTGTGAGCGGCTTCCTCTCCACAGATCTCAGCTCCACCGCGGGTTGCAGGGTGTTCAGGAGGCAGGTGGCCACCGCGGCCCCCTGGGGAGCAGGTGCCCCTGTTTGGGCAGCTGGTGCCTCGGGCGTGTGGGTCGGGGCTGGGGTGCCCCCTGCTGGGGGGGTGCCGCGCCTGGCCAGGGCCCCATCTCAGCGTCCGTCCTTACTCTGTGTGGTCTTGGTGGAAGGGATGCTTCCAGCCCTGACCTCTGTGCTGAGGCGGAGGGCTGGCCACCGGACACCTGTCCTCAGCCGGGGTGGGGGGGGGGACGTCTGGCTTTGGCGTCCGTCTCCTCCGGGTCCAGCAGGCAAAGGTGGACACCAGCAGACATGCACCAAGCCGCCGACGGTCCATGGGGTGCGGGAGCCTAAGACGGGGCTGTGAGCTCTCCCCAAGGGCTCACCTCTGCAGAGACAGGGCGGAAGTGGAGCCGCTCCCCGGACGGGGCCCAGACAGCGGCAGGGCTGGGGAGGGGGTCACCGCGCGGAGGACTGTGTCTGTCCAGTGCCCGCCTGACGGGACCGTTTGAGTCTCCTTCGGCTGCCCGCCTGGCCTTGCTCGGTGGACGTGAAGTGCTGAGCTGCTCCCACCCTGGAGCTTTCCCCACATTTGTCAAATCACCTGGTGAGGTTGTCAGCGCCCAGAGCAGTGGTGGGGCTCAGAGATCACCACCTAGACCTCAAACTCAGCTCAGCAACAGGAGGAGTTCCACCCCCACCCAGCTCCTTCTGGCCTTTGGCCCTGGGTCCTCACTCTCTGCTCCAGCCCCTGCATCCAGGGCAGGAAGGCGGCCAAGGCCACTGCTGCCTTGCAGAGGGGACACTGGGACCACACACACACACACCCCCCCCACATCCCCAGGCAATGCCTGCCCAAGACGTCCACCCTTAAAAATAGGAAATCCTGTCTTTTGTCTTACCGTGGACTGACCTGGAGGATGTCATGTTGAGTGATGTAAGCAGACAGCCAGGGACAAAGGCTGCGAGACCCACTTCGTGAGGTTAACTGGTCAGGCCTGCAGGTGTGGGGCTGGGGGGGCTGCAGGGGAGGGTGCATGTGAGGCAGATGTGGATTTGGGGGCCCAGGGGGAGTGTGCTGGGGTCAGATTGCTTGTGTCCCCCAAAATTTATATGTAGAAATCATGGCACCCAAGGTGGTGGTGTTAGGACGTGGGGCCTTTGGGGTCATGAGGGTGGAGCCCCCAGAATGGGATCAGCGCCCTGGAGAAGGGCCCAGAGTGTCCCCGACCCCGCCTCCCCTGTGAGGCCACAGCGAGGGGTCCTGGGGGGCTCCTCTCCAGACCCCACTATGCTGGCACCTCGGTCCTGGACATCTGGCCTCTGGGACAGCGGGAGCTAAGTCTCTGTGGCCTCTGAGCCCCGAGCCCTGTGTCCTGTAGCCTCCAAGCTGCCTGGGGCATGTGGGAGATGTACTGACCGCTTTGCGCTTGAAGGGGCGGAGCTTCTCTGACTTGGCAGCCGGTCAGGCCCAAGGAGATGTGCAGGCCTGATGCCCCAGAGGACCCACCGAAGGTGCCCGTGGGGAGGCAGCCAGGCTGGACCCCAGTCTGGTGACACCCTTAGAATAAACACAGAACCTGAGGAGGCCAGCACTCCGGGTCCCTGCAAGCAGGAGGGGGAGGCGCTGGGGGTCCCCCAGGTCCTGCCCTGCATGGGGCGCCTGCGGCCCCGCAGAGCAGGGCTGAGTCGGGGTATAGCCCCTGTTGTGGGAGGGGGTCCCCACCTGCCCACTCCCAGGCCGAGAGCATCGCTCAGATCAGAAGCTCTTGTGAAACTGCCCTTAGAAGACCCTGTAAATTGCAGAGGGGAAGATTACCAGTGGGGAAGCACCCTGAGTTTTGCATTCCCTGTTAGAACCCACACCCGCTGGGTCCCTTGCCACCCTCAGGAATGCAGGGCCTGTCTCGGCCCCGAAAGGCAAAGCTGGAGATGCAGGCCTTCGGCCCGCGGAGGTGACGGCTGACCCAGGCCTTGTGAGACAAGGCACGGTCTGCAGGCCGAACTGCGCCGGGATCCCGCGGGCGTGAGGCCCAGGGCCAGTGCCTTCAGCCCCTGCAGAGGGGGTCCTCCTGGGGACACTCTGCTCTGAGTCCAGCACTTGCCTGTTAGTGTTTGTCATTAGATTAGCCTCAGTCCCGTCTCAGTTCTGACCTGAGACGTCCGTCTCCAGCCCCTCCCCCCGCACCTGCCCCGCCCCGGGGTGGAGAGGGTGCCCTGCACCCCCCTCCTCCGGCATCTCCCTGGGGCAGGGCTCAGGCGGGGACGGGACACTCACACGTGCTCCTGTGGGTGACCTGCCAGGCTGTCTCTTGGGGACCAGTGTGACCCCACTTGAAGCCAATTTGACAGTGGCTGCCTCCCCTCGAGCCTCCGCACCACAGCTCGGCCGGGGGACCCCTGCCCCTTTTGTGTGGAAGCCCAGAGGTACAAGACGGAATGAATTGGCTTCTGCATCCTGTGAGTTTAGGTGACGACGTGACACACGTGTGTCGGTGAGAACCACAGCGAGCGAGTTACCGTTTCCCTTCTGTGGGGAGAACTTCACCACCTACCTCGTAGCGAGGTTGACCCTCATGGTGCAGTGTTGATGATGGCTGTCCCCACGCTGTGCGCTGGAGCCCGGCACTTCCGCATCATCCCCCAGGGTCCCTGCACGTTACTAGCGTCGACATTCCATTCTGTTTTATGGCTGAGTACTATTCCACCGTGTGTGTGCACCAAACCTTACCTGTCCATTCATCCATCCAGTCACTTAGATTCTTCTTGGCTATTGTAAATAGTGCTGCAGTTAACATAGGGTACTTTTATTTTTATGAATTAATGTTCTTCTTCTTCTTCTTTTTTTTTTTTTTGGAAAACACCCAGAAATGGAATTCCTGGATCGTACGGCATTCCTTAGGTTTTTGAGGCATCGCCTTACTGTTTCCATAGTGGTTGCACGGACTTACATTCCCGCCAAGACTGCACGGGGGCTCCCTTTTTCTGCCTCTGCACAGCACTTGTCCTCCCATCTTTCCGATGAGGTTGTTCTGGCAGCTGTGAGGTGGTACCTCCCCTGGTCGGGTCTCTGGCTTCCGCAGCATTGAGCATGACTCAGCAGTCCTCACACTCTGTCCTGGCCGCCCCACAGCTGGTCTCTCTCCCAGCAGGCCAGGTGGATCCTGCCTTTTGTCTTCTGAATATTCTGTCTGCATCTTTGGCCCTGAGTTAGAAAAGGCAGCTGCCAGGGGCTTATCCTGGGGGCCCCTGGGGGGAAGGGACCCCCCCCCCCCACCCACCACGGCCTGCTCAGCAGGACCCAGGGGGAGGTGCCCGGGAGAGGCGGGCATGTATTGAGATGCCCGGGATGCCCTCCTCAGGCGGACGCCGGCTCCATGCCCCGGCTCACAGGTGCAGTCACAGGTGAAGCTGCCTGTCCAAGGCTGCAGGTTCCTTCAGAGCATCCACTTTTCCCTGTTTCACCAGCCCCGGCCCCACACGGGATCCTCTGGTGCAGGACGCAGCTGCACCCCAGCCTGGCAGGCAACACCTGCTTCCTCCCAGGAGGCGTGTCTCTGCCTCCCCCAGAGCCCCCACCTCGGACCCGACCTGCACCCTTCAGCTCTCCTATTTCTCGCCTCCTTTTCAGGCTGACTTTCCGGAACGGTTGCTAAGAGGATGTGTTCGGTAGCCAGGGATCATCTTGCACTCTGCCTTGCCACCTGGGTGCCACGCCGCCTCTGCTCTCTGGGAGGCCCAGCAGGGACACAGACGAGCCCGCACCCTTGGGACACTCAGGCGAAGCCTCTCTCTGCCGGGTGGGGTCTGCGCCGTTAGCTCACTGTCCTTTATTGAACCGTAAGAGACTTGGGGGATGACGTTCCAACTGATACACGACGGAGCTTCCCTGAAGCAAACCCTGCTTTCAGATTTGTGTTTATACACATCTGAGCTTTAACCCTGCCTCCAGCACCTCTCTGGGTCCTTGGGCAGGTTACTGGATGTCTCTGTGCCTTATTCTATGAAACAGGGTAGAAACAGTGCCTGCCTCCTAGATCCTTGTGAAGATCACATCAGTTCACACCAGGAAGGCTACTTAGGAGTGTCCCTGGAACACACAGAAGTGCTCCATAGCATCCGATGGGATTGTCATGGCGGCCACACTTCAGTCAACAGCAAATGACTTTTGTAGCGAGATCGTGCCAAGCGCGCTATAATATAAAGAGACAGTAAAGGTTTGCTACAGACTCAGTGAGAGGGGTAAGGAGGGAGGGAGAGACGGTCAGGGGATCGTGTAGGCCGAAAGTCTGAGGCGTGCAGCGCAGCCACAGGGTGGGGACCGGGAAGGGCGCAGTCTGGCCCTTCTGGAGGCAGAATTCCCTCTGCCTGGAGGACATCAGTCTTTTCCTCTTCAGGTGATTCATCGAGGCCCACCTGCAACAGAGGGTGGCCTGCTGGTCTACACGTTCACCTCGGCTACAGAACACCCTCAAAATGACACCTGGACCGTTCGAGCAAACATCCGGGCACGGAGGCCAGCAGGCTCGATCGTGCAGCCGCGGTGTTAGCTGCTTGGCCCCTGAGATGCCCCAGAGCGAGGTGCTCCAGGGCACAGAGGGGAAGGAAGCTGAAAGCCAGCCAGTGGGAACCCTGGATGCAGGGACCAGCGGCCAGCCGGAGCGGCAGAGGGGCGTAGTGCTGCTGCACGTCGGGAGTGCACAAGCCCTTGGGGGCTTGCCACCTTCCTCTGCAAACCACCCCCGACTGGGATGTGGGCACACCCTGTGTTGACATGAGCTGCCCACTTGAATTTCCCAAACCACTTATGGAACCAGGCACCTGCTCCGCAAACAGTCGCTCTGTGAGGTCAGCCCCCAGTGGGGGACACCAGTCAGGGTCCCGGCGCACACAGGGTTCCTGCGCCTCCCAGGGGAGTGCCGCTGGGCCCAGGCACACGCATGACTGGCTTCTGCAGGGCGCCTGGTATAGAATGCACTGGGTGGCTTCGTGCCAAGCATGGCCGGCAGGAGCCTGGGCGCGCGCTTCCCTCCTGCGCCTGGCGTCCTTGGGCAGGCGGCGGCCACCGGACCACCGCGAACCCACCGACCCGCTCACCGAGGGCAGCGCGGGCGACATGCGGCGGCGCGGGGAGCGCGCGCCCGGTTGCTGCGGCCTCTGCACCTGTCCGGGGGCGGCCGGAGGTAACGGCGGGCAGGCTCCATACCCGCGCCCCCGCGGCTCCCCGCTCCACTCCGGGGAGGGCGCAGAGACCCGGGGCTGGAGGGGTGGTCCGGGCTGCGGGCTGAGGTCCCGGCGGGTTACGCCGGTCCGCGCGGCTCCCAGGTGGCCGCGGGGTGCACCGGTCGAGCGCCCAGGTCGGCGCGGAGGAGCGCGCGCGGGACTGTCGAGGGATCCGCGGGTGCGCGCGGGGGGCCCCGGGTGACCACCCAGGCGTGCACTTGTGGAATGCCTCGCTCGCCGCGCGGGGGTGCACCCGCTGGGTGCCCAGGTGGCTGCGGAGAGACGCGGGGCGCGCACCGCTTCCGCTTCCGCCGAGCAGCCCCCCCCCCACACGCCCCCTCGGCGGGGCTCGGGACCAATCCCGGGCAGGCGGCGCGGCAGGGCCCCCTCCCCAGCGCCACCCCTCCCCCGAAGCACCTCTGGTGCAGAGGAAGCCGGGGCTGCAGGACCGTTCTGCGCTGCGGAGAATGAGGTTCTGGCTGAGACATGAAGAGATGGCCCTGGAGGAAATGGTGCAGAGATTGAACGCGGTTTCCAAGCGCACTGGTAGGAGGAGCCGCCGGCCCGAGCCCGTTGTTGAGCTTGACATCATGCGCTGAGTCTCGGGAGACGCGCCTGGTTTCTCTGTGGCAGGCTGCATTTCTTTTTCCAAGCAGAGGTAACAGGACAGGGAATGATGGCTCTGACCTGGAAGCTGACAGGCTCCTTGGCCGGTCAGCCCGATTTTATTCCGCCTGGGAAGGTGGCCAGGATGGCAGATTGGTGATGGGCTTTCTGGGTGACCACAGGTCTGTACGTGGAGCCTGATCTGAAATCTGCTCATTCAGCCTGCGTTGGGCTGCGCGTGCTGCGGTCGCAGTGGAGACGGCAAAGGTGTTTGTGGCTCGAGAAGAACGTGAGCCTGGGGCTTTCCGAGCTGGTGTGAGGCTGGGGGCGGTGGGGGCGGGGGGCGTTCAAGCTCGTCTTGAGGAGGGAGGGTCCGATCCATCAAGGAGGTCTTTCTCCACCAAATAGGATGTGAACCTAAGACAGATGCTGGAACGCGGCTTGGGTGTGGAGAGGGAGATGGCTGATCGGATGCTGTTTTCTTTACTGAGTAAAGGACGAGTCTCAATCAGCTTTGAGGAGAAGTTCTGCTGCGTTTGCTTGGATTCGGGAGGGCCGTGCGCAGGCCGGGCTGGGCGCTGCCTTCGTCGGTCACTTCTGAGCTTTCTTGCGCGTGTGCAAGGCCCCATCAGCCGGGGCTGGCTCTCCTTGAAATGAAGAGGAGATGGTTGTACACCATTAAAAGTGAGCTGCCAGATTTTTCCTGATGTTGCTGTGTTGCGTCACAGACTGTTGCCTCATCATCTAAGTAACACTTTCCCGAGAGGTTAGGTGTGATCAGTCACTTGGTTTAGGTGTGGTAACCCCCCAACACACGCCTCTCCCACCCCTCATATCATAAGCACGAGACCCAGCGTATTTGAGAGCAGAGCAGTGGCGAGGTCAGTGTGAACATACTGTGTGTGGTGGTCTGGGACCCTGGGGCTTATTCCGTGTTTAATGCTGATTTTGGTGTTGAAAGTACTGGATTTGTGATAAATGGGTCAAAAGCACATAAAGCCCCTCTGCCGTCTGCCCCTTGTTCTCAGGAGGGTGGCTCCCTGGTCTGACGCGCAAGTCCTGCTGTGCGGCGTGCGGCTGAGGTGAGGGGTGCGGACCGGGTGCCCGCTCACCCTGGAGGGAGGCTTCCTCGTGCCCCCGCGCTGGGCTGGAGTCGAGATTACAGAGCAGTGGGAACTGGTCCAAGGGGTGATGTCATCCCTGGGTCTCAGGGCCTGAGGCTTCCTGGTGAGCCGGGGAGACGCGTGTGCACTCTGATGGCGCGGAGACTGCCCTCCAGGAGCGGGGTGGTGCTGGGCACCCCCGAACTCTGCAGACTGCCGCCCGGCTCTCTGCTGTGTCCTCAGACACACCGGTGCTCCGACGGCTCCCCTCGCACCGAGACTCTGAAACCCAGGTAAACGCCAGTCTGGCGAGCACCGTCCGCTTGGTTGGGGGAGGACTTGCCCTCTCCCTCGGCACAAACCCACTTGCCACTCCTGCGACGGGGGAGGTGCCACCAGCTGGGGCTGAGTGTCATGTACTGTTGACAGGGCCGCCTGCCAAGCAGGGCAGGTCACACGTGCCCCCCTGGGGCCGCCGTGAGCCCCCTAGGAGCTCGGGTCTGCGTCCCCAGCACTGCTGCAGAGGAAGCCCCCCTGTGTGGCGGAACGGCTCTGACTGGAGGTCATGGAGGTCACCTGGACGCTGCTGTCGCGATTCAGGGCAGGGGTGGGGTGCGGATGGACTTGGAGCTGAGGCTTGGGCGCCGGGGCCTCCCAGGCTGCACGGAGCCGGACCGCATGGCCCACCCTGGGCCGGCAGGACTTGCTCTCCATCCGCCACAGGGACCCTCTGCTCCGTGATTTCAGCCCCGGGCATACTGTTGCTCCCCCTCCTCCAGGACGTCATCGGGTTAGTCCACCTGAGCGGGGGATGAAGCTTGCTGCCTGTGTGGTCTATGAGGCTGCTGACCTTGGGAATTTACATTCTCTGAGCTCGCTCCCTCTCTCTCTTGAATCACGAGACCAGGAGCCCTTCCCATGGCCAAGGCCCCCCTTCTGGGCAGTGGCCTGCTTTTCCAGCATTGCCATTGTGTTGGTTTTCTCCCTAGATTCGCAGTACGTGGTGACAGAGTGAGGAACGTTTGAGAGAGAAAGGCTAGTGGATGGAGCCCATTAAGCCTCTCCCTGACACAGAAGGGTGGTTCAAACCAGAGCGTCTGAACCTTCCGGAGGGAGTCATCCCAGCTCCCGGGCGTCCCTGGAGCCTCTGATCCAGGAAGTCGGGGGCCTGAGCTCTGCGGTTTTAAGGTCTCAGGTGATGCCTCTGGTGCCGGTCCAGGAACCTGGCTTGGAGAACCACTTAGCAGAAGGGTCCCTGAACCTGGTGTCCCCTCTCCAGGGGTTGGCCGTGAGCAGTCAGTACTGGCCCCCGACATGCATGGATGCAAGCTTCATGCATGGAGCTTGCACTGGCCGTCTACTTTACATGTGGTAACATACATGCTGCAGCGTCCAGATGGATGGATGGAGGCATGGATGGATGAAAAGACAGTCGCTCAGTCATGTCTGGCTCTTGTGACCCCATGGAATATAGGCTCCTCTGTCCATGACTTTTCTCAGGCAGGAATCCTGGAGTGGGTTGCCATTTCCTTCTCCAGGTAAAAATACAAGCTCTGTCACACTTAAAGTGCTCGTGCCCCCAGTGAGGACTCGCAGCTCCTGGCTCTTTGCGTGCTGAAGGGACAAGTACTGGGCGTGAGTGACGAGGCTGCCTCACCCCCCAGCGCAAGTGCAGCAGGGACACTGGCCCGCTGGTCTGGCATCGTCGGTCTTCCCATCTTCTACACCAACTTCACCAAGAATTAATTCCAGCTGCCGTCCCAGCTGCTCAGCCGGCCTCTTGGGCCGGGATGCCATCCCGGGACCTTTGTCCAGCAGCATCTGGGTTCGTGGTGGTCACGTGTCCGCCGCGTTCCTTTTAAGGGCCCGGGCGTCCCACGGCCATGTCCTCCAGGAGCTGTATTCAGGCTTTCAGTTGCAGGCCGCTCAGCAGCCGAGCTGGCGTTCGATGTCCCCACCCTGCCCGGATCCCAAGGTCTTGTCATCCTGCCACCAAGACCGCAGTTGCCTGAGCTTATGAAGAGTTCAGCTGGAGCAAAGTCATCCAAGTGATTGGCCTAAAGGCAGGAGGGCAGGTGAGAGCGTGGGCGTCCTCCCCACAGGAGGGGAGCCTCGGTCCCCCATCTGTGAAGTGGATCACGAGAGCGCCTGCCTCCAGCGTTGATGTCCCAGAAGCTTATGCGGGCAGGCACCTGGCTCACTGTCCCTGCTGCCGCGACACGCTATTAACTGTTGTTCAGCTAACCTCCCAGGGATGCGAGGCGGGGGTTCTCCCAGCGAGTGAGAAGTGTGGGGGGTGGCTCAGGGAGCCAGGACCACACCCGTGATCCAGGCAGCAGGCCGGTCTGTGGAGGGCGCCCCGCGCCCGGGGAGGGAGCCTGCGGCCTGGAGCCCTTGCTCGGCTCAGATCCACAGACGCACACATTTGTGAGGAAGTCCAGCTGTGGGTAGGAGACTCCAGGAAAGCATAAAGCTGGAAAAAGAGCCGATCGCTCTTTCTCTGCTTCAGAGAGTAGATGCCTTCTGTGTCCCTAAATGGAGTCAGCGAATGTTCTGGGCTTCTGCTTCATTCAGTCATTAACTGAGTGACAGAAGCAAGTCCAATCCCCAAAGCGGGGCCAGTTCCCCATCCTCGTCCTGCATGGCCATGGCACTCTTTCCCCCAAGGGGAGAACTGATACTGACCTGTCACCAAACGATGACTTCCGGGCAAAGATACTAGGTGTGGTGAACCGGGGCCCTTCATGTGACCTTCCTTTTGTGAGAATGCTTTGTCTTTAAAAACAGAATTGTTTATTTAGAATTCTTGATTCCTGAATCCTTAAGGGGAACATGCTGTTTAATATTTGAAAAGTGAAGGTCGCTCAGTCGTGTCTGACTGTTTGCAACCCCATGGCCTATTCAGTCCGTGGAATTCTCCAGGAGAGAATGCTGGAGTGGGTAGCTGTTCCCTTCTCCAGGGGATCTTCCCAACCCAGGGATAGAACCCAGGTCTCCCGCATTCCAGGCAGATTCTTTACCAGCTGAGCCGCCAGCGAAGGCCAAGAATACTGGAGTGGGTAGCCTATCCCTTCTCCAGCGGATCTTTCTGACCCAGGAATCAAACCAGGGTCTCCTACATTGCAGGCAGGTTCGTTCCCAATTGAGCTATCAGGAAAGCCCTGGTATTTGAATGATAACAAAGCACGGAAGGCTGTTGAATGAGCAGAGATGGTGGGGCTCCGTGGCTCTGCGGCCTTGTGACTGTCCAGCTCAGTTCTGAGAGGGCCGGAGTTCTCGCTGTCTTCTCGTCTGAAACCCTCCCTTACTGTTGACGGGGTCGCGGGTTCCTCCGGATCCTTTCTCTCAGTCGCTCCTGGACGCTTAGGGAGCAGAACCAAGGCCAGGCCAGCACTTCGTGGAGTGGACGGCAAGGTTCTGTCTGGATCTGAAGCTTCGCCGGGCGCAGTCCTGGGACGTGACCGTCACTCACGTGACCGAGTGGTTCATGGGCAGCCTGCTTGCTCCCAAGGAAACAAACGAAAACCTTTACATAAAATTTGACCCAGCCGTGTCCCAACCTGTGTCTTTGAAAGATTTTTGCAAACATAGCTTAGGGAGGATCTGAATCACCTTGTCATAGTGGTCAGTGTTTTAAGACCCAGGCGGCACCTTTACCCAGGTGGTAAACGATCCACCTGCCGATGCAGGAGATGCCAGAGGCGCAGGTTCAATCCCTGGGTCAAGAAGCTGCCCTGGAGGAGGGCATGGCACCCACTCCAGTGTTCTTTCCTGGAGAATCCCATGCACAGAGGAGCCTGGTGGGCTGCAGTCCCGGGGGTTGCAAAGAGTGGGACATGACTGAGCACGCACACACACACTCATGTGACCTGGGCTGCTGCTGTTGCTGCTAAGTCACTGCGGTCGTGTCCGACTCTGTGCGACCCCGTAGACGGCAGCCCACCAGGCTCCCCCGTCCCTGGGGTTCTCCAGGCAAGAACACTGGAGTGGGTTGCCGTTTCCTTCTCCAGTTCTTGAAAGTGAAAAGTGAAAGTGAAGTCGCTCAGTTGTGTCCGACTCTGTGCGACCCCGTAGACGGCAGCCCACCAGGCTCCTCCATCCATGGGATTCTCCAGGCAAGAGTACTGGAGTGGGTGCCACTGCCTTCTCTGATGACCCGGGCATCATCTCCAGATGTCGTTGTGGTTGGTCCATCGGTTGTGCCATATCCTTTATTTAAAGGAAGTAACCATATCATTTAAAAAGCTTGTTAAGAGTAACCGGTTCCAGACCCTACAGATCTGTTTCTCCACGGATGGCTTTATTCCGGGTTACAGAAGCCTCCGAACGTTGGAGCCATAGCCAGGTTACCCCCATCGTCCCCCCAGAGCTTCCTTTGTTTGAAGGAAGACCTGTCCCTGGAAGTGACAGGAAGCGTTGCCCCTCAAGACCCCTACTAGACGCGGAGCAATTTAGGAGGGGCTGGCTGCCTGGCGGCCTTGGGAGCCGTTGCCAGGTGGGACCCAGGCTGTGGCCGAGAGTGGAGCCAGGGACGAGCTGAAGTGGGCGGAGAGGAGGGCCGTCGGGGTGGCCCCTGCGGACCTCGGTGCCTGCCGGGCGGCCAGGAGAGTGGGCCTCGCGCCCCGTGCAGTGGGGGGCGCCCGCTCGAGGGAAGCCTCGGGAGGGACGAGGTGGGAGGGGCTGCCCGCCCGTGCCCTGCAGGGCCGGGGGCCGGGGCCCCTCAGGTCGCTCTGCCGTGTTCTGGCCTCCCGGGAACCCGCCGGCCCCACGGGGAAGCCTCCTGTGTGCACGTGCCCGAGAAGACGAGGGGCAGGCGGTCTGCACCGCTCCCAGCATGGTCCACAGGCTCAGACGGCACTGCTCCCAGCCCACTTGCACCCTGGAAGGACTGACCCTTCAGTCCCCCAGCGTCTCACTTGGCATCAGGCCAGCACCAAGTGACCCTCCGCTCCCCTGGCGTGAGTAGCTTGCCTGTATTACTGCCAAAAGCCTTAACTTGCTCCCACTTATTGATAGGCATTTCCTGGTAATTTGAGGCCATGTTGTATGACGTATACCCCGGGGCCCAGCAGCACCAGTCTGGTTCTCAAGTGGCCTTCAGCTTCCCAGGCCACTTGCACGGGAGGGTGGCCAGCATCCTGCACGAAGCCCTGGCTCCCGGGTGTCTCTGATGCTTCACAGGGTCTTGGGGAGGAAGGGCCCACCGGCTGCTGGGGAAGTCCTGCAGAATCTCAGATGCTCGGGATTCGAGGCTGTGAGCGTGCAGAACAGAAACCCGCTGGTTGTGACCGAGGCCCCACACAGAGCTGACTTTGGGAAGAGTTTAGTTAGCAACACCTTTAAAACACAGTCAGGTATTTAGGAGACAGTGAGTTAACCCCAGCGGCTGGGCAGAAGGCCTGTGTCCCGTCATGAACTGTCTGCGTGGGTGCGCGTCCTGACTCACCGGCCCAATCCTTGGAGTTCAGGGTTCTTTGGGGCAACGGCACACACACGGGGAGGGACACGGCTCAGGGTCGTGCTCACCGTAGGTCCCAGAGCCCGTGGGGGCTGCTCCCGTGGGCCGCAGGGACCATTTCCACACAGCTGCCTCAAGGCCCTGCACCCTGGTCTTGGGGTGGCCTGCATCCCAGACTTGCCACATCAAGTGCACCATCTGTTTCCTCGGATCGTGAGCCGGGCCAGCCTCTCGGGAAGCCAGTGAAAAGATGCAAGCGTGGATGGTGTCTGCTCCAACTTGGGGTCGGTCGTGTTGGGAACGCCCATGTGAGGAGGTGAACCAAGGCCCCAGGAAGGGAGGCCCAGCTGCTCCCGGGATGCCTGGTGCAGCTTGCGCCCCGGGACAGTTCAGGGCTACCCTAAGGCCTCATCGAGGGGCAGGCTCGGAGCCACTCTGTGGAAAGTGTTGCTGGCCAAACAAAGCCGCGATCGGTTTCCTCTCTGCAAGCTGCAGTGCCGTGCGGCGGAACTGCCGGTTTATTTCCAGAGCCCGGCCGCGTCCCTTGAGGCCCTCCCGCTCCTGCTGTTTGGACTCGAGGCTTCCTGAGCTTGGAAGGGTTTTGACTCCGCGCCCCCGAGGCCCAGAGCTCCGCGCACAAGCCCACCCCCGAGGAAGGAGGAAGGAAACGCCCAGGACTTGGAGTGGACAGCCTCGCACGCCTCGGGAGCCCCTCTCGGACCGGCAGGCGTGTCCTCCGCGCTCCTCCACGGCCTGTCAGTGCACGGCGTTCTGGGGCCACAGCCTCGATGCGCGCGTCGCCCCGAGGTCTCCCAGGGCCGTGTGCCCGGCTCAGCGCGTCCTGGGGTCAGCCCGGCTCTCGAGCGTCCCCCGCGGAGCCCTGCAGGGCAGCCCTCGGGGGATCCGGGGCTGACGACCGGGAGCCACTGCCGCCTCCTCCTCGGTGGGGAGACTTCAGGACCATGGCCGAGAGGGGAGCGTCCCGCGGAGCCCGGGGGGCCCCCCGGCGCTGGCTCCGCCTGCCGCCCCTGCTGCAGCGCTGGAGGCGTCGCTGGGCGGCCTCGAGGCACCGGCAGCCTGGTGAGGCGGGACGTGGTGGCCCTGTCCACGGGCATGGGAGGGCCCTTGGTGGGTGGCGACTCTCTGAATGTTTCTTTTACAAAACTTGTGTGCCACCCTAAGCCTGTTAGGAAAGGTAGGCTAGAGAGGCCATGTCGGTGGCCCCGACTGAGGCTGGAGCGGTCTTCCTCGGTTTACTTTGCCCTCTGGTCCCAGGGCCCCAGACTGCAGTCGGGAGCACCCTGGGGAGGACGCGGGAAGAAGGCTCAGCAGACGTGCATGGGGGTCTCGGGGCTCACGCTGGCTGCGGCAGGGGCAGGGCGGCCCTGGGCTGACTCCTCTGTCCTACCCCTTGGCCTGGAGCCCCCACGTCCTTCAGGGTCGGGGAGCCAGAGGGTGGTGCTGACCGCGGGGGCACTCGGCGGGAGTCTGTGCCCAGACGCCCGCGTGTCTGCAGGGTGTCGGAGCGAAGGTCAGAGCCGCCCACGTCCTCTCCCGCTCCGCAGGGCCGTCCTCACCGGGCGCTGGCAGGGAGGGTCTGGGGAGGACATCGGGAGCCCCAGGCAGGGCTGACCCCATGGACTCAGCCCCTCGCTGACGGCTTGTGGCCGTGGTTCTGCACTTGGCTCCACCTGTGCCCACGACTCAGGGTCTTTTGGCAGGAGTCTGCTGACTCCTGCGCTGACTCGGGGCTGGCGGCTGTCACCGGGGGCCTGTGTGTCCCGCCTGGCCCCAGGGCTATGTGTGCGCAGCAAGCCTCTCCCGTCTTCCTCCCAAGTCTGCTGTGTGCTGGGCGCTCCACACGGTGGGGGGGTCCCGAGTAGCCTGGCCAGACGGGCCCTGGCCTTGGGGACCTGCACCCTGGCTGCTGGGGGTGCCCAGGACCCCCCAGTCCTGGGAGGACTGAACTGACCTGATGCTTGGAGGCCTTGTGTGGGGAGGGGAGGCTGGGGGCTGAGTCTGCCCCCGACTTCAGGCGCGGGGCAGGACAGGCGGACCTGGTGCTCCAGGGCCCTTCGGGGCAGTGAGGCCCCGGGGCACCTCTCTCAGAAGTGGGGGCCCCAGGGTCCCGTCTGTGCAGAGCAGGGCTGGCTGTGAGCTGCGGAGGTCTGCCCGGGGGTGGGTATGTGGCCAGAGCAGCTGCTGGGTTCCTGGTTAACGGGAGATGCCTATGCTCTGTCCTCTGCCCGCGGGCACTCAGGTCAGGGTGGACGAGGGGCAGTTAAGGGCTCTGACACATGCCCCTGGCAGTGTGGTTCCGTGCAGCCTCGCCTCCCGCACTGCCCACCCCTCCC
>SNSB01003930.1:13076773-13096992 GCA_012922965.1 Capreolus pygargus
CGGGCCCCGCTGCGGGAGGCTGTGAGGGTCGCGGCTCCTCCGTGAGGGACGCTCGGGGGCCGCCGTGACTCGGGCGCTGACCGGGCCCCGCTGCGGGAGGCTGTGAGGGTCGCGGCTCCTCCGTGAGGGACGCTCGGGGGCCGCCGTGACTCGGGCGCTGACCGGGCCCCGCTGCGGGAGGCTGTGAGGGTCGCGGCTCCTCCGTGAGGGACGCTCGGGGGCCGCCGTGACTCGGGCACTGACCGGGCCCCGCTGCGGGAGGCTGTGAGGGTCGTGGCTCCTCTGTGAGGGATGCTCGGGGGCCGCCATGACCCGGGCCTGGTCCGCAGTGCAGACACAGGCTGGTGCTCCCACGGCGTTGCGGGGTGGCTCTGACTCCCAGCGGGCCCCGAGCTCTGCGTGTGTGAAGCGTGGCATCCCTGCCTTGCGGAAACCTCGCCCATTTCACAGGTGGGCAGCGCCAGGTGCCTGTGGTTGGAAGCGGCCTCGCTTGTCCTGCGCGGTCGTCAGGACTTCAGCCGGGATCAGCTTCTCGGGTCAGCGGGCCCCCTGGGCTCTGAGCTCGAGACGCCCGAGGCCCCAGCACTGAGAAGCCTTGTTGCGATGCTGAGGTCCAGTCTCCGAGTGACCCGACCTCAGTGGGTCACTCTTCCCAGACGCCCCTCTGGTGCTCTCCCCGCAGGGACGGCAGGGGCTGCCCATGCCGGGGGCCCGGGGCACAGCTCCTGCCCCCGCCTCACGCGGGCGCCATGCAGGCCCACCCGCCCCTGCCAGCACTTCCTGGAGACACGCTGGTCGTGTCGGCGCTGAAAGGTGGGCACTGCAGCCCCGAGCGGGTGGGCACGGCCCCGGCCCCCCAAGCCCGCCGGGCACGAGGTTAATCTGGGCCGTGCAGTTTCTGTTTTGATTCTCCGGCTCCTTCCTCTTTCGTTTAACGTCCAGCTTCCCCTCCTGGCCCCTTCGGAACCACTGTTCCCGTGACAATGACATCGACGGAGCGGGTGCTCTTCTCACGTTTGGCTAAAAATACCCGACTGGTGGGTTAAAACTGAGTCCCAGCAGCCACGGGGAAGTGAGACTCGACCTCCTGGGCCACAGGCGTTGCATCCCAGGTCTCAGAGGTCAGCCTCAGCCCCGAAGAGCAGGTGGCCTGGAGCTGGGGGGCTGGGGCCACGTCCCCGCCAGCTGCAGGCGTCGCTCAGAGAGCGCAGGCGCATCCGGGCCAGCCTGGTGGGGGAGCGACCGCTGTCAGGGGGGACCCGCCCGGCCCCAGCCCGCCGAGGGCCGAGGGCCGTGGGAGGCTGCCGCTGTGAACAGCCTGTGTCTGGGGCTGCCACAGGGAGTGACGCGGTGGGACGCTTCCCCGGGAGGCGCTGCCGTGTTTGGTGCGATCCTCAGGGCCGTGGGGGCGCCTGGCCACACGCGGCCGCTTGCCGTGGACGTGGCTGCCTCTGGCTGGACACGGGCTGCTTCTGTGCTTCACCCGCCATGTTTGCAGGCGGACAACATGATGTGGGAACAGAAAAGGTTAAGAACCTGCAGATTTGCGATTTAAAATCCTGCGTCCCAACACACAGAAAGGCAGAAAGTAAAGCAGTGGTGAGACCGCCTGCTCACGCGCGTCTCCGCCCGGGGCCCCAGGAGGGAAGTGGGTCTGCGGCGCCAGCCCAGCATGGGCGTCTCCGCGGCTCAGGGGCAGGCAGGGGCCCCTCCGCATCCTGCCTGCTGGCCCGGGGGCACCCAAGCTGGGGGGACAGAGCAAGGGGCCCCCAGGGGCTGGTGGGGGCATGCAGGACCGGTGGGTCTGGGTGGCAGAAGGTGGGGGTCCCCCTCAGGCCCGGGGCAGACCGGGAAGACCCCTGGCCTCGGGTGCCCCCGGCCCAGCGCCCAAGCAGCGTCCAGCACGTCCCCTCCGTCCTCTCTCGAATCCGGACCCCGTCTCCTCCCGCCGAGACGTCATATCTAGGACCTCGCCCCCTCCTCCCCCCCCCCAGAAGAACCAGGCATTCCTTCTGAGCCCAGATTCGGCCCAAGCCCCTAAGTGATTTTTAGTTATAGCCATAGTTACATTTTTAGCACAAAGGTATCCCCAGGGGGCTTCCCTGGGGGAAGCCAGGGGTTAAGAGTCTGTGCTTGAACTGCAGGGGCCGGGGATCGACCCCTGGTCGAGCAGCTAAGATCCTGCCTGCCTCACCTGCCTCACGCGGCCAGAAAGTAAAATAAAAACAGCGGCTGCAGCCGCCCGCCTGGACCGAGCCCACCCTCTCCTGCGGCGGGGAGCTGGGAACCGTGTACTGCCCGAGACCTGTGATGTGATGGGGGACAGCTTTAAGCGAGTCGAGCGCAGGCCACCCTCCCGGGGTCTTCTCCTCATGGGCCATCTCCTCCCCCGTGCGGGTCTGAGGGGCCCTGGGCGACCTCCCCAGGTGCCGCCCCCCACCCTGGTTCTCCGGAGCGCCCTGCCTGGGGGCCCAGGGGTGCGTGTCCCCACAGCTCAGCGCCTCCCGCCACGCCTCTGAGCCGCCCCCTCGAAACTGCGCCAGCCCTGCAGGCACACCCAGCTGGCTTGGTGTCCCCCCACCGCCTCGCCCCTGCATCCTGGTGCGGGCCGTTACCAGGGTCCCGCTCTGCTTTAAGGGAACAAGCCAGCTCGGTGGTCGCCTTTGGGTCCAGAATTCCCGAGGCCACCGCGGTGCATCACCTCTGCACCAGCCCGGATCCCACAACAAACGCCCCTTTGTGCTTCCAGGAGTGTGTGTGTCGGGGAGCCTTTCCTCTGGGCTCCGGCGGCCCTCTGAGTCCCCATGCCTGCTGTCCACAGGCCACGCCCCAGGGTGTCTGGGGCCCACGGGCGTCCTCGCTCGGCAGTGTGTGGGGGACCCCGGGCCCACCCAGCCGTGTTTGTTGTGCCCTGCGTCTGCCCCTGCACCTCCCGGAATCGTCGCGCGTGAGACGCCAGGATGTTGATCTTCGGGGAGGCGGCCCTCCCCACGCTCTGTCCAGGTCGCAGCTTGTGCCGAACAAGCAGAGCGTTGTTCCCGAGCCGCGAGGGTGGGAGCCGGATAAACACTGTCCGGCCCCGCCCTCCCGCGAGCCTGCGATGCTATCTGCGCTCCCGTGTCTGTTTTTCCAATCTGCTGGGAGAGGCTTCCTGCTTAGCTCGGGGAGGTGGGTGGGGGCACCCGGCCGTGCCCACAGCCCAGCGGGCAGCACGTCTGCAGCGGGAGGGCGAGCTGCCTCCTGCCACCTCCCATCTGAGCAGCCAGGCGCCCCCAGCCTCACCTCTGTCCGTCTCTCCGTCCCCACCACGTAAGGCTGTGGGGCACCCCCCCCGTGTAACTCCACACACGTGAGAAACACAGGCCAGGGTGGAGGTGAGGGCCAAGCAGCTCCCACGGCCATACCTGGTCCCTCGGTGGGCGAGCCTGACCGTCCCGGCTGCGGTCAGGAGGGGAGGACGTCCCTGCGGAAGATGCTGGGATGCGGAACCGAGCGGTCTTCAGAGGACGGGGTGGCATGGCGTCGGGGCTGGTGGGGTCCGGGCCCCGGGGGCACCGTGTCTGGGTGTGTGCCGGGCAGGCGGGTGACTGGACACTGGAACAAGGCTGCAGTCAGAAGGGAGGGGCGCCAGAGATGGGGAGAAGCGCCTTCCCTGGGGCCGTGGGGGCTCGTCCCGGCTAGCTCTGAGTGTGATATGGCGCGGATGCCTTGGGGATGTGCTTCGCTCAGACGTCACGGGCCCCTGCCTTCGTTGCCCACGAGGCTGTCAGGCCTCCTGCGCCCTCGCACTTGACCCTGCAGGCCGAGGTCGGACGTGCCAGCCCGCATCCCCTCCAGCCATGATCCCCGCAGCGCAGGAGGCGGGTGTCTGGGGTGTGCATGCCCGTCGCTGTCTAGGGGTCTGGTCTGGTGCTTCTAGCTGCAGGCGAAGCAGGCAGGGGGTGCCTGGGGCGCAGAGAGGTGGCCCCAAAACAGCAGCGAACCTGCTCCCTTCCCCGAAAGGGCCCTGGGTCCTGGATAGCGGCCCCGTGGTGGCCGTCCATGACTCTGCCACGGACCACATGCCCATCATCTCGGGCTCCCCGTGGACTCAGGACCCGGGGGCTAAGCCACGTTGGGTGGAGGGTGAGGGAGGGTCTGCCCTTCTGAGAATCTGGAGCACACGGACAGTGCTGAGGGCCTGCCGGGCACCTGTGTAGGGTGGGTGGGCGGCAGGCTGTAGTCCAGGCTCAGACAAAACCAAAGTCATTGGAAAGGAACCAGGGGAAGGACCACGCAGAGCCGGGGCCAGGCTGGACCCCCACAGACCGAGAGCCAGGACGAGGGAGGGCAGTGGGTTGTCCCCCGAGAGCGCTGGCCTCGACCCGGGGAGTCAGCCCAGGCTCCTGACTGCGTGCATGGACCGCAGCGCCCGTGTGAGTAAGAGCTTGCCTGGGACCCCGTGCTGCTGACGCCCCACCTACCTCGGGTCCCCTGAGCCATGGTGGCACATGGCCCAGAAGGGGGCCCAGCACACCCGGCCCAGGGTCTCACTGCCGAGTTCACGGCGGGAGCTAGAGGGGAAGCCTGGGGGCGGCAGGGATGTGATGGCCAGCGGGGAGGACCATCGCTCGGGCTGGCCCCTCAGGGCCTGCCATCACGCCAGGAAGCCTGCTTCTGAGGCCGTGGGTGAGCTTGGGGCTGGGAGCACACATTCGGCTCTGAGCGGAGCGGATGGGGCGGAGCTGGGGACCTTCCTGTAAGGGGGAGGACCCGGGTTTGAGGACCACAGAGCCTCAGAGGGACGGGGAGGACGCAGGAGGGGGACTCTGGGGAAAGGAGGGAACATGGAGGGGAGGGGCCCGCCAGGCCGGCGAGGGGGAGGAGCCCCGGGAGGCTTTGCCGAGCGGGACACCTGCCTCACAGGCCGCCGTGACGACGCTCCAGGGCCAGGTGGCGAGGCCTCCACAAACAGGAGGCTGTGAGTCAGCGATGACCCCTCCCGCTCCGTCACCAGCGGGTGCGCTGCAGGGGGTGGCGGCCCCGGCTGCAGGGCCCCACACCTTGCAGGGCCTGGATCCAGCCATGAAGTCACACCTCTGGATGTTCTCGCGGGGTCCCGGGAGGGCCGTCTCGCCCACGGGAGACTGTCCTCGGTTCATTCGTTTGTCTTGCGCCCTGGACAGGGAGGGATTAACGCCGAGTGTCTGTGACTGTGTGCGGACCGGCAGGGCGGGAGGCCGGCTGCACCAGGGCGGCCTGAACACTGACCCAGAGCGCGGCTCGGCTACACCGTGTGCTGAACACGCATCGTGGCGCGGATGCCGTGTCCTCAGATAGCACGTCCTGTTCACACTCAGGTCCCTGCCCACGGTGCCTTCCAGCCAAGGGAGCTCCTGCAGGGCAGTCGGCGTGCTGGACGCCCTTCCCCTCGGGACAGAGCTTCTGCACTGCCCCGCCCCGCCCCCAGGCCTGCAGCCGGCCCCCAGCTCCTCTCCCCCCGTCTGGCCTTGTCCCCAGGTCCCTGCGGCCTCTCCTGCCACTCGTTCTTGCCTTTCTTGTGCTAGTGGTCTGCTGGGCAGAGCCGGAAAAAACTGCCCTCTTTGTTGATCAGAAAGATGTGAGTGATTGAAAAACCACTAGCCGCCACCCCCACCTTGGAGAACCTTTGCACCTCAAACAAACTCTCCCCTGGCCCCGCGTGCCGGGCCCTGGGTGAGCTCGAGGGCCTGAAGCCGCGCGTCGGGGCGTCTGGCTGCCGCTCAGCTGCGCCCCAGTGCGGCGGGCGTGTCACCCCCGGCCCAGGGCCCTCCTCGAGGGTCTGCGGGGCGCTAGCTACTGAACCGTCCCCCGCAACCACGGGAAGTGTGGGCGCCCTGTGGCCCCCGCTGGCCTGCACGCCCTCCCACTCCACACTCAGCGCCCTCTCGAGGGCACAGCACCGGGCGGGCATGAAAAGCGGGGACCGTGGCCTTAGAACCATCAGCACTGCGGGGAGGAGAGCCTGGCAGGCTTCCGGGGGAGGCGGCAGCCTCCCTCGGTGGTGGGGGCTGTGTTCTTGGGGCACGGGGGGGCACAGGAGGCACCCAGGAGCTGATGCAGAGGCCTGAGGCCGAGGAGAGCCAGGCACGGGTGGCCTGCGGCCCGAGCGCCACCCCGGCGGGCTTTGGGGGCGCGGAGGGGGGCAGAGGGGGCAAGCACACGAGGGGGCGGAGGGGGGCAAGGACACAAGGGGGGCGGAGGGGAGCAGAGGGGGCGAGGGTTGGGGGCGGCCTCTCCTCCCTCCTCTCCCGCCCAGGATCTCGTCCCGTTGTGTGGGTTCTGTGTGTTCGTGGTGGGCACTCACGCTGGGGCACGGCTGAGCCCGGAGAGTGGAGCTCAGCCCTGGCGGCATCCGGGGAGCGTCCTGGGGCGGGGGCAGATGGCCCAAGGCTCGCATCACAGGGACCAGAGCTCCATGGACGCAGGGGGAGGGCTGAGGTGTGCGGACCTGCGGGCGTGCCCGTGGCCCTCGGCTCCGTGCGTCCTCGGGCCAGAGAGACAGGAGGGATCTGTCCTCACGGCTCCCCGACGGCAGCTGCTGCTAGGGAAGCCCCCCCGGCCTCCTCTGGGGACCCCGGACTCTGGCTGCTCCTGCTGGACCCCACGCCCTGCCAGCCGCTCCTGCGCGTTTGATGAAGGGAGGAACCGATCACGTGTCTTTAGAGGGGAAACCTCTAAGCCACTAGCTCCCCTTTAAACTCCATGCTGGAAGGGCTCTGGCTGTAAAGGCGGACACGTGCTTGTTCGGTGCAGACCGCAGTGCGGTGCCTTCTGGGTGGTTCTGCGGGAGCTCAGGGCGGGCATTGGGAGTCCGTCCACCAGCCTCCCTGGGCGGCGGGCCTCGGACCTCAGACAGCAGGCTGAGCATGCGCCTCACATTTGAGCACAGCCTGGAGGGAAACGAGAAAGGCAGACGCTGTGTTGTGGGCTGGAGAAGGGCGCCCACAGTGGAGCCCGGGGGCCCAACGGCTGGGCGAGCAACGCGGCGACCCGCCCGAGATGGTGACCGGAGGTCAGGCCTCCCCCTTGACTTAGTCGGTCAGGAGGGCACGAGTCAGGCCCCAGTTGCTGTGGAGTTGGGAAGAAAGGGCCACAGGAGCAGGCGAAAGGGAGGAGCCCCAGCAGCGTGACCGCGCCGAAGCACGTCGGGGCTCTGAACGGTCCCTCCCAGTCTCTCAGGTGCCCACTCCACAGGCGGCCTCCCCTGGGCCGGGTGCCAGCTGTCCCTCGGGCCGGGTGCCGGCTGTCCCTCGGGCCGGAGCGGGCTCCACATCTCCGAGGGGTTGGATCGGGACCCTGGAGGCTGTGCTGAGGCTAGAACTGCCCACGGCGTGAGCCAGGCCGTGCGTGAGGGTCAGAGCCGCCCCTGCTCTGTGGGAAGGTCCCCGGCCCGGGGGCCCGGGAGCGATGTGAGAGCGCGAGGGAGGGGGCCTGTCCAGTGTCAGCGGGAGGCCGCGAGAGGGAGGCCACGGGGGAGCAATGAGGAGGGGGACACGGGGCCCGTCCAGCGAAGACCAGGTCAGACCCCAAACCGTGTGATGGACAGCGGGGCATGGACGGGGCGCCTGACGCACAGTGACCGCTGCCCCACGCGGTGTGAGCGGCTGGACTCCAGGGCCTCCGCTTATGGTCGAGGCCCCGGGGCCCAGACGGGCGGCGCGGTCAGCCGCTTGCCCAGCACGGGGAGGACTAGCCGCGATGCCCGACGACACGCAGCCGTGTCCCGTCCCGGCAGGCCCAAGCACCGTCCTCTACAGGTCCTGCAGGCTGGGCTCAGCCCCGGGTCCCTCCTGCTGGAGACCCAGTCCTCGGAGGGGCCCGGGCCTCCGGAGCGCCACTCACCTGCAGGACCCGACTGCACTTTAACGAGCTCCCCGAGCCCCACGCCCTGGGGAGGCCGCGGGGTGGGGGTGTGCCTCATTCTAGGTCTGCTTCCTGAGGACCTGAGGGGTCGCCCCAGGAGTTCTTGGTCCCAGGCCCCCCGCTGCCCACCGGCCTGCTTGCCTGCCCGCCTGCTGGCAGGCTTAGGAGCTGCTGAGCCGGGGCCCCCGCAGGGAGGGCTGGGACGTGCGGCGGGGAGGGAGCCGGCCCCCGGGGAGCCCCAGCACCACCCCGCCGAGCGCAGTTTGCCGGCCTCAAGCAGAACAGGCAGGCGGACCGCGGCCTGGGCAGAGCGGGGTCCTCGTCCCGCGGGTGGGCGGCCGGCATGGAGCCCAGCCACCTCCCTCTGTGCGGCCGGCGCGGGCGTGCCGGGCGGCGGGGCGCAGCCTCCTGACGCAGCCGGCGGCAGCAGCATGACCCTGAGCCTCCTCTCCCTGCTGTCTCGGGACCTGTCTGCGCTCTGGCTGCTCCTGAAGACCCACACAGGTGGGCTGGCCTCGGGCGGGCATGAGGGCGGGGCCCCCGGGCCTGCACGTGGGACCTGCTCGGGTGCCCAGGCGGGTGGCGAGCTTGCAGGGGGCCTCTGGGGCGGGCTGGCCGGCCGGCCCGCTTCCCGCCTGTCCCCATCCTCTCCCTCGTCCTGAGCAGCGCCTGCCGGCTCCGGGGCGCAGTCTCCGCTCAGCCTGGAAGCTCCTTTGTTCTGGGTCCCAGGGACATTGTGGGTGGGGGTCTCCGTGCCCGCAGGGGCAGGACCAGCAGGATCCGGCAGGGGGCTGTCGCAGGGGACGGTCTGGGGCTAGCGCCCCTGTACCTGCCCAGCTTGGGGAGAGTCGCGCCCGTGGTGACTGAGAACAAAGAGGTGGCCCTTGCAGACGCGCCTGGGTTTCCTGGTCGTGTTTCTCGGGATGGAAGGTGCTGCTCTTGGAGGGCTTTGTTGTGAGTTCATTTTCCAATGGGTATTTCTGCTGAGGATTGAGGAATAATTCGTTAAATAGGTCTTTTGTAAATTGTGTGAATCAACCACACCCTCGCCTTTGGTGTCTGAAGTTTCCAGTTTCATACAGAGGAAATTGCGCGTGTGAATTTACTGGTGGATGAGGTTCAGAGGGTGAGTGCTGGGGAGGCTAGGGCAGAAACCTCAGTCATCACGTTTACACCCGGATCACAGGGCTCGTCCTGGGGAGACAGTGTGCGGCGTCAGGATGACAAGGCTGGAATCTCGGAAGGAAGGCTTATCGGGCTTGGCTTCGAGGTCTCCCCCAGGCGCAGCGAGCTCCCTGCCAGCTGCTGGGCCTTCCCTCACGCCCACGTGGTTTCACTGCGGGGAACCCAAGGGCTGGAGGGCTTCGCCCCATTTCCCACCAGAGAAAGTGTCCATCCCTTTTCTCAGAGTCGCTGGCACCTGTGCTGTGAGCCCCACCTCGATGAGGTCCTTCCCTGCCGTGGACCCGATGCCGATTCCACTCGCGCCTGCTGTTTGCTGACAGGTCACCCGCATCCCCTCCTCTGTCTGTCTGTGCTGGTCCCTCTGTCTCTCCATGTCTTTCTCACCTCTCTCTGTCTTTCCGTCTCCGGTGTGTGCTGGCCCAGGGGCTCAGGCCGGTGGGCGTGTGTTTGAATTGCGGCCTCCACTCATTGGGCAGATCCCACAGGCCTGGGCACCTGGAGAAGGACGGAATGCTTCTGCGAGGACCTAGCCTCAGGCCCGGGGTGGAGGCGGGCGTTGGGCCACGGCAGGGGCAGTGAGGGCCCAGGAGAGGGGCCTGGCCCGGCCGGCTCGTGCAGGCCTAGGGCTCTGCCCGCTGTGACTCTGACCGCAGGCCCCTGTGCGTGGCGCCCTGCCTGGCGGGCGGCAGGGCCCGGGAGCTGCACCCCCTGCAGGCTCGCCGCGGGCCAGGCGGGAGCAGGGTCCCCAGGAGAACCACATTTGTTGGTGATGAAAGGTCCGCAGAGACCTGGTGCCCAGACTCTGCGCGGAGCCCACACCCGAGGCCCCAGGCCGCCCTGGGCCTCCCTCCCCTCCATGCCTGGCCTGCCGGCTGCCTGGCTCCTTGCTGGGTGGGTACGCGTCTGGTGGGTGTGTGTGAACCACCCCCGTCCCTCCCACCCAGGCTGGGCACTCAGAGTCGCTGGGCAGAGTGCCGTGTGTTTAAACTGCCCCCAACAGGGCTACCAGGCCTCCTGCTGGGCCATCCCCCTTCCCCAGGTCTGGACCTGCTTCATCAGGACCCTTCCCCAGGGAGGCCTCACCGGGGAGACCCAGGCCCTCCATCGGAGCTCTGCAGTCAGGGCCTGCCTGCCGCTCACGTGTCCCCTCTGGGCCGCGGCCAGGTGGGCAGGACCAGCCCCAGGCACACTCCCTCAGAGCCCAGGCACCCCATGGTTGGAGCTCCCAAAGCCTCTCCGTGGCCTCCATTGACCCTGCTATCTGTCCGTGAGAATAAGTTCAGTGCTGGATGTGCTGCTTCATCCAAAGATGCGTTTCCTGAACTGTGGCCAGCAGGCCCTTGGCCCTTCAAGGCTCCCCTGCACCCCTTGCTCAGGTGGGCGGCAGCGTGGACACTCCACCCCCCCCCCACCCCGAAGCCTCGCTAGCTTCTCTGCCACACGCAGCGTGTCTTCATGGCCCATGGCCTGCTTCCCAGTTGCTCGGGGCACTGACTTTTGAATCCTCGTTGGTCCCCGCCCTTCGGCGGGGCACGTGCTTGCCCTTCCCTGAGGATGAGTTTGGTCGAGCATCTCATACAGGGCCTTTTATTTTAAAATACATGAGGATTCACCTTCTGAGATCAGGAAATCGAGAGAATGATGGTGAACTGAGTTAATGATACAAGTGTGGTCAAGCATATTCTCATACGGGGCTTTTTATTTAAAATACGTAAGGATTCACTTCCTGAGATCAGGAAATCAGGATAATGTTGGTGACGAGTTAATGATGCATCGTACATGATGGGAACTGTTTGTGCCTAATCCAGTGACAAGTAACTCCTTAAAAATACCCCAGGTGGGCTGTGAGAGCAGATTCAGCCCCGGTGGCTGTAGGTCTCCAGCATCCCGGAGGGGTAGCCCCAGAGCCACAGACCAGATCACAGGTCGCCATGGAGACTTGTCCCCTGCTGGAACGGACACGTGGGGAGCCGCCGAGGGCCAGGCTGCTCGAGCTCCAGGCCTGCTCCTCCCCTTTGTGGGCTCTGCACATGCTCTGCTCCGGCCTGGAGATTCCCGGGGGGTCGGTTCCTGGTGAGCTGGGACTCCCGAGTGAGCGGGCGGAGGCCCCCACGGACTCTCCACCTTGAGCTCTGAAAGGGCGTCACGGGTGTATTTTGATAGAAAACAAACGGAAGCCTTGGGTGTGGACGTTCAGCCAGATGTAAACAGGGAAGGGAATGAGCTTGTGACGGACTTAGTGGACTTCACAGCCCAGGGCCTCCCGCCAGCTGCAGACCCTGTCTCAGGAGCCCCGCTCAGCCTCCTGTCTCCTCACGGTGAGGTCCAAGGTCACCTGCGAGGCAGGAACCACCCCCGAACCCTAACACCAGGCTCCTGCTGGATCTGTGGGCCCCTTTGACCCCGGCCACCACCACCTGGGGTGGTTTCCAGGGCTCCCAGGGTCCACTCTGCGCCCTGCCAGCCCCGCCCCGTGTGTGCCCCCTGCCCGAGGTGGGGCTGGCAAACACAGCTACTCAGAGGCCACCCACGACGAGTTATGAAATCCTCGTCGTAAAGAGAGAGTCCAGGAGTCAGTTCGCCGGAGGAAGGAAGTTTGCTGCCGGAGTCTGATTGTGTTAAAATGAAGCGGCATAAAGATGAAAGGGCGCCCCACCCCAACGACTCTCTGATGCTGCCCAGACCAAGCAGGACTCGGGACAGCTCTGTGGGCAGAGATTCCAGTGGGGGAGGCGGGCCAGGGGGTCCTTCCCCTTTGTCCTCCTGTACAGCTGAGCTGGGTCTCCAGATGGCTGAGCCGTGAGCTTAGCGAGAGGCCGTTCCCACTGGCCCCTGACCGGGCAGCAGGCTCTGTGCCCCGCGGTGCCCCTCCCGACGCCCCCCTGCACCCCTCCCGCCTCAAACGGCCCTGTGACGGGTCACAGCCTAAGTCTCCGTTCACGTCTGGGCCACGGGAAGGCCGGGCTCGGTGGTTAACTGTGAGGCGCTGTCCACACACACAGCGGGTCTGTGGAGGAGCCGGGCGTCCCCTGACCCTGAGCTGGTGGGCAGGCCGACCCCACTTCCCGCCCAGACCACAGAAGGGGCAGGTGGGCACCTCACTTCCTTCTCAACCAGCTGCAGCCCCTCGAGTGCAGAATAAAGGAGCGAGTGTCTCACCCCCGAGCGCCCGCCGTGCACGGGGGGCCGCGTGACACGCACCGCTGGCCTCGACGGTGGCTGGAAACTGCTCTCTGAGGGGCAGCCAGCGGCTATTGAACATGCAGGGGTTGTGTCTGTGTGTCTGAATGGGCCGTGCAGGCCGCCCTGCTTTGAACCCTGCACCGCTGCCCTGGGGAGTGTCTCTGGCCTCGAAGACCCCAGGGTCCACGCTCGGCAGACTGTGTGGGCAGCCTCCGTGCAGCTGCATGTCTGTCACAACCGACGCGTGTTCCAAACAAATGTGGTGTGACGGCCGTGATCCACCGCATCTGGAATTAGAAACATTTCACGTTCTCTTGGCACTATCGTTTCCAGCTGTTTCTGTCCCACAAAAGAAGCCGTGCTGAGAGGTTTCCGTGCGCAGGGAGGCTGCATCGCCCTGAGCTGCCGTGGGCTGACTGCCAGAGCCCCGGCCCTGAGTGTGATGGGCGTGAATCCCTGTTCAGTCCCAAACCTGGAGTGCTGCCCGCTCTGTGGGGGGCACGGACCCACCCCCTCCTCGTCTGCACCAGGCAGAGTCACAAGGCAGCCAGTGTGGGGGCAGCAGGTCCACAGACAACAGCCGGGTTCTGGAACTCACCCTGCGTCTAACACACCACCTGCTCCCGTGTGCCTGTGTGCAGGATGGAGGCTTGGCCACGCAGAGGGCGGAGGGCATTTTGCTACCTCCGCTGAGCTCTCTCCAAGGTCTCCGTGGCCCGAATCTCCAGCCTGTGAGGGGCCTGTGTCTTAATCCGGGTATGGAAGAACTGACTTGAGCCATTTGCCAGTGACCAGCATGAGTCGTGAGTGTCTGTGGAGAAATCTCCAGGACACCCAGGCCTGCAGACACGAGACACTGGGTGTCAGTAACCCGGTTCCAGCCTGGCAGCGCCAAGACGCAGGTCCCACGGGCCCAGCACCCTGGCCCTGTGGCTGCCCGCTGACGCCCCAGCACCTCACACACCCCTGGCCGTGTCTCAGGAGTCTTGCTAATCCTTTTTCTGGTCGATGCCTCCAGGCTGTGCCTGGGTCGCTGCTGGCCCTGGTCTGGGACTGGCGGGCGTCAGCCTCGGGCTGGGGACGGGCTCGGAGCCCTGCTCAGAGCCCTGCTCAGGGTCAGTGTCTGGCAGGGTGAGGCGCCAGGTGTGTGTGTGGACCCACTGCAGGGGCCAGGTTTCCATTCTGACCAGTGAGTCATTGCGTAGGCAGCAGGTGAGGGCCCCGGAGATGGCCTGGGCCACTTCCTGACCCAGCCGAGGAGCGGGGGGCCGTCCCCGGTGACTGCGTGTCCGTCTGCTCTGTCCTCCCGCAGATGAGATCATGCACCACGACATCAGCCCGCTCTGCGCTGCCGACATCCGGGACCAGCTGCAGAAGCGCTTCGCTTACCTGTCGGGTGAGTGCCAGGCCGGGAGGGGCGGAGCGCGGCTCAGGGGCGGGGCGGGGGTGCAGTGGGCGTGGCGAGGGGCGTGGGCGGGGCGGGGTCGTGGGTGGGATTCGGTTGGTGGGCGGGGCTGGGGCGGGGCTCTGGGTGTGGGTGGGGCGCAGAAACATGGGCGGGACTAACAGTGGGGCGGGGCTAAGGGGCGTGGGTGTGGGCGGGGCGGGGCTCAGGGGGCGGGGCGGGGCGCGCGTAGTGGGGGCGGGAGCTCTGTGATCCCACGGCGGGCTCGGGGCGCAGGGCGGGGCGGGGCGGGGCGCGGCGGGGCTCAGGGGGCGGGGCGCCGGGGCTCTGTGATCCAGCGGGGCGGGGTGCAGGGGAGACGGGGCTCCGTGGCCCCGCGCTGGGATCTGGGGCCACCCGCCCCTGAGGCCCCAGGGGTGCCGACCGCTGTGCTCCCACTCCCCAGGCGGGCGGGGCCAGGACGGCAGCCCAGTCATCACCTTTCCCGACTACCCGGCCTTCGGTGACGTCCCGGACCAGGACTTCCAGAATGTCATGACCTACCTCACCAGCATCCCCAGGTGCGCGAGGGCCCCGATCCCTCATCCTAGGGGTGCAGAGACTCCTCCACGGTCAGGGGGCCGAGCGCAGATGCAGTGCTGCCCTGGTGCCCACCTTGGACGGGTGAGGCGTGGACCTCCCGCCCCGGCCAACCCGCTGGGCCGCAGGGAGTGGCCTGGCGGCGGATGCTTCTCTTTTTCGAAGTGCCAGAGGGGGAGGTGAGTACAGGGCAGGCTTGCCCGAGGGTGCCTCAGCATGCCCTCTTGGCCAGGTTCCCTGTCACAGCGCGATGAGCTGGTCTAATCTAGGAGGCCAGCCGGACAGCAGGTGTGACCACCAGGACCTGGTCAGCATTGGTTCCTCACTGCCCAGCGTGGGGTGGGGGTGTTAGGATGGAAGAACCCTTCCGCAGGCCTTGGGGGGTGAGGGTCACTTGGCAGAAGAACCTAGACGGCACCACGGGGTGGGGTGGAGGTCTGTGGTCCCTGTTCCCCTCCTTCTGTGGACCCGACTTGCTGGGCCAGGCTCCGAGCAGCTGAGCTGAGGTGGGTGGTCCAGCCACTGTCCTGGGAGTGACTGGTCTTCCTTAGGGCCCTTGGGCAGGCCGTGAGGGACTTCATGGAGGCCAGCAATCCTGCGTCTCATTTATCTTCCCCCTTGGATTTCCAGCCAGGAAGGCGGGCGTTGCTCCCGTCCCGTGGACGAGGGCCCTGGACCTCAGGGGACGTTGCTTGAGTGGGTTCAAGGGTCTGGAGAGGACAGGAGGTTGGGCTGCCCGTGTGGAGTGGCGCCGAGGGGTATTTGGGGTGGGGATCCGGGACGCTGGGTCTGGCTCTTGGTTTCCCAGCAGGGGGCATGGAAAAGCCACCCAGTCCGGGGGTGGGACGCCGGGGACAGGCAAGTGGGAGGAAGGGCTGCTACGCTGGTTCCAGGGAGCTCAGGGGCTCGACAGGGAGACAGCTGGCTGTGGACCGCTGACCGTGGGCCCAGTGGTCTCGCTGGTCCTCCGGAGGGCGAGCTTCTGGCCAGCTGGGCCAGCTCTCCTCCGCGATGTCTACAGGGCTGATGGCTCCACGTCCAGGAGGGGCGTGGCCCTTGGCCCCCGTGACGCCCCTCCTGTGCTCCCCCCGTGACCCCCAGCCCCTGTGAACCAGGCCCGCCCCAGGTTGGGCAGTGGAGCCCACAGCACAGTAAGGTCCGTGTGGACGCTGCCCAGGGCGGGTCTGAGTCCCTGTTCCGGAAGCGGCCCCCGGCCAAGGCGGTGGTGGGCCCTGGACTGCACGTCTGGCGGGCAGCCGTCTGCAGTGACCTCTCCGTGTGGGCTGAGCCAGGGGCCACACGGGGCTTCTGTGGTCTCCCACTGACCGCTTGAGATGGTTCTCTGGGGCGGCCTTCCCCGCCGGTGCGGGAATCTCGGGTTTCAGGTCACTCCCAGGCGTGGAAAGGGCAGAGGCCCCTCCCTCTGGCGGGGCGGAGGCGAGCCTTCTGTGGGCACTGCAGGCTGCCCCCTGCCCCTCTTGGTCTCCCCTCCCTCGGTCACCACCCCCGCTGGTGCTGCTGACCCTCGGGCCTCCCGGCCTCGGGGCCCTTGCTCTCGCGCCCTCGGCCCAGGTGGCTCCTTCTCGCCTGGGGGCCCCCTCCTCTGGGGGGCTTTCTGTCACGCTCACCAGCCCCAGGCCCCAGGCCCCTGGCGGCCCAGCTTCGCGGATGCACCTGGACAGTCCCTGTTCGTGGCGCTTGGCATGGGTCTGTGTCTGCCCTGCACGCAGGTCAGACAGCGGCTGCTCGCTGAGCGTTTGCCCTACAGACAGTCTTCGTTCAGACAAAGTGAGATCAGCTTAGGTCTGGGGGTTGGGGGCTCCCCGTCCCTCCCCCCAGCACCCCTGCCGCTCCTTCAGAGGGACCAGCCCCTTTGTCTCTCCCCCTTTTGAACGGTTCTCACCCCAGCAGGGCAGAGCCTCCCACCCCGATCTCCCAGGTCGCCCGCACAGCCCCTGCGAGGTCCGTGAGCAGGGCACACGCTTCCCGTTGAAGCTGAGGAGGGCTCACCCTGTGTGACCGCGTCCCTGGGGGTCGCGGTGTGTGGACGTGGGTGCGGCGCAAACCCGCGCCCCGTCTCCAGGCGGACGTGTGTATCGTGATGGCGGCGCGTGTTCCGTCCACGCATCTTCTGGGTGGAGGGTGTGGGGGGGGGGATCCAGCAGACCTGATGCCCTTCCACCTGAGTGAAACCCCACGTTGGGGCTGACTCGTCTTTCCTCAGCTGCGTGAAGGGCCAGCACGGGAGGGACTGCCCGACAGGCCGTCCAGGAGGCGGGGGAGCCCTGCCCACCGCGACCCGGCCCGCCCCCCAGTGCTGTCTGGGGCAGTTGCGGGGGCGTGGTGGGGATCGGCCCTGAGTGAGGGAAGCCGAAGTGCTGCCGCCCGTCAGCTCACACGCAGCTGCGTTTCTGGAAGCTTCGGTGCACCTTTAGAGGTGGGGAGACACTCGGTGTCCGTGGGTAAGGCAGGGCAGGGGCGCTGCCCGTGGGGCCCGCGTGGGACCCGGTGTGGGGCGGGCTGCCGCCTGGCGGCTGCAGCCGGTACTACACGCCCAAGTCTCCTAAACCAGGGAGTCCGGAAGTCGGGCAGGGGGCCCGGACTCCAGGCAGGCGGCCTGGACTGCAGGCAGGCGGGGCGGGGCGTTCTGCGACCTGGTGGGCTCTACAGTCCGCACAGGTCCAGTGGACGAGCCCCCGGCTTCCCAGACGCTGACTCCTGCGGTCACCAAACAAGCTTCCCTTGGTCCTCTGAAACCTTTCTCCCCTGTCGTCTGTCATCTCACATGGGGGCAGGAGCGCCAGTTCAGGCCGCTGATCTGGTTCACGGTCGCGGGTCATTCCAAAAGTCTTGGCTGCCGGTCAGGCCTCGCCCGGACGCAGCAGACACATGAGAACAGGAAGCCTGTTCCTGGTCTCCTGGAAAACGCCCCTTACCCCTCCCTCCCTCCTTGCGGCAAAAGCTGACCCCCTCCCAGTGAAAGTGGCCACCGGAGGTCTCCCTGTGGGCACAGGTGCACACCCGTGCAGACACACACAGGCACACACGTGCACACTCACATGCAGGGTCACGGTGTTGCCAACACTGAGATAGCAGGCTTCTGGCCTTTCTCTGAAGGACCCACTTAGCCACCCTGCAGGATCCTTGGAGGCCTCCCCCACCTGCCCGCTGCGTTTGGAAGATAACACCTAAGGGTCACCTTCCCGCACACGTGCTTCCCCTCCCCAGCCCAGGGACCACAGGCCTGGGCCCCAGATGACTTGAGGCTGATAAGGATGTGGACTTTCTGTGAACCGGCCAAGATCGCCCCACTGCCGCAGACAGAGGAGCCTTTCCCACGTGGTTTTCATGGTGGGTCACGTTCACCCTGAGGAGAGGTGTACGCACACAGGTCACCCCCCCACAGGTGTGAGTGTGCTCACCACACACATACACACAGGTACAGGCGTACACACACTCGCCACACGTGTGTATACACATGTACAGGGGTGCGTGCACTCACCACGTGTACACACAGGCATACATGTGCTTACCACATGTGTGCACAGATACAGGTGTACACACGCTCACCACATGTGTGTACACTCAGGTACAGGGGTGCATGCACGCACTGAATGTGTGTACACACAGGCAAACGTGTGCTCACCACACATGTACACATAGGTACATGGGTACCTGTACTCACCACATGTGTACATGCAGGTGTGTGTGCACTCACCACACACATGCACACACAGGCATGCATCACACGCCACACACATGTATGCTCATACATGCATAGGCGTGTATACTGCACACCTGTGCGCACACACCCCACACGCCCCCACATGCAGTTTGTGTGGGCTGCATGGCAGACAAACGCAGGGCGCTTGTGGAAGGAGCAGGGTTTAAGTGCTGTTCTTAAGCTGCAGCCCCACGTTTGGGCCACACCTCACGCAGAATCTTCCAGCCAGGCTGCCCCCGCCCCATCCAGCGCACAAAGCTTTAGGTTGTCCGGCCTTCGGCCCCTGGCGGCACCTCACTTATTGCTGTGGCTGTGACATCCACCTGAATTTCTGGTTGACTTTTGCACATAAAGACAGGAAATGTGTGAACGTGTCCCGAGCACCCCAGACGTCTGTGGACAGGCAGAGGCTCTCACCCTCCCCACAGGAAACCACAGGGAGCGTCCAGCCGCATCCCTATGCAAGGCTTCCCAAAGCAGACTGCACACACGTGTCGTCCCAGCCCCTTCCTGTCGTCGGCCTGCGGCGGGCACCCTGCCTGTCCTTCCGCGGCTGCCTCTGGTGTGGATGGACGGGCACTGAGCTCCAGCCGGGCCGCCTCAGCTTCCTGCCGTCAGAGCGGCCTTGCTCCCCGTCTGGCGGGCGGGCTGCTCCGCTGTAGCAGCCCTCAGGCCCTCGGGCTCATGTGAGAAGCAAGTGAAGGCCATTCTCAATGCCGTCGTGGCTGGCCTCAGCCCGTTGGTCCGTGTGTCTGAAGCTCAAGGTCCCCTCCCCACGGGGCGACCTCTTTCCACGGGTTCTATCTCTCCGCCCTCCCAATCTTGTTCTCCTGGGGAGCCAGAGGCCACCCGTCTCAGAAAAAGTCTGCTTTCTTTCTTGTCATCTTTTTTCTGTCAGTGCCATCCAACATCATTTAATTTGAAAAATTAAAGTTAAATAAACGTAAAAGCTTAGTTCCCAGGGTACAGGCAGTCCAAGCGTGGGCTATCCCCGCCCGGGGGACGCGCAGCTGTGATGTGCTGGTGTCCGGCTCAGAGCGGCCGGCCCTGCCCTCCCCCTCGGGAGGAGGACGAGACCCGCCCGGGAGGGAGGCATGCCCTGCGCTGCCGTGAGGGGTGTGAGAGCCCCTCCCTGGGGAGCCCAGGCTGACCCACCAGCCTGCGCACACAGCGGGGTTGTGTGCCCAGGGGCTGCCTCTGCTGGGGTTTCAGCTCCGGGAGGAGGGAGGCGCCTGAGCAGCTCCAGTGAGGACCCACTCGGAGGGCGCGGGCCGACGGGGCAGCCCCGACCTGGAGCCTGCACATGAAACAGGTGACACGGGCCCCAGAGGGTCCTCACGGGAGTCTGGCTTCCCGAGGGGCGGTGGCCGGCTCTGTGTGCGTTTCACCTAGTCATGGAATCTGTGTGCTGGGGGGGGTTTCTCCCCCACCTGGTGGCCCAGTCAGTAAAGAATCCGCCTGCCGTGCAGGAGACGCAGGTTTGATCCTGGGGTTGGGAAGACCCCCTGGAGCAGGAAATGGCAGCCCACTCCAGGATTCTTGCCTGGAGACGCCCGTGGACAGAGGAGCCTGGCGGGCTGCAGTCCACGGGGTCGCAGAGTCGGACACGACTGAGCACGAAGCACGGTGCCCGCTGGGCGTGGGGGGGCGGCCATCTGCACACCCGAGACGTCTGCCCCGCCCTGCTGGGCCCCGCGCGCCTGACCCTGACGGGCGCGGAGCCCGAGGGCGGACGCGGTGCTGTCAGCGCATGGGGAGCTTTGTGAAAGGTCCGAGGCTTTTCTTGCCGTCAAGCTCTGACGAGCTGACCAGTGCAGAGAGACCATGCTCCACTGCGTAATGGGGCAGCTCTGAGTCCCGAGGACAGAGGAGAGGCGGCCGGAACCAAGGCTGGGCCTGAGCGCTTGGGCCCTGCCCCGCTCCCGGCACTCAGACAGACCTGGCGGGCAGGCCCCAGGCCAGTGCACAGGCCAAGCCACGTCTCTGTGACCTTCGCAGCCTCCCAGACCACGTCCAAGGGTCAAGGGTCGGGTGGAGAGAGAGAGAGAGACGGGCAAAGCAGTGTGGCCGGGGGAGGGGGGCCTGTGAGTAGGACTGTGCCTCCCCCACCCCCCCTGTGCCTGGCCTCCCCATCGCCTCCCCCCTCACCCCCTGCCCGGCCCCCCCATCGCCTGCCCCCTCACCCCCTGCCCGGCCCCCCCATCGCCTCCCCCCTCACCCCCTGCCCGGCTCCCCCATCCCCTCCCCCCTCACCCCCCC
>SNSB01003930.1:13097392-13119131 GCA_012922965.1 Capreolus pygargus
CATCCCCTCCCCCCTCAACCCCCACCTGGCCCAGCCCCCAGGGCTCCTCTGGGAGGTCAGACCTTCCCTCCCACGGACCCTGGGGACCCACTTCCCCAACGCCTGTCCGCACCTGCCAGGCCTGATCTGGGACGGACGCCAACCTGCCCACATCTCCCGCAAGAGCCCGCTAGGCCCCTGGCCCCGCTGCTGGGCTTGCTCCCCCACTCCAGCACCAGGCCGAGCGGGCCCCGGTGCACGTGTCCCCAAGAACACTGACCCTCCCCCAGGTCAAGGCCCTTGCCCCACCGTGAGCCCTGTGGGGGACACGCGTGGCTCCCGGAACCAGACTCTGCGAGAGCTCTGTGCCTGTTGGACTGTTTGGGCCAAAAGTGACTCATCAGCCTCACTCGGCGGCCCCTCCAGGCAGCCCTCAGGAGGCTGGAGGATACGTCTGTGTATGCGCACGGCCGCGTGTGCCTGGGTCTGGGGCCTCGTCCGTGTGGCTACAGCTTCCCGGTTATTTGCTCCAGTTTCCTCGTCCACTGCCTTCAGCGCAGCCACCCCGGGGGACCCGCTTTTTCCGTGACCAAGTGTGGGCTGCCTGCCCTCTCCCCTGGGCGCGTGAGATCACAGACGGCCCTCCTGTGCCCATAGGGTGGCGGGTGGGCCCCGGGGCGGGACCTGGGCCCCCGGGGGCGGGGCGGGCCACGAAGCCTGGCTCTGAGGCTGCAGTCCTGGGGGTGGAGGGGGCCGTGGGGGCCTGGGTCCTCATGGGAGGCGCCTCCTGCTGCGTCTGGTGGTGGAGCCGTGGTGGAGACAGGCGGGGCTGGGAGAGCCCGCTCGTGGCCCCAAGCCGGGTCCTGGGTGGGGTGTCTCTGCCTGCTCCTGGGGCCGGGCCCCCTGAAGGGGAGGACCCTGCCTGGTCCAACACAGTCCTGGGTGGGCGGGACAGAGGGGCTGCTTTGCCCTGCAGGGTGGACGCGGCCTGGGGGGTCTGGACGGGGAGCCAGACCATGGGCGTCCCGTCTGTGCTCACCAGCCGTGTGACTCTGGGCAAATGACTTGTCTGTTTGAGCCTCCATCAGTGACTCCGGCTGCCTCTTGGGTCATTCCAAGGGTTGAAGGAGGCACACAGCCCAAGCTTCAGTGCGGGGGCCCGAGGGTGGGAGGGGCCCGGCCCTCAAGCTGCCCCACCTGCCCCTGCTGGGCAGTGGCCAGATGGCCACAGAGCTCGAGTCTGTGTGTTTCCTAAACTAGGAACGTGAGCTCGACACCCAGTGGCCTAAAAATCCGCCTTCCGGGTGGGCCTAAAAACCCGCCTTCCATTTTCGAGAGTCCAGTCGATTCCTTACATTTCACCTGAAATGGTAACTTTCAAAGGCCCCTTCGACTCTCTGCTGTGTTTCCTGTCAGTGCTGTTCATGATGCTGGCGTGTGCGTTGCAGCTGTGATAGGAGGCTTTGATGTCACGGAATTTTTACCGTCTGGTGTTCAAATGCACAGAGCGAGTTAAAGACCCCAAGGGACTGGGCGGTGGGGGGCGGCTGGGATGTGCAAGTGAGGCAGGCGGTGGAGTGGAGGCCCCGGGCCGTATCCCACCACCCGTGGCCAGGCCACCGGCCCTGCCTGTGCCTAAACGGGACAGGCCATCAGCACAGGGGCCGCAGAGGAGACACTGCGGGCCCAGGAGGAGCGGGGCCACAGGGAAGCTGGTCAGCGGGGCAGGGGGCGTGCTGCAGACACGGGCTGTGAAGTGGTATGTGCTGGTCATTAGGGGACAGCCTGTGACTTGGCCTCCACAGAGGAGAGGGGCCGCTGGGAGGGGCTGTCTCCACAGAGGACCCTCACCCACACAGGTGTGCACACCTGCACAGGAACACCTGCTCTGGTACAGGCGTGCACGGTCACACAGGTGTGCATGCCCACATAGGCGTGACTGTGTGTCTCTGTCCCTGCGCTGAGATCAGGGAGGGTTGGGGCTGTTTCAGCTCTCACCGAATTACATAACGTTTGCAGCCGGCAGAGTACTGCCACGGCCACATAATTTATATGTAATGCATGTAGTTCTGGTTTTTGTTTAAACGCGGCTGCGGCTCCCGGATATGTGCAGAGACTTGGCAATCAGTGCTCCAGTTGGAGCCTAGGCCCGTGCTCTGTCTCACAGGATTGGCTGGCGGGCGCTGCTGCCCACGCAGCCTGGCAGGGCTGGGGGCGGGTTGTCCCGCAGAAGTGCCTCCGGGTCGGCGGTGACTCAGGCGCGTCAGGCTGAGAGGGACGGGCTGTCGTTCCCGGCCTCCGCATCTTTCTCACGGATGCTGCCGCTTCGAGAAGCCGCCTCTCCTCTCCCATCTCCATCGGATGCTCGCACTCCGCCGGGCACCGCGGGGGGCTCTCCCCAAGCTGCGGCCGTGCCATCAACCTCAACGGTGATTGTAGACCGTGAATGAGCCCGGGAGACCAGATGCTGGGGCTGAGGTGACGCCCGGGCCGTAGGCTCCCTGTGACGGGCCCGCTGGCAAGTCCACGTGGAAGGGAAGCTGCCAGGCTCCAGTGGAGCAGCTGGGCTCCGGGATGGAGGGGCCCGGCCCACCTCTCTGCACTGCGAGCTGGTCGGTGTCAGGGCAGGAAGCAATGTGGCGCCTGTCCGTCCACCTCGGCCTGAGCGAGCCCTGCAAGGGAGGTGACCGCTGAGCTTGGGGCAGCGCTGCAGCTGGCTCTGTCCTCCCCCGGCTGTGGCGCCCGGTGGGACAGGAGCGGTGTGAGGGCTTCAGGGGCGGCCGCTCACCCCGACTCTTCCCAGGCACGCTGCAGCCACGGCCGGACCTCCGGGCGCATGCTGACCGTGCTCTCTCGTTTCAGCCTGCAGGACGCTGGCATCGGGTTCATCCTGGTCATAGACCGCAGGCAGGACAGATGGACCTCAGTCAAGGCGTCCATCCTGAGAATAGCGGTAAGTGTCGGTGTCCGGCCTGCGACCCCCACGCCTTCTCCGGGTGGGGCACACGGCCTTTCCTGCCTGGTGGCGCTTTGGGTCCTGGCCGGAGCTGCATGTGTGGTGGGGCCCAAGGCCGAGGTGGGCGCCAGCTGGGGCCTGGGCAGGACCAGCGCACACCTCCCTGGGCTCCTCGAGCTGCTTGGCACGTGTGTGTGCGCGCGCACACATGTGTGCATGTGTGTACAAGTATGTGTGTGTGCATTGTGCATGCATGTACAAGCATGCACGTGTGTGCATGCATGTACAAGTGTGTGCATGCACGTGTATATGCATGCATGTGTGTTCTCACAAGGGTTAACTCTCAGGGGCCGTGTTATAACTTGAAAACAGTGCCACCTGCTGGTTTGTGTCTGACGCTGAGCATGTGAGCGCCTCGGTGACCTACGGGGCGGTCATCCTTGAGGGTGATGAGGGTGTCACAGGGCACCTTCAGGCTATGGGTGTGGGGTTACGTGGACTAGCTTTTCCCATGTTGTTTTCTTCCAGTCTGCAGACCGCGGCCGCCCTGCGGGGCGGAAAAGCGGCTGCCCTGTGGCGCTGGGTGCTGCTTTTAGCCGCGGGCTAGCTGGAGAGGGCGGTGCAGTCAGCAGAAAGCCCGCTCTTATTTTTGGCGCTGGCTTCCACCCCCACTGGAGCTGGGTGGAGAGGTGGGGGTGCTTCTCCCTGCAGGGAGGACGGTAGCTGTGCTTGTCTGCAGCGGGGCGGCCCAGAGCGCCTGCGCTGGGGTCTCCGGCCGGCCGTGCCGCTGGGAGCTCCCGACCCCGTGGGGTGACCCGCCCCAGGCCCTTGTTCTGCTTCCTGCGCTGGCCACTTTGAGGCTGCTGGGGTGGGGTCTGGGGGCAGGAGACCTGACTCCTCCTCCTGGTGCTCAGGCCCCGCCGCGAGGCTCGCCACTGGCGATCCTGGTGCTCACCTTTCCCGGGTGCCCGCCCAGCCCATCCTGACAAGTCGCCTCCCTCTGCCCCAGGCGGCTCCTGTCCCCGCCCCAGTGGACACACGCCCTCCACGTTGCCGTTTACCTGAAACTGGTCTAAACGCTTGGGAGTGTTTCAGAAGAGTACAGTGTAGTGTGTAGACGGTCGTCAGCGCTCCTGTGCTTTTGAATCCTTAGACGCTCGCAGGGGACTGTGTGCCACCACCAGCTAATAGCCAGCGTGGCCCTTTCATTATTTTAAGTTTTAAAGTGAACTTGCACACGGTGTCACCCGACCGGCCAAATTAAGGATTAAACTGTAATCAGGTGCACAGTTAATTAAGGATTAAACTCTGATCAGGTGCACAGAGGACATTCTAGAGGTGATTCTGGAATCAGCAAGTTGGTCCTGGGCTGGATGGCAGGAGCCTCCAGTCAAGTGTGCTGCTGTTTTGAGAGGTTACACGGTTAGACTGACATTTTCAGGTCCAGTGATCGCCCAGGTCTTTTGCGTGCGTCTGTCTCACTGGTGTGCATCTCGGACGTGCACTGGTGTGCAGGGGCGTCAGTCAGCCACTTCTTGGGGGGATGGGGGTCCAGACCTCACGTCCTTGCCATTCCCTGCCCCTGGGACGCCCTCACCGGAGGGCGGGGTAGCTGCCACTGTGCCCTCAAGCCCCCCAGCACCCCCCCAGAGGAGCTCTCGCTCAGGCCCCGCCTGGCCTCCCCTCCCGCAGGGCACCCTCCCTCTTTGCACACCACGGTCCCTCGAGGTCAGGGCCAGCCCCGTCCATCTTCGTTGTGGCCAACACCCATCCCAGGCCCTGGGTGAGACAGGAGCCTCATAAATGTTTACCCCGCTAATCAGCCACTCTGGTCAGTTAGCAAGGCTGACCAAAGGCAGTATTGTTTGCTAAGAACCAGACAAATTACTTTTAATAACAACCCCTGAGGTCCCCAGCGAGCCAGTGGGATGGCCCAGGGCAGACCGGCCGTCGGTCACGCTCTCCCGCAGCCGAGTGTGAACATGGTCTTCTTTGCCGAGCTGATAATCAGGTGGACTTCTGAAGAGAGCTGGTGCATCTTTAAAACTTTGTTTTGTGAAAATCATAGCTGATTTTTGCACTGGTTGCACTGATTCTGACAATAGTAAGAATGTAGGTTTGTTTCTGGAGGCTTTGGGGTTACCCTGTACTGCTTTGGAAACCCTAGAAGTTAGCATTTTCCAGCAACATTGTCAAAAATTCTCTTTGAACTCCAGCGCCTTTTCTTACACAAATTTGCTGATCGTACTAAGGCCAGAAGTCCTGTCTGTGTTTGCAGCATGCTGCCTGGCATGGTGGGCAGTGCTGTGGACACACGGGGAAGCAGGGACCGTGTGGACAAGCGGGCTGCAGGCGGCTGACCCTGTGACCAGGTGCCGGACCTGCCGGGGCACAGGACGCGGTCACGGGGGTGGGAACGCTGCAGGCCCTGCCTTGCTGCGCCCAGGGCCCCTGTCCCTGCCCCACCCCGAGCCAGCGTTCGGGTCCATCTCCTCCCTGGCTCCACGGAGGGTGGGCAGAGCTGGCACGCTGACGCCATCCCCCACCATGGATCTATCTGGACTGCCAGCCCCGCTGCCCTGTGCTTCATCCAAGGGGGGTTGGGGGAGAGACCCCCTGGCATCTGCTGGGCTGGAGCCTGCGAGGGGACACCGGTGCAGACACCAGCGCCCCAGCCTGGACGGCCACACTTTTCTGCCAGCAGCAGAGAGGCTGTTTATCCAATTGTGTTTGCCCCCCAAGCGAGCCTGGGTGCTTACATAACGCGCTGAAATTCGGGGCTATTTTAAGCCTCCTCATGTGCTGTCTCATGAGCTGTGCATTCTCTCCTTTGGGGCGCTCTTTCTCCTTGTTTGGATGCCTTCAGTTTGGCTTGGAAAGGAAAACAAGACATTGGGGGGTCCACAGTCCGGTGTCCCTAAGCTCAGACCTGCTGTGTCCCCATCGAGAGCAGAGCCCACCGCAGGTCTGAGCGGGCGGCCAGGGTCGCAGCTGCGGGCGAGACCCATGGCTCAGAGTGCGAGCCTCACTCTTGGCCCAAGAGCTGGACCCGGGTCTGGACCATCCTCTGATGGATGTGTCTTGTAAAATGCTGTGTTTACTCCTCCGGGGTTCCCTTCTTTTAAAGGGGAAGGCCCCTTTCCTAAACACGAGTGTGGGGAGGACACCACCGCAGAAGCCTCAGCTCTGTTTGGAGCCTAAGCCGAACCGGCCCTCGAGCTCGTCCCGAAGGGAAGCGCGGCGAGAACCGTGCTCACTCTGCGAGGGGTGGGGCTCCGGTCTGGCCCGTAAAGCCGATGCCCTCTGTGTGCAGAGGAGGGATGGACCGAAGTTCCTGAGACACCCAGGATTTTCAGCTCAGGCAGTGAATATTCCCAATGTGGCGAAATAGCCATTTCCTCAGCAATGCTGGGGGCTCCCTCCTGGGCGGCGGTGACGCAGGCCTGAGCACCGGGTGATGAGCGCCCCGTGGAGGAAGTTGCACACCAGGAGGGCTTCCCGGCAGAGGTGACCCTGCTACGTGGGTCCCCGTGAAGGCCCAGGTCTCGTGGAGCCTTGTGAGCTCAGACCACACCTGTCAGCAGGTGTGAATAAGGGCAGAAAACCGTGCTGAAAACTAGGCAAACGTGACTAAGTGCCGCCTCCAGAAAGATGCTGGAGGCCGCTGTTCTGCAGTCGTGGGGGCCGGTCTCACGCCTGGTGTGGGGTCCACGGCCCTCTTGCTGACGGGCACCCGGAGCCCCCGCCGTGAGCCGCCCGCCTTCCACCTTGTCTCTCGCCGCTGCCCACGGTGCCCAGAGGGGCTGCTCCGGGGCCGACACAGGGGCCACGTGGTCCTGCCGTCCAGGGCTGTGACGGGACTGCGGGGGCAGACACGCCTGGGGCCACAGGCGGGGCGACACAGGAGGGGGGCCGGCAGGCGGGAGGTCAGGGCGGCCAGGCCGGAGGCACGGCTCTGGGTCCTGGGGGGGCCCAGCAGGGGGGACCAGTGGGGAGCCCTGCCGTGCACAGCCTCCGGGGTAGGAACAGGAGGGCCTGGGGGGAGGCGGGGTCCGGGGACCTCCCGGGCCCCAGGTGGCCGCGGGTGGAGCAGCGCGCTGCTGAGCAGGCGTCTGGGCTGAGCGTGACTCTTGGGACTGAGGCCCGGGGAGGGGGCCAGGACCCCCACACGCCCAGCAAGGGGGCTCGCACTCAGACATGGAGAGCCCGAGCAGGAGGAGGCAGCGAGGTCCAGCCGGCAGCACATCTTGTTTGGCCCAGACGATGTGGCAGGGCCCCGGGGAGACGCAGAGGCTACAGGGAGTCAGGGAGCCCCCAGAGACGGTGTGAGGGTGGCCCCTGGGGTGTGGGCTTCAGGGACGCAATGGCTGGGTCCTCAGACACGGAGCCAGCCCCAGGCCTCTGTGACCCCTTCCCCTGACGTGCCGGAGGGGGCCCGGGCGAGGAGGCCGGGGAGGGTGCCCGTGCGAGCCACATGGGGCGGCCCAGGGGTCAGGGGCCCCCGTGGGCCGTGGTCGGGACCCGGGGAGTGTGGGTGGGTGGGGGCTGTCTCCAGATGTCCCGGGCAGGGGGCCGTCCTGACTGCGGACATCTCAGGAGGATCCCAGCGCTTCCACACGGGAGCGCGGGGCGGCGTCAGGTCCGGGCGAGGCAGGAGAGGAGCGGCAGGACCTGGCCATGTCTGTGCCCAGGGGCACTGCCCGCCCGCCCGGTGGGGGCTCCCTGCGGCCTGTGCTCGCTCCCCTCTCACGGGAGGGGCTTGCTCTCAGAGGCCAGGGGACCGGGCACCGGGCCTGGGGCTGACCGAGCGGCCGGCACGGCCTCGGCCTGGAGCTGGGCTCTGAATGCTGCGGGCGGCGGGGAGCCCAGGCGGGAGTCCGGGGCGCAGAGGGCGACCTGTCCAGGGCCAGACGCCTCGTCCACAAAGCTCACGTGCACGTACGAGTCAGCTCCTGTCCGGGGGTGGGGGCCTGTGCCTTGCTGTGAGCCCGAGTCTCCTGTATTTCTCTGTCTCGTGTGTGTGTGTGTGTGTGTGTGTGTGTGTGTGTGTGTGTGCGGCTGTTTTCACCCCACCGGTGTCCCAGTTTCCCAGGACCATCATAACAGACACCGCAGACCACAGCAGGGCTCAGACGGCAGGGTCTCCTGTCTCCCCATCTGGAGAGGGGACGTCTGAGCCGGCTGGACCCTCTGCAGCTGTGAGGGGGTCTGTCTATGCCCCCCAACAGCCTCTGGAGACCCTCGGCCAGTGGAAGCACCCCCAATCTGCTTCCACCCCACACGCGCCCTCTGTGGGTCTCGATGCCCAGATGTCACCTTTACGCGGCATGGCCGGTCGGGCGGGGCCCGCCTTGACGACCTCATCCTGACTCGGTCACCTCTGTGAAGACCCTAAAGTCATTCTGAGGCACTGGGGGCTTGACCTCCAAAATAAGAGTGTGGGGATGCATGACTCAGACAGAAGGGAAGGCCAAAGCTCTTCCTGCAGTTGATTTTTTATTTTAAAGTTTGCATTGAAGTGTAGCTGATTTATAACGTCGTGTTGGTTTCAGACGTGCAGCAAAGGGATTCAGTTATTTGTGTGTATGAATATACATCTTTACATTCTCTACCTTTGTAGGCTATTACAGGGTATTGAGTGTAGTTCCCCAAAAGGTCAGAGCTTTTGACCTTTAAGATCACAAGCCACGTAACGCAGTCATTCCAAGCAGTGACTGTCCTTCTCCGTGAGGGGTGGCGATGCTCCGAGTGCAGTGTCTGTACCTGGCTCCACCCCAGGCTGGCGCTGGCGTGTGGCCATGGGCCACTGTGGGCATGTGGACCCCAGACTGATCACGGCCTGTGTCCCCGCAGGCGTCCTTCCCCGCAAACCTGCAGCTTGTCCTCGTCCTGCGGCCAGCCGGGTTCTTCCAGAGGACGCTCTCCGAGCTCGCCTTCAGGTTCAACAGAGATGACTTTAAGATGAAGGTGCCGGTAAGTACCCACCTCCTGTCGGGAGCGCCCGCTGTGCTCTGGGACGGGGTGGGGAAGTGGGTGTGAGCGATGCCCCCCAGCCACAGCGGGACCCTTGCCTCACCTCCTCACTCCAGCCAGCACGGGGCAGCCCCGGTGGCCGCCAGCTGTCCTGGGAAAGCCAAGGCTGTGTGGATCCCTTAGAGGCTGCGCACCCGGAAAGCTGCATTCCCTTGGGAGGCCAGCCACGTCGAGTCAGGCTCCAGAGCAGGGCTGGGAGGGGCTGCCGGCAGAGGACCCAGGGAGCATAGGGGCTTGTGCCTGGCATCTCGTGACCTCCCCAGCAAGACCTGTCAGGGTGCTCTTGAAACCTGAGCGCCCCACCATCCCCAAGGTCGGCTCTCCTGTGCCGACGGAGGGCCTTCGGCAGCCAGGGGTCAGGTGTGCAGGCCCCGGGCTTTGGAGGGAAATGGGTGCACCCATCTCTCTGTACCATCAGAAAGCCTCGGTTTCTGATGCTGAGGGCGGGGGTCTCCACCCTGAGTACAGTAGTTGCCCTGCACCCGGCCACATGGGACCAAAGCTATGAGTTCTCAGAGCCCAGGTTCACAGGACCCATTGCCCACGACGCCCCTTCCCCGGCCTGTGTCGGTCACCCTTCAGAGCTTGGGAAGCGCTGTCCTGGGAGGGCTGCTGCTGCAGTGAGTCCATGTTGCTGTCCTGGGGCCCGCACTGACCCAGCGCTGAGCAGAAAAATGTTAAGAGGGCTGGTGGGTTCCAGCCTTTTCCATGGTGGTTCAGTCAACACAGAGCAGACGGAAATCACAGAGGAAGAGCCTTAAGTCCTTGAATAGCTCACCAACCCATCTCCATTCCTGTTGGCGTAAGTCAGGGTGTTCTGGGCAAACAGCCTTGCTGGGTGGTGAAGAGAGACCAGATGTTTCTGCTGAAAGCTGGCGCCGCAGCCTGTTCTCAAGAGAAGATGACATCTCTGTCAAGGGTCTCAACGTGGGTGCCCGGACGGCTGTGCGGGTGGTCCTCTGTGGCCTTAGGGCACCCCGTCCCCTCCACCCGCCCCCACATCGAGACAGTCAGCGTTGACCCAGGGCGTGTCAGATGTCACCTCAGCCTGGAGCAAGCTCAGTGTTTAATAAAACACGAGGTGGTGTTGAGTGGCGCATGGACTGAGCCTCCGGGACCTTGGGGGCAGTGCCTGACACTTTGCAAAGCAAAGGCGGTATTTTTATCCAAAGCTCGCGGATGTAGTGACCTCAGAAGGGCAAGAGCAAGACAGGAAACAAAACTCATCCCATGTGGAAGAGCCTCCTGGGCCCCTGTTCTCCACAAAGGCCATTGTGCCATGCTCAGCACCTGCCTCCGCCTCCATGCAACCTCCTGGGTTTCGGCGGGAATGCAGATAGGCGGGCGGCTTTGGATTCTGTGTCCAAAGAGACTTTTGGCTCCATCAACGCACGGGCCCCCTCACCCATCAGATGCCCCTTGTCAGCAGAGTGCCCGGCTCCGTCCAGGGCTTTGCTCACTCCCTAGGGCTGTCATCTGACGAGACCATGCGCCCATTTCACGGACAGGAGAGCTGAGGCCCAGGGCACGTCGCACCCTGACTGCCGTGGAGGAGCTGGGAAGCCCCCCGCCTGGGTCTGCGGGGCACTCTGCTTATGGCGGTCTCGCCCCCCCAGGTCATAATGCTGAGCTCCGTCCCAGAACTACACGGCTACATCGACAAGTCCCAGCTGACGGAGGACCTGGGCGGGACGCTGGCCTACTGCCACTCCAGGTGGCTCTGCCATCGCACAGTGAGTCTCCCACCCCCGATGGCCCCAGGCCGCCCCGCAGCAAGGCCTCCGCCTGCTCCAAGCACCTCGTGCCATTTCCTGAGCTTTTCCCTGAGCACGAGCCGATGGTCTCAGTGGACCTCGGTCACCTGAAGGAGAAATGTGAGTCATGTCGGGAGTGGCTTTCTGGTTCTCAGGAACATGGGGACAGAGAAAAGCTCAAGCTGGGTTCCCGGCATCGCCCTCAGGCGGGTGCAGAGCCCGCGTTTGTGCAGGAGCCGAGGCTGAGGCTGGGGGACCTCCTGAGAGGCTGGGCTGCGGCTGGGCTTCTGGGCCCAGGAGGGCGAGGAGCACGGGCTTCGGGGTGACAGTCGCCTCCCCCACAGGCCATCGAGAGCTTCGCCCTCCTGGTCAAGCAGACGGCGCAGATGCTGCAGGCCTTTGGGACCGAGCTCGCTGAGACCGAGCTGCCCAACGACGTGCAGTCCACGAGCTCCGTGCTCCTCGCCCACACCGAGAAGAAGGACAGAGCCAAGGTGTGTGTGGGAGATGGCGGGGGAGGGGGCTAGGGGGCGGGGCGGACGGAGGGGGCGGGGCAGGGCAGATGGGGGAGGGGTGGGGGGGGGGAGGGGGGGGGGGGGGGCGGGGCAGGGGGGGGAGGGGTGGGGGAGGGGAGGGGGGAGGGTTGGGGCAGGTGGGGAGGGGGGGCGGGAGGGGGCAGGGGTGCATCAGGTAAGAGGAGCCCAGGAGCCCCCCGAGGTGGTTCTGGGCTCCCGAGAACCTGACGGACTGTGACCCGCCCTTCAGAGCATCTCTGGTCGGGCTCCCGAGTCCTGCCTCAGCGCCCTGCTGGTCCCCTGATGAGCTGGCACCCCCGGTGCCCCAGGGAGCAGGCAGGAGGTGGGGGCGGACCCAGATGGCTGAGCTGACCTGTGGTCACAGCACACACTGGCCTCCTGATGAACGTGATGGGGTCGGCCAAGGCAGCCACACGCTGTGGGCTCTGAGTCAGAGGGGGCCCCAACCCGCTGCCGGGCTCATGAGAGCCCCCCACTCCCCTGGGTGCGGAGCGGACACGCGGGGCTCCGGTTTCCTGTTGCTCCTGCCCGGTGCCCGGGAGACCCGTAACCCTACCCCGCCTGCTCACCATGCTGGTGCCTCCCAGCACCCCCTCCCGAGGCACCAGGCGGGCGGAGGTCGTCGTGGTGCCTTCTGACCCCTCGAGGTCCCGCACCCGGGGCCACGTCTGGGGCTGGCGGCCTGGATGACAAGTCTGGACGTCCCGCAGGAGGACATGAGGCTGGCGCTTGTCGAGGGGCGGCGCGTCCTGGAGAGCATCCGGGAGCCGCTGGCGCAGAGCCCCAACCAGGACCAGCTGGACAGTCAGAGCACCGTGCAGAGGTGAGGCGGGGACACCAGCCCAGGCCCGGGCACGCCCTCCACCATGCTGAGGCCTGCAGGGCCCCTGACATGCCCTCTCCAACGTGGAGGGTGGACTAGCCCCCCGCCCCTTGGCGCTGCGAGAAGGGGGGGCCTCACAGTTCCCCACCAACTTGGCTGCCGCCCCTTCCCCAGGCTCCTGGCCCAGCTGAACGAGACCGAGGCCGCCTTTGACGAGTTTTGGGCAAAACATCAGCAAAAACTAGAGCAGTGCCTGCAGCTCCGGCATTTCGAGCAGGACTTCCGAGAGGTGAGTGCCCTGGGGGGCTGTGGAGGGGCGCTGGAGTGGGTGATGCGCCCTGTGGGAACCTCTCTCGTGGCCTCAAGGAGCCAGGGGTCAGGCTGGAGCCTCAGTGCCTTGTGTACACCCTTCCAGACGGGATTCCTGCCCCTTTATTCTCCTGCTTCACAGCTGTCTTAGCTGTTCCGGTTCCTTCACCTTCCGTGCAAATGTCAGATAACCTGATCTGTGTCTCCAAGAAAGTTCCGCTGGGTTTTGTCAGGAATTGTGTTAAACCTGTGCCTCACTTCAGGGAGAGTCAGCATTTTACTGCACTGACTCTTCAGTCAGTAAACACACATGTCTGTCCATCTGTTTAGATTTTCTTCAATGTCCTTCACCAATGCTATATGGTTTGCACAAGTTCAGATGTGTTTGGCTGGGTTTACACATAAAGTTTCATTTTTTAAGGAACCGTAGATGGTGTTATGCTTTTTGTTCCGGTGTGTTGTGTGTTCACTGCTGTCTGTAGAGATGCAACAGACTCTCGTGTATTTATCTTGTGTCCTGAAACCTTGCCGAGCTCAGCCCAGGCTCTGTTTTGTAGCGTTTCCGCGCAGACCATCAGGCCACCCGCAAACAGAAATGGCTTGGTTTCCTCCTTTTCGATCTGCATGTCTTTGTGTCTGTCTTTGTCTGCCCCGGTGCGCCCACCACTGGGATCGTGGTGATGAGAGTGGAGGGCCCTCCCTGCGGGCCGCCTCACCAGCGTTACACCTCGAGAGTTGGCAGGAGGGTTTTGTGGATGTCCTCTCTCAGATCAAGGAAGTTTCCCTCTAGTCCCCCTTCCGAGGGGAGGCCTGGGCCCCCTCCCCTCCCTGCACCCAGCTTCCACAGCACCCCCGTCTGTCCCCCAGCCGTGGTCTTCCCACAATCTCACTGCCTGGCCCCTCGCCCCACTGCCCCGTCTCAGGTCAAAGCCGCCCTGGACGTGCTGGCCCAGAAGGTCACGACCTTCACTGACGTGGGCAACAGCCTGGCGCACGTGCAGCACCTCCTGAAGGACCTGGCCAGCTTCGAGGAGAAGTCCAGTGTAAGTGTGGACGCGGGCGGCGGGACCGCCAGGACTGCTGGGACCCCATACCCGCAGTATCACCGTCCTACTCTGCCGACCCCCAGGCCTCCCCCAGTATGCCCCATCCAACCCCCAGCCCGCCCCACCTGGCCCCCAGCCCGCCCCCGCTGGCCCCCAGCCCGCCCCAGCCGGCCCCCAGCCGGCCCCTAGCCCGCCCTGCCGGCCCGGCTGCAGGGGGCGCCCTCTGCCCGGCGAAGCTGAGCAGCCTCTGCCGTCCACAGGCCGCAGTGCAGCGAGCCCGCGCACTGTCCCAGGAGGGCGAGCGGCTCATCGGCCACAAGCACTACGCCGTGGACTCCATCCGCCCCAAGTGCCACGAGCTCCGCCACCTGTGCGACCAGTTTGCGGCCGACCTGGAGCGGAGGAGGGGGCTGCTGGGCAAGTCGCTGGAGCTGCACGGCCTCCTGGAGGCGGTAGGCCTGGCCCCACCCTTAGTCCTGCAGAGCCACTCCCACCAGGGCCAGACCACAGGTGCTGGGTAGACAGTGGCCCCCGGCCTCCCGAGGGCTTCTCCTAAGACCCAGATGGTCCTGTGCCAACATTGGTGATTCAAAGACCCACCTGCCACAAAAAACCCAGAGACGACCAGCCAGCCAGTTCCCTGCACTTGGTCCTCAGTGTGGATGCGTCTCATCCTGGGCAAGGCCCCTGGTTTCAGGCCTGTGTCCCTGGGGAGCCCTCTGAACCTGGGCATGAGGCACATGCTTCGTCCTGCAGATGGTCTCAGAGGGGAGGGGTCAGCAGGCCGCCTGAGATGCTAGGACAGCCTCCAAGGTGCCTTCTCCCCCTGCAGTCCATGAAGTGGTGTGATGAGGGCATCTACCTGCTGGCATCACAGCCCGTGGACAAGTGCCAGTCCCAGGATGGTGCGGAGGCCGCCCTCCAGGAGCTCGAGAGGTTTCTGGAGACGGGGGCAGAAAGTAAGATCCAGGAGCTCAGCAAGATCTTCCAGGACTACGAGCCCATCCTCACCAAAGACCTGCTGGTGAGGGACGACTCTCTGGGCCCTCGGGAGGCAGAGGGTGTGGGTGTTTCAGGATGGACGCTGTCCCCCTCCCTTCCCGCCCCACGAGGTCCATGCCTGCTGGGAGGCCTGTGCTCTGAGCCCTGGCCACTCTCTGGGCCCTGCTTCCACCAGCCTCTGGACGCTACTGGACCCCAACTGCTCACTCCTGCCGGCTGTCCACAGCCCTCCGCCAGCCACCTCCTCCCTTGGTGCCCACCAACCCTCTGAGGGCAGAGCGGGGCCCACAGGTGTCAGGTGACTCTTGGAGCATCACAGAGATGTCCTGCTGAGTCCAGCATGCCGTCTTCCTCTACAGGAGCATGTGCAGAGAGTCTTCCAGAAGCAGGAGAGTGTGGAGGAGATGTTCCATCGCAGGCAGGCCAGCCTCAAGAAGCTGGCAGCCAAGCAGACACGGCCCGTGCAGCCCGTGGCCCCCCGGCCAGAGGCGCTCACCAAGTCACCCTGCCCCTCCCCAGGTATGAGCAGCCGCCTCTCACCCCGGGGTACGCCCCCTTCTATCCAGCCCATTGTGTAAATAAAGTTTTATTGGCACTCGGGCCCCTCACTCGGTCCCTCTCAGCCGTGCTGCTCCCTGTTGTTGTGGCTGGGCCGGGTCCTCCGTGGCTTCGAGGCCCTTTCCTGGGCTTGTCCTGGCAGTCTGTCCTCAGTGCCATAGGCAGGATGGTTTTCCCCTTGTGTGGCTCAGCCCTCCACCCCTGAAACCTCCTGGTTCTTCAGATGCATCCCCTCTGGAAGGCAGGGCTGGGCCCTTCCTGTCACCTCCTGTCCCCGAAACACACTGCTCCAGCGGCTGGCATGGCTCCTGCCGTTTTCTGCAGCCCTGGCCAGTGTTGCCTGTCCACACCAAGAGCCTCTGAGCCCCGCTCGTGGGCCCATTCCGACTCCAGGTGCAGAGTTATCCCCTGTCAGCGGGAGCCGGGCCCCACTGCGAATGGCGAGCCCAGGGGGCTCCCGGCCGTCCCCGACCGCCTCCTTCATGCTCCTGTGCTTCCCTCCTGGGCTCTGGGCCGCTCGTGGCTTTTCCTAGATGCCCCTGCGCGCGCATTCCGTCTCCCCGCCGTGAGATGCGAGGTCGCTCTCCTTCTCTCCTTCCCAAACCAGGCATCCGGAGGGGTTCTGAGAACCACAGTTCCGAGAGCAGTGCGCTCCGGAGGGGGCCTTACAGGAGGGCCAAGGTGAGCCCCCGGCCGCGGCCCCACTCCGCGGCCACGCCCCCACTCCGCGGCCACGCCCCACTCTGCGGCCCCACCCGCTTGGCCACGCCCCTCATTTCCCCTGTGTCCGCCCCCTCACCCTGGCCCCGCCCTCACTCCCACGCCTCCCTTCCAGGACCTGCCCCGCCCCTCATTCCTCGGCCCCGCCCCCAGCCCCTGACCCCGCCCCCTCACTCCCCTCTGCCTCCCCCGCCCTCTTCCCTCCAGGCCCTCCTGACCCCGCCCCTCATTCCCAGCCCCGCCCCTCACTCCTGACCCCGCTCTGCCCCCACTCCCCTGCCTGCCCGGACCGCAGGCCTCCTGTCCGCCCCAAAGGGACCAGGGGCTCAGGCTGTGGAGCCGGGCCTTAGGCCTCACCTTCTGTCTCTGAGAGTGCGCCGCTTGGCCGGCTTCTCTCTCCGCAGAGTGAGGTGAGCGAGGGCCGGCAGAGCCGCGGCAGCTCCACGGGGGACGAGGAGAGCCTGGCCGTCCTGCGGAGGTGGGTGGCCGCCTCCCCGCCGCTCCGAGGACGAGTGCGGCCCCCCAGATCGCAGCCCTCAGCCCGCCCCCCGGGAGGGTTGCACGCCAGGGAGCAGAGGTGGTGGGACACCGCCTGCACCTCCCCGCCGCCCCGCCCACCCCTCTGCCCTGGGAGGAGCAGCCCAGAGCAGAGCTGACCTCGAGGGTCGCTTGGCGGGTGCTGGTGTCCCCCGTCGTGCTCCTCAGGGAGGCCGTGTTTCCCCCACCCGGCTGGTGGCCCTGGGGCTTGAAGCAGCTGCGTTCTCCCTGCCCGGAGCCCAGGGGACACGACTCGGGGGCACGGCCCTGGCTCTCGGGTCACACGGGCAGGGCCAGCCTCGGCCCGCCCGCGCCGGCCCTGCCCACAGCCTTGCCTGACTCTGGCCCCACTGGGTGCCAGGCATCACTTGTCTTTCTTGGTTCCCCTCACCCTGGGGAGGGTCCGCTCGGCCCACAGCCCCCCTGGCCCCGCACACTGCCCGCCTGCCAGGATGGCGCCTGTTCCTGCAAAGACATGCCCTTGGGCACTAAACTCTGGACTTCACAGGAAGGCCCTGCCCATGTCCTTCCTCTCCACGAACCCCCCACCCCCACCCCCGGGAGTGCCCTTCGCACTCCTGTCCACTTGGAGAAACCGCCCAGGCTTCACACTGCCCTGCGTCCACGGGGACAGCCTCCTTGCCGGTCCACACTACCCTCTGCCCCCGGTGGCCAGGGAGCCTGAGCCTTTTTCTCCATGCCCCTCACCACCCTGTGTGGACGACGGGCACTTGGAAGACATGGGGCCTGGCAACGGTCTAGCCGTCGTCTGCTCATGGTCCCAACCCCAGCTCCATTTTCTGTTTAAAAATGGGAATCTTGGTCATAGGCAGTTAAAAGGTGATCCTGGTCCACAAAGCAAGGTCTGGCCCGCCCGTTTGCAAGCCCGTGCCCTGCTGGGTGTCCCTAACCTGATAGCACATGGCAGGTCCCCAGAGATCATGCAGGCCCACTTCTTATGGGAGGCTGGGGGGTGCCGTGGAGCAGGGTCTTCTCCTGGAAGGGGTCTGGGCGGGGAACTTGGAGCTGTGGCCTGGGAGTGGGGAGGCCTGGGGGTTGGGGACCTGGAGCCGTTCGTGGTCTGGGAGTCGGGGCTCCTCTGGAGGTGGCCCGTGTTAGCCGCGAGGCAGCGGGAAGCAGCTTGTGCATGAGAGCACGCCCGCCCACAGGCACGTGATGAAAGAGCTTCTGGACACAGAGCGGGTCTACGTGGAGGAGCTGCTGTGCGTCCTGGAGGTGAGGGTGGTCTCATCCCATGACAGCCCTGCCCAGCCGGCCAGGAGCTGCAAACCCGTCGGCGGGATGTCCTCGGGACCCGGGCGCATGGACGCAGGCACAGCTGCGCTGGGACATGTTTGCATGAAGAGGGAGGGGCTGTTGCCTAGGGATGGCGGTTCTGGGTGCGGGGACGCTCTGCCCCGGAATCTGGGCCATGGTCGCAAGGGTGCAGGCACAGAGATAATCCATCAGAATGCATGTGTAAGCTTTGTCCCCTTCATAGGAGATGTGCCTGAGTTTAGAAACGTTGACAGGTGGCAAAATGGATGGAAGCCCCACCCACAAAAAAAAAAGTGATGCTGCTTGTAACTCACATTTCCGTGCTTGTCCATCCGGAATGAATTCGAGTAGACTTGATTCCTAAACCTGAGCAGCATCACTTCTCTGCTTGGTGGCCTTGTGGAGCCTGCCTCCTGCGCTGACCACTCCCTCCTCCGCAGGGCTATGCCGCGGAGATGGACAACCCTTTAATGACTCATCTCATCTCGACTGGCCTTCAGAACAAGAAGGATATCCTGTTTGGAAACATGGAAGAAATTTACCACTTTCATAACAGGTTGGGCCTTTGCTTGGGTGTCTGGAGGCCCCGCCTGCCAGAGCTTTGCTGGGGGAGAGCCTTTCCTGTTGTCAAGGGGGATGAGCAGACTGGCAGCAGGCTCGGGTGGGACAAGCCCAGGGCAGACCCCGAGTGGCAAGGACTTACAAAGGGGCCGCATGCCAACAGGGCCAAGCCTGTTCTCGTAAGGGATGGCCACAGAGCACACTCCTTCCTGCCCATCCCCCCTCGTGGGAGTGCCAGTGGCCTCTGCGTGGCTTTGGGGAGGCGTGGGCAGTCCTTCGGGGGCCGCTCACCCTCAGCAGTCTCAGGGACTCGTAGGAAGATGAATAGTGGATGCAGAGGGAATCAGATGGGGGCAGAAGCCTGTGGACCTGAGGAAGGCTGCCATGCACAGGTCCCTCCAGCCTGCCTGCGGACAGGCCCATGGCCGTGGGATCCAGCCCCATCTCCCTTGATGCCAGGGGCACTGGAACTTCTGTCTGACCACCTGCTTTTGCCCCTGTCCATAGCCTCCATCACCTGCTGCTTATAAAGTTGCATTTCAGGTGCACCTCCCTGAGAGGTTAGGGTGAGCAGGTGGCCTGGGCCCTCTCGTCCTTCCACATCCTTGGCCCTGGCTCTTAGCCACCCTCGGTGCCAGGATTTACCTGATAGGCGGGTGGGAGTTGGAAACCTAGACAAAAACTCAGCCCCAGGCTCAGGGTCAGCACCGCAGGGTGGAGGGTCCTGAGGGCAGGACCCTTGAATCTGCAGAAAACCCACTGAGCAGTCGGGCTGCTGGGGCTCAAGAGGGCCGCTGCGGCCCTTCTGTCCGTGTCTGTGTTCTCCAGAAACAAGGCGTCCCCACGGGGCCGCGGCTGCCTGTCCCTGAGTGTTTGGCACAGTCAGGACCGTGGGAGGGACAGGCGTGGGCTGCAGGCCCCGAAATTAGACGGTGCGTCCCTGCTCGCAGTCTCTTCTGAGCTCGTCCGTGCTCACGGTGCTCAGACACCGTCCAGAGTCGGGATAGGCGTCTGGAAAAGAATGTCTAATATTTGGTGACCAGCTGTCATATTCTGGCTGTGTTTACCTGACCTGTCACAAACTTCCACGTCTAGGATATTCCTGAGGGAGCTGGAGAACTACACGGACTGCCCAGAGCTGGTTGGCAGGTGCTTTCTGGAGCGGGTACGTGCTTCTCACAGGCGTCCTTCTGCAGGCCTGGCGCCTGAAGTTGCTCCCTAAAGTCGCAGTGGCTTTAAGCTCTATCACAGTGCCCATCTGGCCAACAGAGGTTACGAGGACAGATGTTTCCAGTTTAGCTGAGGCGCCGTGATGCTTTTTGTTGGGCTGGAAGAGCACGGTTTCCCTAAAACCCAGAAACCAGCTCAAAAAAGAAAGAAACCTAGGACCTCGGCTTTGAGAGCCGCCAGAAGCAGAGGGCGTCTGAGTTCTGATCGCGAGTGTGGCGTGCTGACTGTCCTTGCCGGCGTCAATTCCCTGCTGGTCCCTCGCACACCAGCTGCCCCTGGGCAGTCACACTTGCTCTGAGGCATCAGTCGCAGACACGGGACCACCAGTGGGCTGGGGGCCGTGGACAGGCTCGAGGAGCAGCAGCATGGGGTGCGGGACCCTGGCCCAGCAGCACGCAAAGAGCAGGCAGGGCCGGCGCCAGGCCAGAGGAGGCAGAGGAGCCCTGCTTGTGCTGCACGCCGTCTGGCGTGCCTCCCGGTGCCGTCTGGGGTCTGCGGCGGGGGTGCTGCTGGCACCCACCCCTCCTCGGACCCAGGGGCAGCGCAGGTGCTCAGGCCGCACCCCCGACCTCTGGAATGCGGACCTCAGTGGGGGTGGCAGTTACTGTTTCATCAGCCTGCCGGCCGTCCCAACCCCCATGCACATGCAGCTGAGTCCTTCACAAAGCCTGTGCCGGCCCTGTGTCTATTTGTCCGTTCCCTGAGGCCAAAGCCAGCCTCACGGACCGAATGTTTTAAGAGAGGTGGCAGGACTAGGGCAGCCCTGAGATGGAGCTTCTGCGCGGCTGTTCCCTGGCTGCCCGGCCACAGCCACGGCGTCAGAGATGGAGGGGGCGCCCAGACTTGGGGAGACATCGGGGGGGCCCAGGGGGCCGGGCGTCCCCGCCCAGAGGGCTGTGACTTGGCGTGGGTTCTGAGACCCCCGTGACGCGGCCGCACTCCCCGGCAGATGGAGGAGTTCCAGGTCTACGAGAAGTACTGTCAGAACAAGCCGCGCTCTGAGAGCCTGTGGAGACAGTGCTCCGACTGCCCCTTCTTCCAGGTGTGTCCCGGGCCTGCGTGGGCGCTCCCCCACGGGCAGAGGCTCGGTGGGGGGCAACAGCTGTCCAAGGGGGCTGTGGTGGGCACTGTCCTCCACTCACTGACTCTCGGAAGGAGGGTGACAGCCGTCTAAGGGCTGTGGTGGGGACATTCCTCCACTGGCTGACTCTCGGAGGGAGGGTGACGGCTGTCTAAGGGGGTGTGGTGGGTGCAGGAGTGCCAGAAGAAGCTGGACCACAAGCTGAGCCTGGACTCCTACCTGCTGAAGCCAGTCCAGAGGATCACCAAGTACCAGCTGCTGCTCAAGGTGAGAGGCCAGGCATCCCCAGGACCCCCTCGGCCCGATGCCCCTCCCCGGAGCCTGGCTCTGGCCTGGACGCCCTCCCAGCTGCACAGCACACAGTGGCAGCCGGCCTGGCCCATCCCTGAGCTCCGCGGTCTCCGGACACCTCCGGCCCATGTTTGCGGGGCCCTGGCTCCCCACAGGGCCGCCCACATGCTGCCCGTCCTCAGGGGCCAGGGGCGGGGACACAGGCAGGCAGGCCCTGCCTCTAGAGCACACGCGAGGCCGCCTGTGTCCTGCTGACCGTGGCGTCCTGCGGAGCAGATCCCCAAGATCTGAGAGCGGGCTGAAGAGCTGTGACAGGTGCTCGTTCGTTCGGGGGTCAGACCTGGAAGGAGGGGCTCTCGGAGATGTGAGCTGTGGCGGGTGCAGCTGGGTGCGGGGTGGGGTGCCGGGCCACGGGGGTGGCAGGCTGACCATCCCCCGCACCTTGCACCTAGGCAGGGGTGAGTGCCCCAGGGCACATGCGGTCTTGCCCCACCAGTGGCCACCACACAGGAGCCACACCCCTGTCCCAGGGCGAGCCAGGCACTCTCCTGGGAGGGGCAGGGTCAGTGTCCAGATGGCAGTGACCCTCCCCGCCCCCACCCCCCAGGAGATGCTGAAATACAGCAAGAGCTGTGAGGGCGCCGAGGACTTGCAGGAGGCCCTGAGCTCCATCCTGGGCATCCTCAAGGCCGTGAACGACTCCATGCATCTGATCGCCATCACTGGCTACGAGGTGAGGCCCCACCCATCCTGCCAGCTTCGGGCGGGGCCTGAGGGGGCCCATCATGGGGGGCTGGGGGGTTGCCTTGGACACACATCACCCAGAATCCCATCAAAACCCGGTTCTGCGCGGCCTCCCTGTGGCTCATCAGCAGGTAGAAGCCCCAGACGTTTCCACCCCAGGGTGCGTCTCAGCGCTGACACGGCTCAGGGACCATCCCCTCCTGGTCCTCCCCTTCACAGACAGGGCTTGGGAACCACCCCCTCCTGGTCCTCCCCTTCACAGACAGGGCTTGGGAACCACCCCCTCCTGGTCCTCCCCTTC
>SNSB01003930.1:13142263-13183729 GCA_012922965.1 Capreolus pygargus
TAGGGACAGGGAGCAGCCCCTCTGTCTGGGGCGCGGGGGGTCACAGGCAGAGACAGGGAGCAGCCCCTCTGTCTCGGGCCAGGGGTCACAGGCAGAGACAGGAGCCCCTCTGTCTGGGGCCGGGGGTCACAGGCAGAGACAGGGAGCAGCCCCTCTGTCTGGGGCCGGGGGTCACAGGCAGACAGGGAGGAGCCCCTCTGTCTGGGGTGTGGGGGGTCACAGGCAGACAGGGAGCAGCCCCTCTGTCTGGGGCCGGGGGGTCACAGGCAGAGAGGGGCTTCCAAGGCAGGGAAGAAAACCAGGCCCAGTGCCACCCCACCAGGCTGTCTCTGCCTGGGGAGGGGCTGCCCGACCTGAGACAGGATATGGGGCTCTGAGCCTCCCAGGACAAAGGCCCGTCCTGGAGGCCAGAGAGCAGAGAGCCGAGAAGCAGCCCCAGGCCTGCCTGCATGCTTGCCTTCCAGATGAGGCGGAAGTCCAGGAGCCCGGCAGGCTGGGGAATAGGTGGGGAGAGAGAAAGAGGCAAGCGGCGCAGGAGGGCGGCCACGCAGGGGAAGTGGGAGGGGGGAGGTGTGGGCTGTATTTCAAAGCAACCACTCGCTGGTGGAGAGGTCTGGAGTGTGGGGAGGGGCCCACAGGGCCCACTGGCCTCACTGGGAAAACCAGGTGTCACTAAAAGAAGGGGTGATTTGGAAGGGAAAGTAGTTGGAGGTAGGACCAGTTGAACACTTGGGAGTTTCATACACTCTCTAAAATAACCCTAAGAGGGAGGGATTGTAACTCATCAGGATCCAGTAGTTGGTGATCAAGATGTATTTGCCCCTCGAGACGGCCGACGCTGCAGTCCTCCGTTTCAGTCTCCGAGACGCAGAGCTTGGTGCTCTGAGACAGACAAGGGGGACAGTCCCTGCGGGGAGAGCTGCAAACCCAGCTCAGGCCGTGAGCTGGGACTGGAAATCAGCTTACAGAGTCATCTGTCTTAGGCAGAGACTCAAGTCTTCGGCAGAAGAGAGGTGGAGAGCGCAGGCAGAGGGCCGGGGCAGGAGCCGAGGGCCTCCGGGGGAGAGAGGGCGAGGCGGTAGCGTGCGGCAGCTGAGCACAGACCCCTGGGCCCGACGCTGTCACGGGCAGGTCACATTAGTCGGTCTTAAATGAAATGGGACAGAATCAAGCAGAAAATTTTGTAACAGGACCTATTTTGTAGAAAATAATAGTAAGCACCGTTTCTTAAAACTTTTGTTTTACTCATGGGTTTGTATGCCCTGGCATTTGAAACAAGTCACGCTTTCAATTGTAGATGGTACAAAACCATGTCACAACTCCCCACCTAGAACAGAGCTCAGACCTGGGAGGCGGGGATGAAGAGGCACTGCTGAGCCCAGGATAGAGCGGAGGGGGTCCCAGGAGGGGCAGGCCCAGCCGCCTCCAGGAAGGCCGAGCTCCGGGAGGGCGCGGGGCTCTGCACGGGGTGGGCTGCCCCGGCGGGAGCGGGCTCGGGGCAGGGGTCTGGCCCGCCGCTCACGGAGGCGGTGCGTGGCCACGTGGCAAGCCCGTGACAGCCGTGTCCTCCCGCCCCAGTGTTCCTGCCCCGGGACCAGGCCCACCGTGTCCTGCAGAGAGCCCGCAGGGCCAACTCGTTCTTGGAGGAGATGAAGCAGGGAAACCTGGAGCGAGAGTGCCGGGAGGAGGCCTGCTCGTACGAGGAGGCCCGCGAGGTCTTCGAGGACACAGAGCAGACGGTGAGGGGCCGAGCGGCCAGGACGCGGGGCTGTGCACGCACGAGGCGTTGGGTCCCGGGAAGAGCTCTGGGGCCGGGCCGCCCACAGGGCCCCCAGGAGCGGGCTCTTCACCCAGACGTTTGCCACCACACTCGGGGGCCAGGTCATCTCTCCAAGCAACAAGGGTGACTGACACCAGTAGACGTGCCTGTTCTGCCCTTCTCAGCATCCTTTCCCAAACACTCTGCCTTACTTCCTTATAGCTGCCATCCTTATGATTTTAAAGTGCTGAATCTTGAGCTTGCCTCAGCCATGCCCCACTCACTGCCTGGGGGATCTTAACTCCCCAACCAGGCACTGAACCTGCGCCTTTGTCTGTGAAAGCTCAGAATCCTGATCTCTGGACCACCAGGGGACTCCCTAAGTAATCCACATGTTAAAGGAGAAGTCTCAAGTGAAGTTAGAAAATACTCTCAGCTGAACAAAATGGATATACAGCAAAATCTGTGGGAAGCTGCTAAACAGTGCTTACAAGGAAATTTACAGAATTACTATGCTTACTGGGAAAGAAGTTCTCACAATGATACTTTAAGCTTCCACTTTAAGACACACACACGAAAAGGCAAACCCCAAAGAGGAGAAATCAGTAAAATTAAAGACATGCAAAATAATAGAGAAAATAAATAAAACTGATGAGATTTAACGAGATTGATAAAAACAGAACACACAAATTATATCAAGAATGAAAGAGGGGCTATTACTACAGGCCTTGTATATGTTAAAAGAGTAATAAGTGAATACTGTGAAAAATTCTATGCACGAATTTGGATGGAATTTGGATAATTTGGAGTAAATGGACCAATTCCTCAAAACCTTGAATTACCACCTCACATAATATGACAGAGGTATCTGCAGATTCAACTTCTTAGTTAAAACCCTTTTGAAAAGGAAACATCGAGGCCCGGATGGTGTCACCGGTGTTTCACCAAACGTTTAAAGAAGAAAGAATACCAGTTCTGTGTCATCTCTTCTAGAAAAGAAAGGGAAACATTTCTAAGTTTGTTTTCAATCAGCATTACTCTGATGCCAAACCCCACAAAAACAGAAGAAAGAGGGAGGGAGAGAGGGAGGAAGAAAACTATACCACAGTACTTCACACGAACCTCTCATAACAATTCTCAACAAACTATTAGCAAATTGAATAAAGCAGATACAGATACGTATACAGAATAAATACAGATACAGATTTATGAGAATATGCAGTGACCAAGCGGGATTATCCAGAGCTCACGAGTCTGGCTCAAAATTTAAAAATCGGTCGTGTGGGCTCCCCTGGGGGCTCAGCTGGTAAGGAATCGCCTGCAATGCAGGAGACCCCAGTTCGATTCCTGGGTTGGGAAGATCCGCTGGAGAAGGGAAAGGCTACCCACTCCAGTATCCTGGCCCGGAGAATGCCATGGACTGTGTAGTCCGTGGGGTCGCAGAGTCGGACACGACTGAGCGGCTTTCCCTCACTCGCTCGGTGTAACTCACCTGAAGAAGAAGAACCCACGTTGTCATGCCAGTTGATACAGAGAAGCTCCAGACAGGATGCAGCAGCCACCCACAATTTCAAAGTCTTTCCGCAAACTACAACTAAAAAGGAGCTTTTTCAACAAGACAAAGACTATTAACAAGCAGCCACAGTGAAAGCTGGAAGAAGGCAAGGATGTCCGTTTCTAACACTCCTAATCTGTCACTGTACTGGGAGCCCTCGCCAGGCGGAAGGTTCAACAAGTTGAGAAGAAGAAATAAATCTATCCCTATTGGTGAGTGACATGGTAATCTACATAGAAAATCCCATGGAATCTAAAAAAAAAATCCTAAAAAATGTATGTGTCTAGCAAGGTCACAGAATACAAGGTCAGCACACAAATATTAGTCATATTTCTATGTAGTAGTAACATACATGTGTGAGTACTCAGTCATGTCTGATTGTTTGCGACCTCATGGACTTGCCAGGCTCCTCTGTCCATGGAATTTGCCAGGCAAGATTACTGGAGTGGGTTTCTATTTCCTTCTCCAAGTAATGTACAGTTAGAAGCTAAAAATTTATAAAAATTAATGCTACTTACTATTGGTCCAAAGAAAAATATCTATGTGTAAATCTAATAAAACTTGTACACGATCTGTATGCTGAAATCAGCAAAATGCTATTGAAAGAAAGAGAACCTAAATAAGTAGACAGAGACTGCTCATGGTTTGCAAGACAACATATTAAGACATTGATTCCTCACAATTTGCTATATAAATTTAATGCAATGCAAACCAAACTTCCATTAGATAGAGACAAGTTGATTCTAAACTTTGAAATATGGGAAAGCAAAGGAATTAGACTAAAACAGTCTTGAGAAAGAAGAAAAAGTGGAGGAATCACACTGCCTGACTTAAAGATTTATTATAAAGGAATAATTATACATTATTATACATATATAAAGGAATAATAATACATACATTACTCTAAGAGATATTGATGTGTGGTACTGGTAAAGTACTGGTAAACACAGATCAATAGAACAGAATAGAAAGCCCATAAATAGACCCACACAAATACGGCCAATTGATCTTTGACAAAGATGCATAAGCATTTCAGTGGAAAAAGTATTCTCTTTTTCAAAAATGCTTTGGAGTAATTGTACATCTATATGCATTAAAAGGTCAGCTTTAACTTAAATCTCTGCAACTACACAAAGTTAACTCAAAATGGGTCACATAGCTCTAAAAATAAAACAGGAAACTTTTAGGAGAAAATTTCATGACACAAACTTAGGCAAAAATTATTAGACAGGACACCAAAAGCATAATCCATGAAAGAAAATACAGATAAATTGGACTTACTCTAAATTTAAAACTTTCGCTCTGTGAAAAACATTGTTAAGAGAATGAAGATACAGGCTGCTGACTAAAAATATTTGCAAATCTCATAGCTGCCATAAGATTTGCACTCAGACTTTATAAAGAACTCCCACAACTCAAGAGGAGAAAATAAGCAATCCAATTAAATACAGTGAGCAAAAGATCTGAACAGACATTTCACTGAAGAGGATATGTGGATGGCAAATAAGCATATGAGAAGATACTTGGTGTGATTAGGCATTACAGAAATGCAAGTGAAACCCACAGGCAGACGCCACGACCACGCCACGCCGGGAAGTGGAAACCCTGACCAGAAGCAAGTCTGGGGAGGCGGTGCAGCAAGCTCGGCTCACACACTGCCTGTGGGGATGCAGATGCTACCGCCAGCCCGGCAAACTGAGGTTCTGACCGTTGCCCCATGGCTCCGCAATCTCATTCCCGGATATTTACTGTAGAGAATTAAAAACTTTTTTCACACAAAACCTGTATAGAAACATTTATAGCATCTGTATTCATAATTGCCCAAAACTAGAAATAGTGCAAAAGGCCTTTGTTGGGTGAATGGGCAAACAAACCGGGGTACGCCACATGACGCCACACTCAGCTCAGTCCAGTCGCCCAGTCGTGTCCGGCTCTGCGACCCCACCGACCGCAGCACGCCAGAGAACAAACCATCGATACGCGCTGCGGCTCGAGTGAACCCTTAGCAGTACAGTCACGTGTCCTTGCGAATGTGTTACAGGGTTTGACTGTGATGCGTAAAGTTTCTGACTTGCTTCTGAATCTAAGCACTCGCTTTAGAGATTTTACTTCAGTTGCTCTTGTTTCAGCAAAGTTTCTCCAAACTGAAATTAGTGAAAAGGAAACAAGAAAAGCGTATAGAAACTTCTACAGTTCAAGAAAAGTAATTTAGAATTAGAGTTGAGACAAATAATGTGAAAACCTTGATTGTGATCACATAATTAGAGATTTTGCAAGAACGAAAGCTAGAAAAGTAACGTTAGTATTACAGAGTGTTTTCCAGATGCCGTGTTCAACTGTTTGCAAGCAAGAAAATAGATACTAGGATATCATAATTTATTATACCAACGTGTATTTTTTTTTAAGAAAAGATGCTTGAAGCCACAGCTTTACAAATACAGAGATCTGAAAAAAAAAATCCCTTTTAGATTGAATAATTCTAGAGCAATTTGTCCCACAAAATGGTCTCTGTTTGGGAAATAGGCTATTCACTTGAGTTATCAGATTATGGCTGTTATTGGCATGAAATGCCTGCTTTCCCTAATGGACTTTAAAATCTTTTTTTCTTTTTAGGATGAATTCTGGAGTATATACAAAGGTGAGAACTTTTCTATTTTAATCCTAAGTAAGAAGGACTCATCAGGGTATTTAGACCAGGAGAGACTGTACTCAAATTTTGAAGATGTTTCCTGAGTTTTCTTTCCTTCTTTCCAGTGTAAAATTTTACTCATCTAAGACTTTCCCCTTCTGAGTGTTTCCTGAATAGTTACTGTCAAATAGTTTTTTATGGTAACTTTATTTAATTCTAGTTTTGTTAATTATATACATTTAAATCAGTTCATCCTCATCTGAGGATACCAAATTCCATGGTAACTTTTTAAAACACAAGTATATTAGATAGAAACAAAAAATAGAATCTGAACCCTTGGGTCCTCTCATAAGGTAACCATCTCGAGTTAATGTTTATAGCGTCTGAGATAGTATGAGTTCTAATAATGTTCTTATCCTGGTAACGGTGTTCAGATTTCTCACAGTGACAACTGGACCTATCCCTGAATTAGACTGCACACGCGTACCAAGAAATGCAGAGCCGCCTTAGTGCTGGGCAGGGGCCCTCCCTTCTCCTTTCACACCCGGGCAGCCTGACACCCTGCCTCTCGGTGCTCAGCCCAGAATGAGTGTCTGGCGATCGCCTGGCCTCCAGCCTCTTGCTTGCTTCACCCACTCCCCAGCCCAGGGCTCCTCTGCCTGATACAAAAACGTTGTCAGTGCTTGGAAAAGCACTGTCATATGTCCCAGCAGGAACTGGAACGCTCAGTCAATAATCTAGCTAGATAAATGCCTCACGTACATGTGGCCGCAAAGAGGGGGTGGGTGACAAAGTCCAGACAGGACAACTTGTTTGCAGGGAAGCAGGAAGAACCCCAGGTTCGTTGAGTCACCTGAAAACGCGTGCCAAGACCAACGCAGCGTGCTCGCGTCCCTGACGCGGGGAGTTGGCTGCGAGCGCCGGTTTCCAAGTGCTTCCTTTGCAGATGGAGACCAGTGTGAAGGCCACCCTTGCCTGAATCAGGGCCGCTGTAAAGACGGCCTCGGGGACTACACATGCACCTGCGCGGAAGGGTTTGAAGGCAAAAACTGCGAATTCTGTGAGTTCCTCTTCTCGCCGTGCCTCCCGGTCAGAGCTGCCTGGCGGGGTGGGGGCGGGAGCAGAGGCCCCAGGAGGCCGCCGGTGGCCCCCACGCCGCAGCCTGGGCTCTGCAGCTTCTGCCGCCGCAGCAGCGGGAAGCGCGTCACGGCCCCGTGTGGGGGACAGGGGGCCCCAGGCAGGTCCCTGCTCCTCTGGGCGGCCGCAGAGTGAACGTGGGTGCAGGGCGGGCCCCTTAATGTGGGAACTGATGTCTCTCCTGCTTCTTGTGATTCTGGAAATTCATGCAGTGTTAGTGCTGAGCGCGCGCGGGACTGTCCAAATCTGACACGAGTAATACTACATGGAAAAATCGCTGAGTTTTCCTAACACAGCGATTACTTTTTTAACAAAACTTGGGTTAGTATTAGACCAATTTTCCCAAAGGAGAAAGCTTTGCATGTCTGCTTTTCATTTCTGAACGTATAATCCTGAGAGCACGCTCTGAGACTAGACACTTCAGAACTTCCCCAGCGGGAATATCAGTCGTGCCTCTACCCCTCTGCATTCAGAGGGCCCCCGCCCAGCGCCCCAAACCGTTTGGCTGACCCGGGGGCTGGCGGGCATGTTTTCTGAAGTTTCTTTAACGTTTGCCCTGTGAGCGTCTTCTCATCAAAGCCCAGCAGTGAAGTGTAAAGCCAGGTTTAGGGTGGCGGGGCTGATGGGTGTCAGGAGTCTGATGCCCAGGGCACTGGAGGTGGGGTGATGCCCCTCCGCCCGGCTGCAAGGTCCCTGAGCCCAGTGCCTCTCAAGACCTGGGCACTCTCCTGGGCGGCGTGTGGCCTCCACCCCTTCACCAGCAGGGAAACAGGCTGCGGGTCTAGGTAAACTGCCCGGGTCACTCAGTCACGATGGACGGCCTGCCAGGAGCTGGCCTGAGTCCAGGAGCAGGCTGCCATGCCTACTCCCCATCACACGGAGGCTGGACCCCAGGGCCTTTATGCCGTGGGGGATGGAGGCCTCAGAAGGGACCCCGTGGCCCCACCAGCTCAGCACGAGGCCTGCCTCCCTGGCCAGAGCCCCTCGCCACTCTGAGGGCTGAACCTGAGACCCTCTGCCCCCAGGCCTTTCCGGCCTGGGCAGCTTCCCAGGACCTCAGGAAGCTCGGCTCCCACCCCACAGGAGGTGGTGGGAGGGACAGGGCCTGCCCAGGGTGCTGGCCTGGCCTCAGGGCCCCCCAGCCCTTTGGTCAGGCAGCACCCTCAGCTGCGCGCCTCCCCGCAGCCACGCGCGAGCTCTGCAGCCTGGACAACGGGGGCTGCGACCAGTTCTGCAGGGAGGAGCGCGGCGAGGTGCGGTGCTCCTGCGCCCGCAGCTACGTGCTAGGCGACGACCGCAAGTCCTGCGTGCCCACAGGTGGGGGGCGAGGTGCGGGGAGGGGGTTCACAGGAGCGGGGAGGGGGGTACACAGTTGGTTGGGGGTTGGTGAGGGCTAAGCCTCTGGGTGGGGAGCACAGTCTGGAGACAGACTCGCCATTTCTGAGAGCTGTCTGGGGGACGGACCTGTGACGTCCGCTCCTGGGGGCATGTGGTGCGTGAGGGTGCACGGAGCCCGGCCCCAGCAAACCGTGGAGCTGCTGCGTGGTATCCGGCACCCCAGGAAGGGCGCGTGCTTGGGAGGCTAGTGTTGCCAGGACCGGAGCTGCGGGCCGGCCAAGGAGCCTCGGACGGCATGCGGGGACCAGCGGGAAGCCAGGGCCCTCCAGACGTGATTTGGCTGCAGTGGGTCAGATGGAAATGGCTTTTCCCTTGATAAAGCCAGACTCCACGCATCGGCCCAGAAGCTCAGGCAGGGCTGAGTGAGGGCCTGGGTCCTGGGGGTGGGCAAGCCGCTCCCCACCATCTCACACCCCGGGGGAGGTCCTGTCTGACCAGGATTGCCCCCGTGTGGGGCGGGGTTGGGTCAGAGGACCTGAGAGACCATGGCCCGGGTCAGCCCGGCCTCCAGCATGCCTCCCACTGGCCCTGCAGCCCCGTCACCAGGGGCGGTTAGGAATGCAGAGTCCAGCCGCGGGCTGGGGCGGTGGGCAATTTCAGGGCAGTGGAAACTGTGCAAATTGAGCCTCTCAGCAGGTGGAGGACAGTGAGATTATGTTTCTGTTGGTAATGACATTTTAAACTTAAGCTGGTCCACAATTATCTTCATTGAAGACATTTTTTGACATGCTTGCAAATTTTTTTTTTAATTCCAGGAGTAATCACAGATAAGTTTAAAATAAATTTTGATGTTTGAAAATAAACTTAGGTAAACTACTTCCTGCTGCAAAAAGATCTGTTCTAAGTCATGGACAAGCTGCTGCAGAATTCCCAGGGGCAGAGATTACGGATACTAGCGCAGCAGCAGCACGAGTCGAGTGACGAGCGTCACCCCCGTGAGCACTCCTGTGGCCTCAGCGGGCCTGCAGGCCAGGGCCATCAGGAGGCAGCAGCCGCTCGTCTGAGCTTAGACACACGAGACGGAGGGACGCCCTCGGGGCCCTGCAGGTCCTCGGCTCTCCGCCCCGTCCTGCTTCTCTCCCACTCTGCCTCAGGCCCCCAGCTGGCGGTCATGCTGCAAAAGGAGGCTTCTCCTGGGCGCTGACACCTTTCCTGTGCTGGGCACTTCTCAGGGTAGCAATTGTCCGCCATCATCAGACGTGGCGCTGTGAAGCTCGGCGCGGTGTTCCTTCTGCCCAGAACACTTCTTTTGCTCTGGTGTGGCATTCGGTTCAGTTCAGTTCAGTTCAGTCGCTCCGCTGTGTCCGACTCTTTGCAACCCCGTGGACTGCAGCACGCCAGGCCTCCCCGTCCATCACCAACTCCTGGAGCTTGCTCAGACTCATGCCCATTGAGTCAGTGGTGCCATCCAACCATCTCGTCCTCTATCGTCCCCTTCTCCTCCCGCCTTCAATCTCTCCCAGCATTAGGCTGTTTTCCAGTGAGTCGGTTCGTCACATCAGGTGGCCACAGTACTGGAGTTTCAGCTTCAACATCAGTCCTCTCAATGAACATTCAGGACTGATCTCCTTTAGGGTGGACTGGTTGGATCTCCTTACGTTTAACACACACGGCAGTGTCGACAGGGTTCGGGGCACTGTGACCCCAGCCCCTCTGTTCTGCCATCCGCCTCGATGTATTTCCACCAGCCATGTCACCTGCTGCCCACAGTCCTCTGTTCATCCACAGCTCCCCCACAGCAGGCATCGCAGCAGATTGCAGAGGCCCTGAGACCCTTCAGCACTGACCAGCCAGAGGTCAGGGCTCCCTCCCGTGGCCCACCCCCACCCAGCAGGACACATGGCCTCCCGCTCCCCAAGGACTCCTTGTGGCCCCCGCCTTGTCCCCGGGCACACTTCTCCGCCTGCTCCTCCCACGGAGTAGACCATGTCCTCCTTGCCTGGCTGAGCCCGTGTGCTTCTTCCAGAGCCCTTCCCCTGCGGGAAGTTCACGCAGGGGCGCAGCCGGCGGTGGATCATCCACAATGGCGAGGACGCCAGCGAGCTGGAGCAGTACAACCCTGGAGACCTGGGCCCCACCGAGAGCTCCTTGCACCTGCTGGGCCTCAACAGGACCGAGCCCAGCTCTGGGGAGGACGGCAGCCAGTTGGTGCGGATAGTGGGCGGCCGGGACTGCGCGGAGGGCGAGTGCCCTTGGCAGGTAACAGGGGCTCAGCTGCCAGGTGGCGGGGCTGGAGAGGCATCTGCCGGGCACTGCAGGCAGCTGAGGGCCTGCAGCAGGCGCTCAGGCCGGTGGGGGAGCTGGGGCCGCAGACGCTGGACCTCAGCCTCTCAGCCGCCACGCCCCCCCCCAGGCAGAGGAGGGGCTCCAGTCTGGGCTGTAGGGTGGGGTCTGTGGGCACAGGGCGGCCCCCTGAGGCCGGTGCGTGCTCTCGGGTTTAACAGGAGGTGAAAAGAGTCGCTCTCCTTGTTTCACTTGTAATTTGATTCTTTTACCCAAACACCTAAGTCCTAATGAGGCAGATGGTGCCTTAGAGAAAAGTATATCCATTTGTTTCCAAAGGTAAAAAAAATCACTCTTTGGTTGTCAATTTGGACTAAAGTTGCCAGACTTAGCAAGTGAAAGCACAGGCCTCCCCCTTACGTATGAATTTCAGGTAAACAGTGAGCAGCTTTTAGCAGCATGTATCCCGAATACCACACCCGACACACCCTGAAGACGACTTGCATTCACTTGGGTGGGTTTCACTGGGGCCTCGATTCTACCCGGATCCCTTGCTTGGACCTCAGGGTTTTAGTGTCCAAAGCCAAGATGGCTTCTGCTACAAGTGATGTTCCCAGAGCTGCGACAGTCCTCGGTGATGACGTCCACTGGCCCACGGCTACACGCTGGGCCTGCGTCTGTCTGACATGTCAAGAACCCGTGGAAGCGCACGCCACAGCAGCCACCATCCCCAGAGAGCGCAGTGCAGGTCATGGCGGCTCTGGGTGTTTTGCGTGTTGGTCTGAAGGCACCAGGGCCTCTTCTCTGATGTGTAATGTTGTGACCCAGGAAGGGCAGGGAGAATAAAGACCAGGAGGGCCTGGCAGGCAAGTCTGGAGCCCGCAGGGCTGGGCACTTGGTGGGACTGTGGGGCCCACGGCGGGCCTTCCCTGAGAACCAGCAGCACTGGGCAGGAAGGCCCGTGGGGGTGGGCGTGGGCGTGGGCACTGGGGCACGCTGCCCAGGGCCTCGTTCCAGCCTGAAGACTCCATGAGCCCGTCCATGGGGAGGCCCACTGCAAGCAGGGGCAGGAAGGCCCACGCAGGCAGGGGTGGGGAGGAGGCAGGCTAAGGGTAACACTCCCCAGCGCCCACCCCTCCCCAGGCTCTGCTGGTCAATGACGAGAACGAGGGATTCTGCGGGGGCACCATCCTGAGCGAGTTCTACATCCTCACTGCCGCCCACTGCCTGCACCAGGCCAAGAGGTTCACAGTGAGGGTCGGTAAGTGCCAGCCACGCCCACAGCGCCCTCCTCCTGTGTCAGACACCAGGATCGACAGATGCTGGAAACACGAGGAGTTAAAGCCCTGAAACCCTGGGCCGGGTGGGGGGGGGAGAAAGGGGAAGAGGGGCCCTCTCCTCCAGGAAGCCTGCCAGCACCCCCAGTGGTCTGAGCAGCCAGGACATTCTGTTTGGGGGTTAATTCCAATCACCCCCTTTCTCTGGAGGTCTTAGAGCTGCTCCGTGAGCACCCAGTACAAGCCACGGATGCAAGCCACATCTGCAATTTCTAACTTTATAGTTACATTACCTTTTCATTACCCATTTTACAAGCTTACAGGTGATTCTCATTTCAGCAATTTTAGATACTGTCAGCTCCACATGTAATGAGTTTTTGCAGTACTTGGGGGAGATTTTCAGTCATTTTCTTCATTCTGAGTCTGAGAATTGGCACTCGTGGTACACGTGGGTTCTGACCTGTGCCCACCTGGCCCTGTGGCCTGGGGGGTCTGGAAGGTCAGACCTGGGGGCCGGCCCATGCACGGGCAAACAAGGGGTCAGTGACCGCTGACACTGGCCGGGAAGCAGAAGGCCGTCTCCCCGCCTCGCACTTCTCGCCTATATTTCACATTGTCTAGTGGCCACGTGCCAGTCTTTAAGCAGAAACTATCACGACTCCTTTCAGGTGCCGGCAGCACGCTGGCCCTGAGCTGATGGCCGTGTCCCGTCCTCAGGCGACCGGAACACGGAGTGGGAGGAAGGCAATGAGATGGCGCACGAGGTGGAGATGACTGTGAAGCACAGCCGCTTCGTTAAGGAGACCTACGACTTCGACATCGCGGTCCTGAGGCTCAAGACGCCCATCCAGTTCCGCCGGAATGTGGCGCCCGCCTGCCTGCCCGAGAAGGACTGGGCGGAGGCCACGCTGCTGACCCAGAAGACGGGCGTCGTCAGCGGCTTCGGGCGCACGCACGAGAAGGGCCGCCTGTCATCCACGCTCAAGATGCTGGAGGTGCCCTACGTGGACCGCAACACCTGCAAGCTCTCCAGCAGCTTCGGCATCACGCCCAACATGTTCTGCGCCGGCTACGACGCCCAGCCCGAGGACGCCTGCCAGGGCGACAGCGGTGGCCCCCATGTCACCCGCTTCAGGGGCACCTACTACGTGACTGGCATCGTCAGCTGGGGTGAAGGGTGTGCACGCAAGGGGAAGTTCGGCGTCTACACCAAGGTCTCCAACTTCCTCAAGTGGATTGACAAGATCATGAAGGCCAGGGCGGGGGCCGTGGGCAGCCGCAGCCCCAGTGAAGCCCCCGCCACCCAGACAATCCCGACTCCCCTTCCGCCCCATGCTGGGCTCTGAGCGGGCTCCCTCCTTGCCTGATTAGAACTGTGTCCTCTCCTTAGCCTGGGTCTGTTCTTGTCCCCCAGAAACGGAAATGAACTCCAGGGACCAGGCCCAGGGCCACCTCCCATCCCCCGCTGGGAGTGTCCCTGGGATGCGGGAAGGACGGCCCAGCTCCGGGAAAGAGCCTCAAAGCCTGTCCTGTCCCCAGTGCATCTCACTGTCCTCAGAGGCCCCAGGCTGCAGTCCAGGCCGCTCTGGACTCTGCAGAGGATCTGAGAGCTGGGCTGGAGGCTGGGTTGGGCGGGGTCTCCCCTCATGGGCCTTCCCAGGAAAGGCAGGCTCCCTGGGAAGAGGGGCCCAGAGGGCTACCTGCTGCAAGGGTGTTTTGATGTTGACCTATCGGCCAGTTCTCTACCGGCTTCACTGACGAGTCCCCAAGGCCCAGCCTCATAGACTCTGGAGTCCCCCCCACACCCCCGGGGTGACTGTCTCCAGCTGGGGCGCTGAAGTCCCAGGTCCAGGCTGAGTCCAGAGCACTAACCCAGCTCTGACGAGTCCCCACTGCCCCCCAAGGCCCCTTCACGCTAGGCGCATGCCGGGGGGCTGTGGGAGGGGCCCCCTCCTCGAATGGTCACATCCCAGGCCAAGCCCGCCCACCTGCACCAGCTCCAGGCCCTCAACTCAGTCAGGAAAATCAGACATGCTTCTCAAAGACACAGTCACGTCAGCGGGCCCTGCTGTTTACCATGCCAGCTGCCTTTTGCATAACCCAACAAAGCAAAGTTTCAAAGTTCCATCCCAAGAGTCCCCAGGGGTCACCGGACAGTTTTGTAAACAGGAGATATTGCAAGTTTGGAAAAATCAGTGGAAAAAGGCTTCCCAGAAATGGTCAAACCAAAGGGTTTGTTCCCGAGCATCCTGCCTTGACCTCTGCAAAGGGAGGCCCCACAGAGAGGGTGGTGGAGGCCAGGCTGGCGTGGTGGGGCCGGGGCCTCTGGGTAGAGTGAGCCTGGTTCTCTGGGCAGAGTCACCCCGGGGACTCTGGGCAAAGTGAACCCGGTTCTCTGGGCAGAGTGACCTGGGTGGGCTCTCGGACAGCAGCTGTTCAGAATCCTGAGACGGCTCTGGGGAACCTGGCTCCCATCACGCTCACATGTTCCCCTGTTGGGGCTGAGCCTGCGGATTAGCGGGCAGGGGGCTGGGCCCTGGGAAGGGAGGGCCCCCACCACCCGCGGGCCGAGCCGTCCCTGCAGAAACTGGAGCTGGACTCGGAGCGTCAGCGGGGGCTCTGGCCACACCGTGGGGAGTATGTCCTGGGCCTCACGGGGCTGACTCTGGGCCTGGGAGGACCTGCCTCATGGTCCAGAGGGAGACAAAGCTGGTCTCGAGGTGAACCTGTGCCAGGCCTGAGCCCCAGGATAGCCAGTCCGCCAGGCGTCTCTGAGGAAGTCTCCTCTGGGAACAGAGAGGAGCAGGAAGCTGACAGAGAGGAAACACGGGGGACAGGGTCTGACCACCCTCCCAAGAGTGGGGGCCCCCTCGCCAGCACCTGGGGTCCCTGTGGGGGGGGACACAGGAGGGCAGGGGCCGTAGAGGCCCAGCGCCGCCGGGGGCCGGCACACGCTGAGTCCCTGAGGCCCTCAGGGGCCGGCCTGCAGCAGGTGCAGCCCCCAGCCCTCTGGGCTTAGGGTGGGGCTCTCACGATAGCCGCTGAGCCACCCTGAGGGGGGCCCAGAGCCCCAGGGAAGGTGGTCCTGAGCCGCAGGCAGGACAGCGTAACTCGGACGAGAGCCAGGGCACGCCATGACCACGCGGGGGTGTGCCCGCCAAGACGATGCCCAGAGGGCTCAGCGGGGCCTCCGCAGTGCCCACAGCCGAGACCGAGACAGCCCAGGAAACACGCCGCACCAGAGTCCGAGGGAGACTCAGACAGAGGGTGTGGGCGGGAGCGAGTGGAGTTCTCGCCAGGGGCCTTAGCAGGCGGGGACCGGCACCCGGGCTGTGCAGGCCCGGAAGGAGAGACCGGCAGCCGGAGAGACAGAGACCCAGAGATGGACGGACAGTGTCCCCGGGCGGACTCCGGGCTGACCGCCCTGTGCGTTTGCCGTCCCCGGCACAGTCAGCATGCTGCCGCCCTCACGGGCTGAGCGTGGCTCTCAGCGCGTGTCCCCACGCGGCACTCGGCACCCCAGGGAGCTGGTCTCCCTGGGAGACGGTGGTGGGCTCCCCCGCCCTTGACAGAAGACCTAGCAGGCCCGGCCTTGTGGACCTCGTGAGGCCCCTGGCCCTGCCCCCAAGGGCCTGCCTCACCCCCTCCCCGGGGGCGCGGTCTGCTCACTGCTGTGTTCAGGTTCCTCCCAAAGGCGGCCCTGGGGACCGGCTTGTCCTAAACAGCCCGGGCTCCGCGCTCTTGGCTCTCATTCCCGCACCAGGGGGAGGTGAAACCTCCCCCATCCTCACCGGAACGCTGACAGGCTCCCACTTGGACCCCCACGAGCCAGCGCCACGTCCCTCTGCCTTGGGCTTCCATTTCTCCGTCATTTTCCCTCTCTGCTTTAACAGAGAAACGCGGGAGAGGAGCCTGCACGCAGAACCCTGACCGCCCCGACGCAGTGTCCTCGGAGGGCAGCCTCTCTCTGCGGGGCTGGCTCCCTGCCCCCAAGCGGCCGCCCTGCATAGGAGCCGGTGGGGACTTTGGCCGCGGCTGACCATGGCTGGCTGCATCCCGCCACTGCTCGCCATCCTCGGGGTCCTAGCCCTTCTCGCCCCGCACGCCGCCTGGCCCACAGGTAGGTGCACTCGGGCAGCGTGGCGGGGGGTGGGGGCGCCCGGGGGCTTTCTCTGGGAGCAGAGGGGCTCCAGCAGGACCAGGGCGGCCTGCGCCCAGCTCCCAGTCTCTGCTGTTCACGTCGAGTATGTCGGAAGTAACAATGTCCTCTGGGGTCCCCAGGGGCCCAGACAGAGCTAGCTGCCAGGTCTGGGGCTCAGGACAGGATGGGGCACAGCTTCCGAGGAGCTCTGAGGGGACCCCAGCCCCTCCAGAGCCCCTGCCCGGGACCCCACCCCCCTCTTCAACCTTCCTATACCCCTGAACCCAAACCAGCGACTGCAACCGGGAACCCTGGACCCCTGCCACCCGTCTGGCCACGGTGCCTCCTCCCCAACTGGCAGCCAAGGTCAGGTTGCCGGGAGTTCAAAATACACCCGAGTGCACAGCTTTAGCACAGAAATCAGAATGCAAATTTAGTTTCTTTCAACAGTTGTGTCTTGAAACAGTAGTATTCTGGATCTGTTGGTTAGATAAGTATATTATTAAAATGATTGCAACCTCCTAACGGCCCGAGTGGACCCAGGAGGAGAACCCTGCCCAGCCTAGGCCGCCCTTGGCACTGCTCAGAGGAAAGATACACAGTCCCCGAGGGGACAGGGGTGCTGGTGGAGAACTTCTTCCCGAGATTCAGTCACTGCTCTCGGCCTGGGGTCTGGAAACAGCAGTAATCTCGTGTCCCGTCCGCCTCAATGGCAGAGACGTGGTCTTCCTCAAATCGGGTTCAGCTGGAAATAGAGGGCTCTCGTCCTGCAGAGGACTGCCCGGAGGACACAGCCTGCTCTCCGTCTCGTCCTCTTGGGCGCCCGCCCTGCTGTTCTAAGCTCCGTCCTGCTCTCCTGGCTGCACGTGAAGGGCTGGGACCCGGTGTCGTCAGGAGCAGGAAGACAACGTTGGTCTTCCCGGGTCTGAGGGCCACGCGTGGGTCTGCCCGCCCGTCGCCCAGAGCCTGGCCCTCGGGCCTCGGCCGCAGCCACACTGAGGCGCCTGCACCCCCGTCCCGCCCTGCAGTTTTTCTCCCTGCATCGAAAGCGCACGAACTGCTGGCCAGGTGGAGGCGAGCCGGCTCCTACCTCTTAGAAGAGCTCTTCGAGGGGCATTTAGAGAAGGAGTGCTTCGAGGAGGTCTGCGTCTATGAGGAGGCAAGAGAAGTGTTTGAGCATGACGAGTCCACGGTACGCATCCCCGCCACACACTCGCCCACTTCCCGGTGACTCTGCTGCCTTAGGGGGCGCGCTCTCCCAGAGAGACTCAATGAAGGAACCTACTCACGTACGTGGGAGGTTGGTCTAACCCGGCTGTACAGACGAGGAACTGGACATTGCAGGGAAATCACTTTCCCCAGCCTGTCGGTGGGGGACCCCGACGGCAGCTTAGTCCCCCTAAACCCCGTAAACTCTGGCTTCAGATTCAGCAAGTCAGCACCTGAGTAGCCGGACTCCCCAGAGGTCACTCAGCCCGTCAGGGCTCTGACAGATTTTAGTACTTTTAATAGAGATGAAATGGTTTCAATGTATCAACAACACAAAAATCCTCCTTAGGATGCCTCCACAGTAAGAACATCTCTCATAATGAGCAACTTGGATCAGAAGTGACAACACGGACACTAAAGGCCAGGCGGAGACCTCCCCTGGGTCAGTTACCCCGAGGCTTGTCGGGGCAGACGGGGGCTGGGTGTCTGTGCGTAAATTCTCAGAACAGCAAACTATGTAACACGCTTTACGCATCAAGGCAGCAATATTTAAAGTTGATTCTGAACAAATGTTGACCCGTTTCTTGAATATATATATATATATATATTTAAGGGGGCTTCCCCCATAGCTCAGTCAGTAAAGAATCTGCCTGCAGTGCAGGGGACCTGGGTTTGATCCTTGGGTTGGGAAGATCCCCTGGAGAAGGGAACGGCAACCCGCTCCAGTATTCTGGCCTGGAGAATCCCATGGACAGAGGAGACTGCATGGGCTACAGTCCGTGGAGTCCCAAGAGTCGGACACAGCTTAGCGACCAAACCACCACCATGTGTGTTTTAAGATCTGCTTGTGTGTCATTTGCTTTGGCTGTGGCGGGGCTTCTCCGCTGCAGGCTTTCTCTCTCATGGCGGGTGGGCACCCTCTCCCTCACACTGCTCAGGCTTCTCGGTGCGGTGGCTCCTCTTGAGGAGCACAGTTTGGGGCTCGTGGACTCAGCAGCTGCAGCCTGAAGGCGCTAGAGCACTGGCTCAGTCGCTGTGCATGCAGGCTTAGGTGCTCCGAGGCACATGGGGTCTTCCTGGGCCAGTGGTGGAAACTGTGTCCTTTGCATTGGCAGCCAGACTCTTTACCATGGGACCAGGGAAGCCTCTTTCTAATATATTTTTTAGCTGTTTTAAAATATATTTTCTCGGATGCCCATGTATTAAAAAATTCTTCTGAAACAGACCATCTTTCATAGAACTGGGAGAAATGAAAACTTCCTGGTGAAGGGAAAGCTGGGCTCGCCCCCTGAGGCTGCAACCCCACTAGAGCTGTTGGAAGCTGGGGATGGTGTGTGGCCTATTCATGCACTTACCTCCAGGCTTTAAGCCTGAGTAGTCTCCTGCCTTTAGATGCCCTGCCAGAAAATAACACCTCCCATACACAATTTATAAATTTCCATCATTGTTGAATTGGCTTATAAAATGGAGAAAGCAGTGTGAGTCTCTCACATCTGCATCTGGTACTCTGTGGAGTGGGACCCTGGAGACGACTGGGAGGGGAGGTGCCCAGGAGGCCATGGGGTCTGAGCTGCGTCTCCGCTACTGACACTTTCCCTTCCTCAAGTGGGTCGCAGGAAATCCACACCCAACAGGACGTGGAGCACACGTTGCTGTGGATGTTCAGTCGCTCAGTCCTGTCCGACTCAGACTCGGACTGCAGCCCACCGGCTCCTCTGTCCACAGGATTTCCCAGCAAGAATACTGGAGTGGGTTGCCATGCTCTCCTCCAGGGATCTTCCTGACCCAGGGATTAAACCCACATCTCCTGCATTGCAGGCGGATTCTTTGCCACTGAGCCACCTTGGAAGCCCGGAACATGCATTAAAGAGGGCGTTAAGTAGACGCAGCTTCCCTGGTGGCTTAGCTGGCTAAAGAGTGTGCCTGCAAAGCAGGAGACCCGGGTTCAAACCCTGGGTGGGGAAGCTCCCCTGGAGAAGGAAATGGCAACCCATTCCAGTGTTCTTGCCTAGAGAATTCCACGGATGGAAAAGCCTGCCAGACTACAGTCCATGGGGTCACAAAGAATCAGACACGACTAAGCGGCTTTGCTTCACTTAAGTGAAATAAATGTAGAGAATTTCATATTCTTTGTCTCAACCAGCATTTTCCTACTAAGTGAACAGAGTCAGCATTTTCTTATCCTCAAGCCCAGCCCCAGGAGAAGGTGGAAGAACAAGTGTTTGATTTCTAACACTCTTATGTTCACTCGGACAGGATGAATTCTGGAGGACATACATGGGTGAGTGTTCCCTCCACCCGGCCCACCACCTTCTCTGCTTTTTGCTTTGATTGGAGGAGACAGTACACTCTCCAGGGTTGAGAACTCGAGGCCAGAGGATTCCCAGTGTCCAGCCTTGGGGTCCTGGACCTTGACCCAAAGGAAGGGCCCCGGGCCGCGGGAGGAGGGGGAAGCTTGCCTGCTCCCCGGGCTCCCGTGGGCCTTGTGCAGACGGCCCGAAGCCGGTTAAGCTACAGAAGGCGAGGCTTGGGGGTGCTGTCTGGGGACCACAGTGACCAGGGGTCTCCAGGAGGCCTCTCAGCAAGGAGACGGGTCCTAGAGGGGCAGGTGGGCCGGCTGGGCCGGGGGCATCAGGCGGTCACCCACGCGGGGCGTCCTCTCCGCAGGCGGCTCCCCTTGCACCTCCCAGCCTTGCCTCAACAACGGGTCCTGCCAGGACACCATTCGCGGCTACACCTGCACCTGCGCGCCGGGCTATGAAGGCCCCAACTGTGCCTTCTGTGAGCCCCGCCCCTCCCCGGACCCCCACACCTTCCCGGGACCCCTGCCCCTCCCCTGTACCCCCCACTCCTCCCCCGGGAGTCCCCTTCCCCGGGACCCCCACCCCTCTCCCGCAACACCCCCCCCCAGCTGCTTCCCAGACCCCCGCCCTTCCTGGGACCCCTGCCCCTCCCCCGGGACCCCTGCCCCTTCCAGGGACCCCTGCTCTGCATCCCCCACCCTCGCCCCCCCCTCGGCCCCCGCCCCTCCCCCGAGGGCACGGCTCCCTGGTTCGTGGGTGCGAGACCGTCCTCAGCTTCATCACCTGTTGTCCCTTAAGTGTTGTGGGTTGGGGCACTGGGGAGGGGGTGGGGGGCTGGGGGGTCAAAGCCGATTCCCGCCAAAGACCGCTTCATGCAGAAATGAACTTGCTCTGCCCTCGATGTTAACACAGAAGCTGCCAGCGCTGTGCTCCAGCGGCCTCCCTGAGAGCTTGGCCGGTGCTGGGAGGGCACCCCAAGTGCAATGCGCCGAGCAGGGCTCCCAGCTTCACCCCACATGCGCCCCTGCCCGTCCCGACCCCCACCTCAAAGAAGCCCCTTAAGACCTCCGGCTGCCGTGGTGGGCAGTGAGCCCATGGAGGAGCCACACGGACCCTTGTGAGGGGCTCGCAGACCGTACCCCGCCTGCCGGCTCCACCCCCGTTCGTTCCTGACACGGAATGGAAACACTCACATGTGCACGTTTGGAATGAAAAGCCAGAGCCCAAGGATAGCTCAAGGATAGTTCAGTTCAGTTCAGTCGCTCAGTTGTGTCCAACTCTTTGCCACCCCATGGACTGCAGCACGCCAGGCCTCCCTGTCTATCACCAACTCCCGGAGCTTACTCAAACTCAGGGTCCATTGAGTGGGTGACGCCATCCAACCATCTCATCCTCTGTTGTCCCCTTCTCCTCCCGCCTTCAATCCTTCTCAGCATCAGGGTCTTTTTAAATGAGTCAGTTCTTTGCATCAGGTGGCCAAAGTATTGGAGTTTCAGCTTCAGCATCAGTCCTTCCAATGAATATTCAGGACTGATTTCCTTTAGGATGGACTAAAGGATAGTTCAGAATGGCTATTTCCAGGGTGACATTTTTGGTTTCCCCTTTTTCTCTTTTTAGCTAAAAAAGAATGTCACCCTCTGAGGCTGGACGGGTGTCAGCACTTCTGCCACCCAGGACCAGAGTCCTACACGTGCAGCTGTGCAAGGGGCCACAAGCTGGGCCGAGACCACAGGTCCTGCCTCCCCCACGGTGAGTCCCCTCCCCCCGTACCCCGGGCCTTCCTCTGCAGCGACTCTGAAAGCCCACCTCCCCTGCTGTGGCTGGGGGGTGGGAAGGGGGCTTCCCAGCCCCCGCCAGGCTCCCCTACCCGCCCCCCCCATCTCTGAGAGCAGGTGTGAATCCCACCTGCTCTGCGTATACACGAAGTGTATGGGCGCCACGGAACAGGCTGGAAGGGTCAGCACCATGGCCACCCCGCCGCCTGCCCTGGGAGGCACTGACCTTCCTTTCTGTGTGGCCGCCACAATGAAGACAGGTGTGCGTGTGGAACCCTCGGTTCTGAGTGCTGCCAGAGGCCCCAGCGAAGCCAGCAGAACCTTCTGCCTTTCCCGTGGCAGGTAACAAAAACACATTTTAATCTTTCCTTATGTTTCACCTGTCTGTCCTCTCTCCTTTCTTTGATTTAGGCAAACTATCTACAACCTCCACATCACACTTCAAAGCACTTTCTCATGCTGAACTCAGAGCTTCAGTGTCTTATGTTTTAACTTAGCAACACATGAAGTTATGTTGACACTTCTGCCAAACTATTTCAAGCACTTTCCTTTATGCTCATCTGCTACTTTGACCAGTATTTTATTCTTTTCTTGCTTTTCCAGCACCCCCACAAAATAGGCACCATTTTTAGTAATACCAACCAATCTACCACCGATGTGGGTTTGGGTTTACCTACATTTTGCATTTTCCTTGAATCCCAGGCCTCTAATACAGGTCACCCCGTTCTTCCTCAGCCGTGTCAAGAGAAACACCAAATTGGCCACAGACCTGACTTAAATTTTCTAGCAGCCACGTGCATAGAAAGCGGGTGAAATTAATTTTGATGATGTGCTTTACTTACCTCAATACGTCTACATATTATTTCAACACGTAATGAATAGTTTAAAAATTGAGATATTTACGCTTCCTCTTTCTACCTAAGTCTTGGCTCCCGGGCGTGTACAGTACAGGATTTCTCACTTGCAGCATATCCTGGGTTGGACCGGTGGATCTCAAGTGCTCAGTAACCATACTGACTTTCACTTGACAGCTTTACGGGTTGCTCTAGCAACCCGGCTGCACTCAGCCCCCAGCGCGTGTGCGTGCTCACTTGTGTGCAGGTGCGGAGCGTGTCTCCCTCACCTGACGCTTACTCGCGGGTCTGGCCAGGTGGAAGCACGTAGCCGCTGTGTGGAGGCCTGGCCAAGCGACGGCCACAGCTAAGTGACCACCAGGACTGGAAGGGTCAAGGGAGGGGAGCTCAAACGAGGGGCGAGCCGGGGCTGGGGCTCGGTCTCCCCGGAACTGCACCTTTGCTGACTGCCCCCTCCAAACCCCGTGCATCCCGCGCTCACCTCTCCCCTTCTCGCCCCGCCTCCGCCCGCTGAGGGGGCCTCAGTAATGGGTGGGTGCTCTGGGCTGGCTGGAGGGTGTGCGCCCCACATTCTCAACCACAACACCGTGCTGCCCCAAATGCTGCAAACGGACACTAACTCTTTCTTGTCTGTTTTGGTTTTTAAAGGTAAAACTAACAAATTCTGAAGGAAAAGACTTCTGCGGGGGTGTTCTAATACAGGACACTTTTGTGCTGACTACAGCAAAATGCTCACTATTGTACAGAAACGTTAGTGTGAGAACGAGTGAGTACTTTGTCATTCAGCTTTATAAGATGGCACCAGAAACAAAAACTGCGCTATGTAGAAATAAAAGTGAAAGTGAAGTCGCTCAGTCGTGTCCGACTCCTAGCGACCCCATGGACTGCAGCCCACCAGGCTCCTCCATCCATGGGATTTTCCAGGCAAGAGTACTGGAGTGGGTTGCCGTTTCCTTCTCCAGGTAGAAATAAAAAGAAGCCCTTTAATCTCGAATTCTTGTTTCTAATGAAACACAGACTCGGTTTAGCTTCCCGCTGGTGAGATCACTCATACAGTCAAAGCAATGGGGGCTAGCTAGCGGAATTCCGGGCACAGGACGCAGGCAGCGCGGAATTTGAGAGCCGAGGAAAGGGGCCCTTGGTTTGACGCTGAAGTGGGGCGTTCAGACCCCCGTCCTCACGGGGGCCTGGGCTGTGTGCGAACTGCTCCAAAGTCCCCAGGACCCGCGAATAGTGTATGCATTCTACCCTCCTTCCTTAGACATTTTTCAGCCAACAGGCTATCAGCCTAGAAAATGGCTCCTGAACAGGCAAGTCTGATTCGCTCTGAGAGGGTCTTCCTAGTTCCTTCCGACCGCTTCAGCCTCCCCTCACTGTGCTCCCGCCGTGCCCAGGATGCCTCACTTGGAGCGTGGGAGAGGCCCCGCTGGGGTACTCCGGCCTGGGCAGATGGCGCAGGAGGGGCGGGAGCGGGGGAAGGGGGAAGGGGGCGCCAGGAGCCGCCCTGAGCCCCGGCCCGCCTCCTTCCAGGTTCCGACTTCCGGGTGCGCGTGAAGGGCGTCCACGTGCACACGAGGTTCGAGGCGGACACCGGGCACAACGACGTGGCCGTGCTGCACCTGGCGCTGCCCGTGCGCTGCCCCGACGCCGGGCGGCCAGTCTGCACGGCCGACGCGGACTTCGCTGAGCGCGTCCTCCTGCCGCAGCCGGGCGTCCTGGGCGGCTGGACCCTCCGCGGCCACGAGATGGTACCCTTGCGGCTACGCGTCATGCACGTGGAGCCCGCGGAGTGCGGCCGGGCCCTCAATGCCACGGTGACCACACGGACCAGCTGCGAGCGGGGCGCGGCAGCCGACGCAGCGCGGTGGGTGGCTGGTGGCGCGGTGACCCGGGAGCACCGGGGCGCCTGGTTCCTCACCGGCCTGTTGGGCGCCGCGCCCCCCGAAGGGCCCGGGCCGCTCCTGCTCATCAAGGTCCCTAGATATGCGCTCTGGCTCCGGCAAGTCACTCGGCAGCCGAACCTCGCCAGTCCGAGAGGCGACCAGGGTCAGGGGCGCGACGGGGAACCAGTGCCGGGTGATCTCGGTGGGCGGTGGGCACCTACGGACCTTCCTCCGGGACCTCTCGTCTGACCTGAGCCCTTAGGAGGGAAGGAGGCGTGTCCAGCAATAAAAACGGACCCCAAACAGCGCTCTCCTAAACCGGCTGGGGAACCGGGGTTCAATCCAACAGCAGCGACTCTGGCTTGGGGGGGCGGGGGTAGTTGCACGCACAGCGACCTCCCAGCTCTACTGGGGGCGGGGGTGGGGGGACGGGGGTGTGGAGCTCGGGGAGGCGGCGGCGCAGGGGAGGAACTAGGGCCTGTGCACGGCTCACGTCTGGGGAGAACTTCTGCATGGAGGGTCTGCAGGCCCCAAGAGGGCAGAGCAGCCGGAACCCACCAGCGAGTCCCACCCAGACTGCAGCCCCCCGCCCCCACAGACAGGACCCCACCCGCTCTGCACCCAAGTGACGGACGGCAAGAGCAATGGCCGGACGCGCTGTGCGCTTCCGCCATCGCGTCTAAGCCAGGAGGTGCCCTCACGACTGAGCTCCCTGGACCCCAGGGTGGGGCCTCGAGGTGGGTGGGATCCAGAGGCTCATGCATGAGGCACCGCGCTGCTGGGGAAGGCAGCGTTGTTTTAAGGGGTTAGAATTGTGATTTATACATTCTTCTGACTGGAAAACTGGTAGGATTTCAAAGTCTACTGTTCCTCCATTGCCTTCCTTTGTTTTTGCCAAGGTCCTTTCAGAGAAATGGGCCAGTGCATCTGCAGATGGCCAAAAAACGTTAATTTTGGGATTAAAGTATAACATCAGAAATGAAAGTGTTTTTGAATTGTTAGACTTAACAAATCTGAATTGTGTTTAAACTCCCAAAAGTGCAGTGGTATTATCTTCAAACTAAGGTCATTGGCTGCCCAAGATTTGAAATCTAGCAAAGGAGCACTGCGGTTTTACATGAATAATCCTGCAAAAATATCTGCAATTTTGCCGCTGACATTAATTTGCCATACAAATCTGTATTTGCTGAAGCAGAAACGCTATCTGGAAATTATGACGAACAGCGCAGGCAGACATAGGACTCTCCCTGCAGTATTTATAGGCTGTACTTCCCTGGTGGCTCAGATAGTAAAGAATCTGCCTGCAGTACAGACCTGGGTTTGACTCCTGGGTCGGGGAGATCCCCTGGAGAAGGGAATGGCTACCCACTCTAGTATTCTTGCCTGGAGAATTTCATGGGCAGAGGAGCCTGGCGGGCTACAGTCCATGGGATCACAAAGAGTCGGACATGACTGAGGAACTCACATTTTCACTTCCACTGAACACAGACCACTGCTGAGAACACTGCAGGCCTGCAGGGCAGCTGAGGCACAGAATGAAAACTGCTCATCCATCACGCGTTAACTTAATAAAATGGTTACAAGTCACGTGAGGTAAGCAAATCAAAACAATAAAACTCAAGAAAAGGGAATGTGATTAGATGGCAGAGACTGCTGCTTTGGCATCAGTGTTCTCAAGGCCGGGCCGACCACTCTGCACAGGCTTCCAAACCAGTGGGAACGCAGCGGACTCAGGCCTGAGGTTCTATTTCTTTCATTGTTTTGCTAAGTACGACTTTGACCTCGTGTTATCCTTCGTTGTCACTCCTTGATTTTCAGTGTCACTACTTACTGGGCAAAATGACAGTACCTGAGAGTGTTGAAAACACCCAGCTTTCCACACTACGAGATCCAGGCACATTCACAGAAGTCCAGGGTCCCCCTCCAAGGAGGATGCGGCTCTCGTCCTAGCTGGAGGCCGTGCCCAACCCTGAGGAGCAGTGATACTGTGAGGACAGCACCCCAGGAAACACGGAGAGACTGTCCCACCCTGGCGTCTGCGCCTCCCCCAGGGCACATTCTCCCGCTCAGGGGACTGGTGGGGCTGGGGAGGCTGGTGACTGGACACCAACGGCAGGCCACCCCCAGCACGCCCCATTCCCATGCCCAAGTCTGGACATGCCCAGCGTGGAGGCTATGCTCTGTGACTCAGGAGCCCGGCTCAGAGTGGATCCAGCGCCACTTGGTTCTTTGGGGTCCTCGCTCTTGGAACCCAGCTCCATCAGCCTGGAGAGGCCACCGAGCACCAGGTCAGAGCCCGGGGCAACATGCCTTCAGGGTGGGTTGCAGAGCCCCAAAGGGCCCTCCAGACGAGCTGCATGGAGAAGCCGAGGACACGCTGCAGACTTCGGAGCAAACCTGGACGCTCAGTCTGGCTGCTGGAGGGGCAGACGCGGGGGCACAGATGGGAGGCCTTGAGCAGGCCTCAGGGAGGGGGGTCCAAATCCCATGGTGGCCCCTCTCCACACAAAGGCCACAGCCCCCTCCAGACTCAGCACCTTTGCAAAGATGAGTCACTCTAGTCCATGAATTTTCTTCTTTAGTAAGTTTTTGCATAAATAGAGGAAACGTGTGTAATCTGAAAAAAAAAATAGCTATAGTACCTGGAAAATTTAAATCAAATTCAGCTTGTAAAAAGAAACATTGTTAACCAAACATTTTGATCACACAAAGTGTTCAAATTTAACATAAAATTAGATGTGTCCCGGATAATACAATAAAGAATATCCCATCTGTATAAATTTAAACACCTTTTTGTTTTTATAGAAACAGTTACAAAGACGCCTTCACAGACAGTCCTCTTGGGAAGTAAACAGCAGCTGCCTGGGAGACGTAGTGGCCTTTGGGGAGTGTCACCAGCAGCCTGGCCGGCGGAGGCGGCAGCACTGAGGCCCGAGTCCCAGGCCTTTGTGACGGGGACGTTCGTCAGCCGTGGTGCTGGAGATGTCATTGCCGGGATGAGACCCGAGAGGCTCTGCTGCAGAGCACGCGCTCTGGGCGGGAGGAGGGCCAGGATCAGCCTGCCCCTGTGGTCGGGCCGGGGTCATCAGCACACCGTGGACAGTGGGGGGAAGGGGTTCTGCTTGCTGACAACCAGCTTCTGGTGCTGGTGTGAGATATAGCCTTTGATGTGACCCTAGGGGATGGGAGAGAGGGGAGCTCATGACTCTATGAAGGTCAAGGCTGTCAGGGTGAGTGAGCTGGAGCCGAGGCACAGCGCCTCCCACCCCCAGGGCCCCAGCTATTGTGCAGTCAGCTCGCTGAGAGGAAAACGAGTGAGTGTACACACGAACACACAGACAGACACACACACACAGAGCACCCCCACCCCCACCACTGCAGCTATCGTGCGGCCCGTGCGCGTGCACACACACACACACACACACACACACACACATCACCCCCTACCCCCACCACCCCAGCTATTGCACAGTCAGCTCGCTGAGAGGAAAACGTGTGTGTACACACACACACACACACACACAGTGCCCCCTACCCCCACCACCCCAGCTATCATGTGGCCCGCGCGCACACACACACAGCGCCCCCCACCCCCACCACCCCAGCTATCGAGTGGTCAGCTCGCTGAGAGGAAAAGGTGTGTGTACACACACACACACACGCCCCACCACGCCCTCTGAGGACATGGACATGGCGGGTACCAGAACCCCCAGCCTGGATGGAGCCCACACACCATGTAGATGAGGTTGGCCAGGATGCACTGGACCTCGGCGATGTCCACGTCCTCCACCTGCATGAACTTCAAGGCCACCAGGAATGCGTCCAGGGACAGTTGGTGGGTCTTGAGCAGCAAGTACCTGGAAGAGGCAGAGCTCAGGCTGTTACTGATAGGAGGCAAGTGGGCAGGAGACCCTCTGCTCGGGAGGAACACAGCACCTCCCACCAGCCAGGCTTCTCAGAAAACAAGACCTTCCGGGTGTAACTGACTTTGCCATTTAAAGAGCCACCAGTACAAGTACACTTGACCACTTCCTTGAATCTCAGATGCTTCCATTCTCACGTTTCAATACCCCTCAAGCTGGGAAGCACCTGACAGGGACTGTCAGGGATCTGATGACCTTCAGGCCTCTCTAACCTGGATGTGATCCTCACAGCGGAGTCTGACAGAGATCCTGCTGGGACGAGGCCTCAGACAAGAGCCCACTTCCGAGTTCCACAAAAAGAGCAACTTCCTGACGCACAGGAGTGGCCGGAGGGTCAGTGGGTCATGAGTAAAGGAAACAGGCGCCAGTGCCACGCTCTGACCGTAGTGTAGGTGGGTGCTCAGGGCTGGTGTCAGAACCCCTGCCAGAGTCCACACTTCACACAGCCCGAGCTACTGCGCCTACTCCCTCAGCCGGGCGCTCCCTCACCTGGGTGTTCTCTCAGTCTGGCGCTCCCTCACCCGCCTGCGCGCTCCCTCACCAGGGCCTGCGCGCTCCCTCACCCGGGTGCTCCCTCACCAGGGCCTGCGCGCTCCCTCACCCGGGCGCTCCCTAACCCGGGCCTGCGCGCTCCCTCACCCGGGCGCTCCCTAACCCGGGCCTGCGCGCTCCCTCACCCGGGCGCTCCCTAACCCGGGCGCTCCCTCACCAGGGCCTGCACGCTCCCTCACCCGGGCGCTCCCTAACCCGGGCCTGCGCACTCCCTCACCCGGACGCTCCCTCACCCGGGCGCTCCCTCACCCGGGCCTGCGCGCTCCCTCACCCGGGCCTGCGCGCTCCCTCACCCGGGCGCTCCCTCACCCGGGCCTGCGCGCTCCCTCACTCGAGTGCGCCCTCGCCTGGGCCCTGTGCCCTCCCTCAGCTGTGCACTCCCTCGCCTGGACAGCACCAGCACCAAGGTCTGGGTCTGCAGATCAACTTCATCCCATAGAATCAGGAAGGAAGGCTGTGCTCACACTTTCTTGAAGAGATTCCTGTAGGTGATGATCTTCAGCTTCTCGAGGATGAGGAAGATGCCACAGCGGATGAAGAAGGTCTCATGCGCGGCCAAGGCCTCGTTCAGGAGGAGGAGGTTGCCTTCGCTGGGCCACAGAGACGTGCAGACACAGGCAGGATGCCACCCAGGACAGGAGACAGGACCCCATTAGTTCCCTGGAAACACGGGGACCTCTGCACAGACTTTATATTCTAAGCGGCCCCCGAGGGAAGAGAAGAAGCTACCTCACGGCTCGGGTCACCTCCGCAAACTGCATGAGATGGTACTTCCTCAGAAGCTCTACAGTTGGCATGTGGCCCTGAGAGAGTAATTTTAAAGAATAAGAACCTTCTCATTTTTAACAGAACTGTCTTTGATAAAACCCTTACCAAGTTTTAAAAACTTTTAACCTGTGTCTCTCAGACTTTCTTCCTAAGTAACTGAACAAAAAACGCGTCCTAGCCAACTGGGAAAAAAACAAATGCTGGTTTAGAAATCAGAAAACCTGGCACCAACACAGCTCTGCCAACAGTGACGTGTGACCCTGACCTCAACCTTCTTGCTAGCGATCACAGGAGTGGGTGGCACCTGAAGGAACACTAGGCTACAACTTAGGGATTCAGACCCAGCTTACAGAACGAGCTGAAAACCCAAGACTGGCTGTTCCACAAAGCCAGGTGAGCTGTGGGGAGGGGTGTGGCGCTCTCTCCTCCCCACCACACACCGTCCAGAGCTGGGTGAGTTTTACCTGTGTGTGTGCTGCTTTGACAATTTTTAAGAAACTTCAATGGGAGGAAAGGAAGCCCTATCACTGTGAGAATGTTTTAGTCAATTAACTTGCTACTTGACTTTTTTTTTTTTACAAATACCAAAAACAACTTTCAGTGACCAAGTGAGACACCCAGACAGGCTGGAATGATCTTTTTCTCTCTTGGTTAATCCAGCTCTATTATTCTAGATTTTCAGGAGTAACAGACATAACATGCACTATTTTACCTGTCTTACATATGTTAAACCTTTGAGTGAGGTAATTTTAGGAAAAAGGAAACAAAAACAGACAAGCCTTTCTAGAAGGATCTGGAAGTGTCAAGTCACAAGAAGAGTGGTTTGGGTCACACCCGAGGCTTGTTCCTCCTCTATTCTGAGAGTGCACTCACGTGTGGCTCAGACGAGACCCACCACACACCATGGGCTACACTGTGAAACGACTATGCATTTCTTGTAGAGGACAGGCCCCCAGAGAGCTGGAGAGACCACTTACCAGGAGCATCTTCACAGGAAGCAGGTAAATGAGGACCATTCTTTTGTTCTTTTGGCTGGAACGATGGCAGTGCTCAAAAGCAAAGGACAGGTACTCCTCAGCTGCAGAGTCGACCACAGACACCGTCAGCACAGTCCCTGCCCTGTGCCTGGAGCTACACCCACCCTTACACGAGGGCCCAAAGGTTTCAGAGGCGACAATGTCTACCATCAACATTAACAGATTATTTTCCATAGGGTCAGCTATTTTTCAAAAATATCCAGAAGAGCACTCAGTGAAGATTCAGAGGAGAAGCAAAGCAATGCCTTCCGAGACTTCAACTGAGTATACAGCTGACCTGAACGGGGCAGGTCTGCTCTGCATGGGTGCCCTGCACGTGGGTGTTTTCAATCGTAAATGCTATGATATGGCTCCGTCTGTGGCTGCTGATCACGAATGCAGAGTAACCAAGGACACAGGGCCGACCATGAGTCAATTGTGGATTAGCCCTCTCGCTGTTCAGCTATTCCAACACTTCATATTTTAGGGGAAAGAAAAAGGACCAAGGAAAGTCCTCTTTCAAAAGTTGTATGTACTGAAAGCAAGCTCCAGGAGTTGATGATGGACAGGGAAGCCTGGCGTGCTGCAGTTCATGGGGTCGCAAAGAATCGGACATGACTGAGCAACTGAACTGATGTATTGAAAACTCTGTGAAAGGAAGTGAAAAGTCGGTCTGTACAACCCCATGGAATAAAAAAAGGGCTCTCATTACGAAAGAGCTGTTCTTTCTGTCACCAGAGCCTCTGTGGCTGTTGACACGTGGAGTGAGAAGGCTCTTACGTCTCATATGGCACCTGAAGCCACATGCCTTCGCGTATGAGTAACTGTCAAGGAAGTGAGTTTAAAAAGTCTCATTTGAGAATGAGAGAAGAATCATAAAGGACCACCATATACTGGCCACTCCAAACTCTCAGAAAGAAAAAACAGCCTCCCAATCTCGAGAAAGGGAAGGACACAAACCACAGAACATGGTTTCGTGAAAGGGCAGCTTGGATGGGGCCCTGACCCGCTGCCCCCAGCCACAGGCACGTCCCCCGAGGCTGGAGCCAAGCCACGAGCTGCCCAATCTCCACGTCCTGTGCCGACAGGACCCACCGAGGCCACAGGGAAGCACCGAGCACGGCCCACACGTGGGACAGAGGCGCGTGGTTTCCTCTCCCAGCAGAGGACACAGTGCTGACCCGCTCAGAGGCCTGGTGCCGACCAAGAAACGCAAATGGGATTTTCCTTTATGGAGCCAACTTGGTGTCGGAGCGATGCAGTGGAAACCACGTCCGCCTCCACATCAGAAGGCATGAAGGTGCTCTGGACCCCCGGTTGCTTGGCAGCAGCGACGCACCTTGCTTGAAGTCACTGTCGAACATGGCCTTGCGCCCCACATAGTACCTATAGGTCACCCTCTGGGCCGTGCTGTAGTCGTCCTTCAGGTTTGAGCTGTCGATGGCTCTGATGAGCGGTTTACACAGATGGAGCTTGTTGATCTAGAACAAGTAAGAATCCACCCCAGACGGTCTTCCAGATAAACAGGCAGGACAGCCACCAATCCCTGGTCACTAAGAACACGTCTCCTGAGGTGGGTTCACATGATCAGAACTGAGGGCTCACTAAGGACACAGCACACCGCTGCTCTGTCCAAACCAGGCCACAGGGGAACGCCCACCTGCAGAGGGGCTGACCAGACACGCCCCCCACCTGACCACACCATCGTCACACCTGGATCTGCGCGAGGTGCCAGCACCCGGTTCCCTGAAGCCTCCGAGGGTGGAGGTGAGCAGAGACGAGTGTGGAGCATCACAACAGCCCGTGCACCCAGGGGCCCCCAACCAACACCAGCCCCCGGACTGTGCGTGGCTGGTGGGCTGATTCTCAAGCCAGGCCTGGCAGGCTGGCTGACAGGGAGAGAAATGCTCTCTGGGAAGACAGGCAGAATTCAAGCAGAGTTTACCTTAAAATAAATCTTGAATAACTGATTCACCAGAAACAGCATTCCCCACTTCTTGGAATCCTCTATACCAGCACGACTGCAGGAAAAATAATGTTTTAAAGGTTACACAGGAAACAAAAATTTTATGTACAAATCACAAAGCAAACTTCCAAAACGAATTCGCATCCTGAGATAAAACCCCACAGTTCAAGTCAAATTCATGAAAGAATGTAACACTACAAAGGCAGGTGTCTCCTCTGACAGGTAAACCTGGAGAGATGGCCCCAGGAGTTCTGACACTGGCTGAGCATCTGGGGGGCAGCAGATGAAAACCGCTCCGTCTACAGCAATGTTGTGTAACAGCGGACTGTTATCAAGCATTTGTGACACGTGGTGAAAGTATTTTCTCTTGTCATTACAACATCATGAACCACTGAGACACAACACATGAATTTCAGAAGCATGAGGCCCAGCGTGCTGGCCAAGTGGGCCCAGAGGCACCGTGCCCAATGTGTGCTGAGCACGAAAGAGGATTCTTTTCTCTTATCCCTTACCAAGCAACAGATTATTCAAAGCAGAAATGACCATGGCTGTGCGGTTACGGCCACGGCCGCCCGCCCTGGACTCACGTGTCGCTGGCGCAGACGCGGAAGCAGCCCATCAGCAGCTCGGCCGCCTTCTCCAGCATGTCCCCCACCTTGCTCTTCCCCTTCTTCACCAGCTGCTGGTCTGCCTGACAAGAAGTAAAAGCCTTCACTTTTCATCTCCTCTTGATTCTTCAATTAGAAAGAAAATCACCACACAGCCAGAAGCAAGAACGGACAACTTAGGGGTGGCCCCAGGCTCCGAAGAGACCCTCTAGGCTGTGCTGCGGTATTTCTCAAAGCTGCGGTGTCTACCACTTGTTCCAACTTTCTACAGGCCACATGGCTCTTCAACCGATTCAGACCAGTGCACTGGTCACCGAGTTTTTAAGCCTGCATCACCCAAGCCGTGTGCTGCTAAGGGGCCTTTTCTTACTTGGCACAAACCCCCTGACCTGTCTCACAGACGACATGGAGGGGACGGTACAGAGAAGGCAGCAGGAGGCAGTGTGGGCACCCTCCCACGTCCTCAACACGCAGGCCCGTGTCCCCCCGTGTCCCCCCTCTACCGACCAGCACAGCGAGCTTCACTTCAGAGTCAGTGACAATGCAGTGAACGTGTCAGTGAGTCCTGGTCCTTGAATACACACGTAGTTTTAGTGTTCCTTGTGATGAAGCAGGAAGTACGCACACAGCAAGTCTGTTTTTTAAGGTAAAGCACCAGGGCCACGGTTGGGGTTGCACGCTGGACAGGGAACAGACAGCTGCAGAGCCTAGCCAGCCAGTGTGGGCCACCGGCCAGCATGAGTCTCCAGAAAGTGAAGGACACGGGCCTGTCCCACCAGGAAACACTGACAGCGCTTCCAGTGACAACATTCGCACTTTCAAGAAGAACTTAGAATTCTGGAAAACTGGCACTGACCACCAAGAGCCTTGGCTCCGCCAAGTCCAGCAAGGCGGCACTGGGCACGTCTTCACGGCAGACGCGGGCAGTCCCTCAGCAGCGAGCCGAGCCACCCCACTTTGTTCTTTCTGCACCAGGGATGTCCCGACCCCACACACCCCCCAAAACTTGTGGGAGGAGTGACATGAAATTAAGCAACAGCCACAGTGAGTTTGGGTTTAAAACAGTGACAGAAACCAAACTTACATTGTTGGCAAATATTCGAAGGTCCAGCGCCACTGCATACATGACAGGCAGAGCCCTATGGGGCAAAAAGAAGTGTGTGTGAGGCTCTGAGGTCAGAAACTCGCTCACCAGCGCTGAGGACACCCAGGGCCCCCAACTGGACGGGAGGGCCCCACCCCCACGGCCCCATGGTCCTCCCGTCACCTTCCTTCCAGGAGCTGCAGCCCCTCCCGGTCTGTGCATCTGGCCAGAAGAGCTCTTCGCCCGCTGACCCAGCCTCCCCAGAGGCCAGGGCCTCAGCCCTGACTGCCCCCACTCCACGCTGGGCCAGGAATTCTCCTTCCCCTCAGCCCCACCACCACCTAAACGGCTCCATGAAAACAAGACGTGTGGTTCAGAATGATCTGCTAACGGGCCCCAAGGCATGGAGCAGACAGATGTCGTCAAAAGACTTCTAAAATCTAGCCGGCAGTGTCAGTTTCACATGTAAGACAGATCTTCAGTCAAAACTTTTTTTTTTGGTAAAAGGTATCTGTAAGTCTTCAGTTACTTTAGTATAAACAAAATTTCAGTATTTACCAAGACTTTTAATAAATCATAAGACAGTTTAAGATAACCCAAATATTCTCTATCTGTCATCCCAAATGAACTGTAGTTGATCTACATCTTTATCCAAGTTTAAAACCAAAAAGTGAAAGCGAAAGTTGCTCAGTCATGCCCGACTCTTTGCAACCCCAAGGACTTCTCCAGGCCAGAATACTGGAGTGGGTAGCCGTTCCCTCCTCCAAGGGATCTTCCCAACCCAGGATTCAAACCCAGGTTTCCTGCATTGCAGGCAGATTCTTTACCAGCTGAGCCACCAGGGAAGCCCAGGTAACATCAAAATTGACAAAGGAAAAAAAGTTGTATTTAATAAATACCTGGGAGCATGCAATGGCTGAAATAATACTTCATATTTACAGGAAAACACTGGAGATAATCTGGCTGACCTGCCATTTAAGTTTACACTGGCTATTAAAATTCCAGTATCTGTGTTGATATCATCCTATGTCAACACACAGTATCAAACACCAACACAGAAAGCACAATACATATTTATCTAGAGTAAGTCTTTTAACAACGTCTGCTTCTGATAAAGAGAAAAAGCCATCTGCTCCTTTCCAGCTCCTTCTGTTTGTACTCACCAGTTCTCTTCTTTGTGGGCCTGAAATGCTCGTAGGAATGATGTGCTGTGTTAAGGAGGCTGCGTGAAAAGCCCAGGTGGTGCCACAGGCCAAAGGACGCCGAACACCACGTTCTGGGCCGCGAGGGCTCCAGCTCGCCGCTCAGGAGGCCATGTGCCGCAGCAGCAGGCTTTCCAAGGAAGAAACACAGAGGCCCGCATCACAGACACCTGAGTGTCATTCGGGATAAGTAGATATACTGATTTCACACACCTTTTCCCCAAAGTAAGAAAAACACTATTGCTTGAAGATCTTTTAAATTGGCAATTTCACACATTTTGTTTGGTTTCTCTGAGTCCCGATCATCGTAAGTTACATATAATGTGCTTAGAATCTCTAGTATAAAGTCTATTTTGTTGATTACAAAGTCTTTAATTCAAACGAGATCCAATTGGTCAGTAACCAATTCTCTTCTGTGCATACTAAACAAGATGACTGAGAAGTAAGCAACTGGAGGGAGTTCCCAGGTGGTCCAGTGGTTAGGACTTGGTACCTTCACTGCCGGGACCTGGGTTCCATTCCTGATCAGGAAACTAAGATCCCACAAACCATGCAGTGAGGTAAAAAAAAAACAAATCAGCTAAAGTCTGGAGATGCACATAAGCCTGAAAACACCCACTGGCCACAGCTGCAGCCAGGAGATATCCTGCAGTGATGAGAGCCGGAGCCAGCCTGACCAAAGCCTCCACTCCTCCCCCTGGGCCCACCTGGATCTGGGAGTTCTTCCATTTCCACAAGGGGACTAACCCATCCCTTAACTATACGCAACTGCTTTAAAGGCAACAAAATACTATTCTTCACAACAGGATTAAATAAAACTCTTAATCATAACCAATGCTCTTCCCTACTGCGTGACTGAACACCAGTATGAAAGCTCAAACCAAGTTTAAGTACCTGAGTGGAGCAGCTAAATGAATTTCTCTTCCAAAAGGTTTTAATTCTCCCTAATTAAAGGTATGACTCAAACTGGTCTGATGTTTCGAGATCTCAACCCCCAGGTAACCCACTGCGTCTGTCACGCACTGAACAGGAACGCACACAACAAAAGATATTGGACGATGACGGTCTGGCACTTGTAGGCCTCGATGAAGTCGTGGTTCCCCACTGCATACGTGCACCTGCAGAGCGAGCAGAGGGGACTGAGGACCAGGCACAAGCCACGCGGCTGCACGGCTCACGGCTGTCACAACACCCTGCTCTCTGCTGGCCCAGAGCCGAGCCGGAGCTCCTGCTCGCAGGAGACCACTGCGTGTAAAAGGAAGTCTGTCAAGTCCCAGAAGGAGAAGCTGAGCTGCAGAGGTTCCGCTATTAACATGCCAGTGGCCCTTCCAGGGCATCAGTGGGCGAGGACGCTGCACCCAGGTGCCTGCTGGTAGCATCAGCATCAGTCAGTCCCTCCCCAAGCCCAAGCCTCGTTGCACACGGCACAGATCTAGGAAGATGCTTCAGGAACACAGTGGCACTCCAACTCTTCCAGAGATCTCAGCGGGGCCAGGCCTACTGCGCCACTGCAGTCCTCTGCCAGAGACACTGGCGGAGCATGTCAGCAGGAGGCCAGTCCAGACCACACGCTTTAGCACCCATAGCTTGGCCTGAATCAAGGCTTCAGAGGTGAAAATAGCAGACAGGACATGTAAATAAAAAGCAAAATTTCATTTGCTCCTCTCTGATCCAATTTCTTTTCCAGTTCAAGGCAAAGAGGTTAAAAACCGGATGTTTCCATGAAAAACGCAGTGGGCTCAACACCCTTCTGAGTAAAGACCACCACACAGCCAGTGGGAGGAGCATCAAACGCTTCCTCGAGATCACAGAGGGGACACAGACACATAAGCACCATTTCATTAACTTTTAAAACACATGTGGTCCCTGAGATAGAAGAGTTTATTAAATTTTAAAGTATTTTAAACTTCACAAGATTTTCACAGGTTTTACCAAAGTACAATTACAAACATACTTTTCTACTTTTGCAAAGGAAATTTTTCAACACTTCAAGATGGTGTAAAAACCCCTAATCAAGACAGCAACCTCCAGACTTGCTTGTTTTCCTACCTCAACCATGGCTTACCTTAAGTGAGCTGCAAACATTTCGTCATAAGGGGGCTCTAAGACTTGTTGACACTTCTCTTCTGGAGAGGCCATCTGCATGCCAATAAGAAAAATGGTAAAAAGAAAATTAACTGGGACAGAAAGAATGCAATGCAAAGGAAGAGATTCAGACAAACCTTTGTTTCAAGAGAATTTACACTTTACAGTTGACAGAAGCTGTTCACACTTTAGCAATTCAAAAAAAGGTTCATTACCTCCATACATGTCTATCAAGCCCGACCTGCACACAGGAGATGAACGTGGTCTGCTTTGTCTACCACAGGTCAGGAAGCACTCTAGGTGTGCTCACAGATGTCTTTGTGTGTTTATTAAGCAGCTACTACGTGCCTAATAAACCTAGGTAGTTCATGTGAGGTCAGAGGAGCTGGAGACAATGCCTGGGGGGAGGGGAGACGGGGAGGTCCTCACGTCCTGCTGACAGACCGCCCACTCAGGAGTCCTGGGGGATGGCAGACACTCACCTGTCACCTGCCCTCTCCTCTCAGCGGCCAGATTTTAGATAATGTGTAACAGGCCGGCTTACACAACAAGAAAGGGACTGGGGAACTCTACTCTGGCACCATAGCTATACTTGCATGCTCACGTCAGTAAAAGTGAGAGGGGCGGTGACAACACGGGAAAGGTCACCGCTCCTCAGCCTCTGACGGAAGGACCGGGTGGACGAAGGCCGCCAGTAAAGGGAGCTGCAGATGGAAGTCAGGCGGAGTTTTGTAACGAAGGGGTCAGCCTCAGGTCACATATGGGGCTACCTGCCAGCAAGCAATCTGAGACCCACCAAGACTCCAGGCACTTTCTTTCAAAAGAAAAGTTTAGCTCCCGATAGAACACACTCTGATACGTAATGCCAATCGACGAGGAAGTGGGCACTACTTCAACAAGGTTTCAACAGTGCTTTACACAGAAGCTTCTACCTGGATACCATCTATCATCTGAATCAAGGATGCTTACATTTGAGAGCAGGGCCCGGCAGACATTCGCATATTCCTGGCAGCCAGGAAATGCTGCAGGCTCTGCAGGCCCAGGTCTGCCTCTGTGGCCACAGGCACAAAACCTCACTGGCAGCAACACCACACAGCTGTGGGCTTCAGGGACAGACAGGCCTGCCAGAGCCCGAGCCCACTGCCTATCCACTGATCATCTCGCCACCCTGCCGCGCTTCTCTGAGCCCGGGAGAGTCCTGCGGCAATTATAGGCAGGAAAACAAGCACAGACCTCAGCACAGGTTCTGATACATGGTGCTCAATTAATGTTCAATAAATGAACTGAAATTAGGTAAATTGTGAAGGAACTTGGCGATTTTCAAACAAGAATGGCAACAGTATTCTTCCAGCTCACACCCTAAACTTAGGAAGGTGGTGACCCAGTGACCCTCTCAGACATCCGCGTGCGTGGACCCCCACCTACCTGAAGCCGCGGGTTGGCAACATGAGGATGCTTGAAAGACACCAGCTCTGCAAGGGATGCCCCATCTCTGGTGTCAATTGCTTCATAGACCTGAAGCGTTTGGAAAGAGAAGAGCTGTTAAGTGGAAAGTGAAACACTTAACCCCAACAGAACCTAGACAACACGCTGCACCACTTTCCCTGCTTTGAAAGGAGTGGAGGCATAATTAGTGCCCTCCACAGTGAGAAAATAATCACTGCATTTCAAAATGAGATCTGGAGGGAAACAGGTGACTTACCGTTAAAAACAGTGAAAGAGCAGAATCAGCCAGTGGTTTATTATTTGCTTATTAAAGAGGGTTAATTAGGCCAGTTTACTCAGTCATACTAATAAACATTTGAAAATCCACTTATTCAGCTAATTAAAAAGAAAAAGAAGCTTGAAAATCACATATGTTCAAAATGGAAAGGCACTGCATGTGTTCTGCCAGCATCCAAGAAACTAACAAGAGACCTTACGCGCTTATGAAGGTGAAATCAAACTCCAGACCCAAAAGCCAATGGAAGTTATCAGAGACCACGGGAAATGTAAGACATACAACTTGTCCACAGGTGGAAGCAAAGGAATAGGCAGGTTCTGACTCAGAGAGGAAATGGGTGAAACCTGGGCTAACAGAGATAGTGAGCCTGGTGTCAGAGCATGGACTCTGGGGCCAGGATTCCTGGTCTGAATGTATCACCTACTTGCCCAGTGACCCTACTCCATCACTTAACTCTGTGAAATAGGGTTTGTAATGGTTCAACCTTCCAGGAAAATGGTGATGGTGGCAAGCTACCTCCTCCAACTCTGCAGTTACGTGTGGGCAAGAAAATTTTGAGTAATATAAAAATGTACAGAAAACACAACATTTATATCCAAAAGATATTTAAAAAGCATAAACTTCTAGAGATTCTACATCCACATTGGTTTTCAAATGTCTGTGTTCTTGTTCAACTTTATATAAAAACTGGTATTGAAAAATGTTAACTCTGCAAAGATAAGGCGAAGGTAAACATATCCTAAAGAAAAAGTCTTAGGCCTCAACCGGAAGACTGCAAATGAATGTATTATATGCGCAAGCTATAAGTTAAAACAAAGGCATGTATTTGTACTTTCATGATTCTTGTTTTAACCAGTTTTCTCAATGAACCATTAACCATTAAGCTAATAGTTCTAATCTTGTTATTACTATATTCAACTGCCAACTAGGTATCTTTGCCTGGTTGTCAACCGACACCTCCAACACAACAGGTCCAGAGTAATTTATTTTTCCTTTAAAATCGGTTCTGCTCATCTGCTGTCAAGCTAGAAACCTGGGAATGATTCTTGATTCCTCCCGGTGCCCCAACCACACACCTTTACTCACTAAGTCCTGGCAGTCTTCAGATATTTTTTAAAGTCCACGCCCACCCCCACCCCCCTTTCCTTAATCCTGTTACCAGGGTTCTAGCTCTGCCAATTAGCATAGCTCAGAGAAAAGACTGTGTTAGTCGCTCAGTCGTGTCCTCCTCTTGGCAACCTCATGGGCTGCAGCCTGCTAGACCCCTCTGTCCATGGGATTCCCCAAGCAAGAATACTGGAGTGGGCTGTCATTCCCTTCGCCAGGGGATCTTCCCGACCCAGGGACCGAACCTGGCTCTCCTGTATTGCAGGTGGATCCTTCACTGTCTGAGCCACCAGGGAAGCCCTCAGTGTTATGCTGTGCTGTGTTTAGTCGCTCAGTCGTGTCTGAGTCTTTGGGACTCAGCAGCCCACGGGCTCCTCTGTCCATGGGATTCTCCAGGTCAGAACACTGGAGTTGGTTGCCATGCCCTCCTCCAGGGGATCTTCCCCATCCAGGGAGCGAACCTGTGTCTACTGAATCGCAGGCGGATTCTTTACCGTCTGAGCTATCAGAGAAGCCCTGACTGTAGGCTTTGAATCCGTCGATGCCTGTGTTCGCGCTGTGCTCTTGCGTGTACAGGCTGCGTGGACACAGCCCTGAGAGACACAATTACCGAAGGACGCAAGCCCGTCGGGCGCGGCCCGCTCGCAGGCGGATCCCGTCTCTCTCCGTCCCCGGCCCCCAGGACACACAGCGGGTCTGCCTGCCGTCCGGTGGCCGACGGCGCGGGCGCAGCCGGCGAAAAGAACCCCCCCCCGCCGCCAGGCTCCCGCTGCAGCGCACGGGAAAAGGCAGCGGGCGGGCAGTCGGCAGACGGTCCGCAGACCGGGAACCTTACCTGCTGCAGGTACTGATTGATGGTGATGTGCGCCATGGTCGCGCCCGCCGCCGCCGCCGCCGCCGCGCGTCACTTCCGGGCCGCGGTCCGGCCCCGACCCCGCGCCCCCGGCCCCGCCTTCCGCGCGCGTTGGTTCCGGAGGCGGTGTGTGCGCTGGAGTGCGAGCCCCGGGCCGGCATGGCGGCGCGCCCGGGCTGAGGACGGCCGGGGGCTACGCTGCGACTCCCTTCTCCCCTCGCGCGACCGCCTCATTGGCGCCGCGGGTGCCCGGGCCCGCCACTCCCTTAGCGGCTGCGGGTTCCTCACGGGCCGCGGCGGACGCGGACTGCGGTGCCCGCGCGCTTGCGGCCGGGTCGGTTCGGGTCGGGGTCCGGCGCGCTCCGGGGCCTGAGGCGCGGGGTCAGGCCGGGCGAGCCGAGCGGGCCGAGCGGGCGAGCCGGTCGGCGGTTGGGCG
>SNSB01003930.1:13184129-13195635 GCA_012922965.1 Capreolus pygargus
CTCAGCGTCCTCCCAACTGGGGGCAGTTTCGGGCAACTTTCAGTGTTGAGTAGAGTGTAACTATTCCTCGTCCTCCCGTTTGGGAAATCCACTCGTTAAGTAAAAGAACACTAAGATTTTCAGGTTTTCTACATGCACTTACACTGATCATCAGTATTAGATGTGTTTACTTAGCAAAACGAAGGTGGGATGGTTGCAGAGTCTGTAACCCGAGAGATTTATAAATACGATACCTTGTACTGGGAAAACAACGTCCTGCGTTCCTTAGCTGTGTGTCTTTGACGTACTTTTTTTGTAGAATGGTTTTTTAAAGACGTGTGATTTTTGGCATGGGTGCCGTTACCTACTGACTCTGTCTGCCCTTACAGACAGACCTAAATTGCCTGATAACTACACTCAGGACACCTGGCAGAAGCTTCATGAAGCAGTGAAAGCCATACAAAGTAGTACCTCCATCCGCTATAACCTGGAAGAGCTCTATCAGGTAAGCATCCACAGGTGGCTAAAAGCAGAGCTTTATAGAACGCTCACTGAGATGTAAAGGTTCCCTTTTCTTAGGGTGCTGGCGTCCTGTTTCCCACTTACCTGACTTTTTTTATAGTTGTCTAAATAGCGCGATAATCCAGCTCCAGTGAAACGTGACGCTGCCATGGATTTTGTGGTCCTCGGTGTTTTTCAGAGACAATAAGGAAGGAGGTAATAGAATCCGAGTATTTGCCTCCAACAGGAACAGTAGGAGTTCTGTGGCATCCTGTCCCGAGTCAAGGAATGTTTTCTGTTTTTGGTGGTTGTGGGATTTTTCTTTCATTTTCAGGCTTAAGCTGTTGAAAAGCATTTAAATTTAACTCATTTATGGGAGAGAAATGTGTTTCTGAGAGCCATAGGACTTTTAACATTTTCCAAATATGCAGCAAATTATTATCCATTATTTTATATATGAAACTCTTACCTACGTTTTAGGTAATAGAATAGCATTTCTATTAATATATAGCTTCTCTATTAAGAGACTTGAATTTAAACTTTTTTCCTAGGAGGGTTTGGGGGAGAATGGGTACATGTATGTGTGTGGCTGAGTCCCTTTGCTGCTCACTGGAAACTACAACAGCATCATTAATTGGCTGCACCCCAGTGTGACATAAAGAGTTTAAAGTTTGATAATTGTAAACAAGTAAAACCTTTCATGTTTACATAAGCAATTACATTATAAAAATTATGGAAACTGCAAAAAGTACATTGAAGAAAATGAAAATCCCCTCAATTCCTACCACCCAATGAAGACTCCTGGTGACAGTTTGATGAACGTATGTGCCTTCTTTGTCTTAAGTTTAAGTCTGTTGTGTGTTTTAACCACTTTATTAAGGTATGGAATGTGTCCTTGAGTAGGTTTTAACGATGTGTCCACTTGTAGAACATTCCATCACCACAGACGGTGCCCGGAGGCCACTGTGCAGCCAGCCATCCTGCCTCACTCCCGGTCCTTGGCAGTCCCTGATTTGTTGTCTGTCAGTGCATTCTGCCATTTCTAGAACCTCATCTAAACGGAACCGTGCCTCTTGCAGCCTCTTGTACCTGGCTCCTTTCGCTTAGGGCAATGCTTCTTCATTTGGTGTGGGCCTTTTGACAGTAACTGGTTTCTTTGTCGCTGAGTACTCTGGGTACCACGGTTGGTTATCCTGAGTTAATGAACGTCTGGGTTTCATGAGACATTTCATAGCTTTTTCGAAGTGGCATCATGATTTTGTCTGTCCGTGGCGTGTGAGAGTTTAAGATGCTTCATGCCCATGCCAATGTCTGGTATTGTCAGTCTTTAATTTTTGCTGTTCTAGTTTGGTATGTAGTAGCATTTCACCTTGGTTTTAATTTGCAATTCCCTAATGATATGAAGTATTTTTTCTTGTGCCCATTGCCATTCCTCATACCTGCTTTACTGAAGTGTGTGTTCACATCTGCTTATTTTTCATGGTCTTGTTTATTTTCTCACCATCAAGTGTTTGGGGTTATTATGTATTCTGGGTATATATCGTATTCCAGATATTTGCCTTGCACTTATGTTCTCTCAGTTTATAACTTGCCTTTTGATTCTCCTAACTATGGCTTTCAGAGAGTAGAAGTTTTAAATTTTGATGAAGTCTTTGTATCAGTTTCATTTTTTATGGACTGTGCTTGTAGTGTCTGAGAAGTCTAAGGTGGTATAGATTCTCTGTTTTATTTCCTTGTGGACATTTCAGGGTTTTCAGTTTCATTTAGGTGTATTACCTGTTTGCAGGTGAGTGGTTGTCTCTCTTGTGAGGTGTAAATCCAAGCTCATTGTCCTCCCTGTGGGTGTCCGCTCGGTCCAGTACCACGTGGCGAGGCATCTGAACTTGCCCCAGCGAGCTGCTTTGCTCCTTCATCAGAAATTGTTGTCCACATGAGAGCCCTAAGTCTCAAAGTCTGGAGCATTGACCCTCCAGCTTTATCCTTTTTAGGATGAACTTGTTTTGGCTGTTCTAGGTCCATTGTATTTCCTTATGAATTTTAGAATTTGTTTGCCAGTTTCTCAGAAAAGTGCTCCAGGATTTTAGGTGGGGCTCTGTGGAATGCCAGGAGAGTGTGGGGAGAGCTGTGCCTCGACAGCGCTGGCCCAGCCGGTCACCGGGGGCCGCCCGCTTTGCTCCGTCTCAGCAGTGTCTGTGGTTCCACTGCACGGGCCTTGTGAGGTTCATCCCTAAAGTGGTTCATGTTTTTTGTTTGTTTGTTTTTTCGGTTCATGTTTTTATAGTGTCAGGAAAGGTGGTATAAATTTTAATTTCTTGTTAGTACATATAAATACAAATGATTTTATACATTGATCTTCTGTACTATGTCTTGCTGATAGCACTTTTTTTGGTAGCTTTTTTTGTAGATGCTGTTGGATTTTCTATACAGACAGTCACATTGCCTGTGAATAGAAATAACTTCACTTCTCCCTTTCTAATCTGCATTCCTTTTATTTCCTTTTCTTGCCTGATTACACTGTTTAGAGCCTCTGATGGTTAATAGAAATGTAAAAAGCAGGTACACTTGTTTTGTTCCCAGTCTTAGGAAAGAAAGCTTTTAGTCTTTCATCATTTAACATCATGCGATGCTAGCTGTGGGTTTTTCCAGAATACGCATTATCAATTTAAGGAAGTTCCTCTCTGTTCCTATTTTGCTGAGCATTTTTATCAGAAATACATGCTGGAATTTGATAAATTCTTCTGTGACTGTCGAGGTGGTCGTCTGATTATTTTTTTTTTCATTTGCTAATTGCATTGATTGATTTTTCAAATCTTAGACTGGTCTTTCATTTTGGGATAAATCCTGCTTGGTCATGAGTAACTTTTTTTTTTTAATGTGTTGTTAGATTTAGTCTGCTAGGCGTTCGTTAATTTTCGCACCTGTGACCACAGAGGATGTTGATGTGTTATTTTCATGTAATGTCTGTGTCTGGTTTTGGTGCCACAGTAATGGTGGCCTCAAAGAATGAATTGGAAATATTCTCTGCTTTTCATTTTCTGGAATACTTTGTATAGAGTTGGTATTACTTCTCTCTAAAGGTTTGAGAGAATTCCCCAGGGAAGCCATCTTGGCTTTCTTGGAAGGATTTTCAACTACAGATTTCCTTAGTGGATATGAAGCTATTCAGTTTATCCACTTCTTTAAGTTCATTCTTCTTCTGTGGTGTCTAATCTGCCATTAATGGCATCTGGTGTAATTTTCAACCCTGCATTGTTTTCCTCTCTAGGTGTTCAGTTTGAATCTTTTTTGTATTTTCTCTGTCTCTAGTTAGCTTTTTTGACGTGTGGACATGGTCATAGCTCTTCTGCGTCCTGATCTGCCACGTCTCCATTCCGGGCTGCTTGGCATGGTTGATTTTTCTCTCCACTGGCGTTGTTTTCCTCCTGTTTTGCCTGTGTGGTAGCTCTGACTGGATGCCAGGCATCGTGGGTTTTGACTTGTGTGCTAGATGCTTTTATGTTTCTGTGAGTGTTCTTGAGTTTTGTTCCTAACTTGGTTAAATTATTTGGAGTCAGTTTGACCTTTTAGACTGTTGACTTTAAGGTGTGCCAGGCAGTACTAGAGCAGGGCTTTGTCCAGGACTAACTGCCCTGCTGCCAACGCAGGACCTTCCCGAGTCCTCAGCTCAGGGCGCCTGCTCTGCAGCCTGGACGCCGGACGCCCGAGGGGTCAGTGCTTGTCTGTCTTCTGTCTGCCGAGGTCACTGCCTCTCAGAACCCAGTGTGCGGTGCTTTGGAAACTGCAGTTTTGTATGTTATTTCAGTAGCAGAGTGAGGCTTGTTCCTTTGCTGTGTTTGGGCCAGAAGCAAGTGTCCCACCACATGCCCAAACTCAGGGGCTATTAATTTAGTAAAATATTACGTCTTTCAGCTAGGGTCATGATTGCTCTTTTCCTGGAGATTTGACTGGTATTAATTGCTCAGCGTTTTCTTAGCTGTACTTTTACCCAGGATGTGTTTCATCGTGGTTACCTTGGATATTATCACAGATGGTGTTTCTGGGTGTCCTGGGGTTGTCTTGGGACCTCGAGGCTCAGGTGCTTCCCCCCACAGTGGCCCCACTCCTCCCGGGGGCGTCTCTGGAGGGCCTGTCGGGGCCAGTGGCTGGCCTTTGGAGGCAGGTGCGTAGGCAGGCGCCTGGCCGCTCAGAACTGCAGAGTGAGCCGCTCAGGTCCCATGGCGCAGGTTGTAGGGGAGAGTAGGTGATGTGCCGGGGAGGTTATCCTGGCCTCCAGCGGCATGAACAGTGCTTGCCCTGGGGCCTCAGCATAGAGCCCCAGCTTCTCCTGTGGGGGGTGGGACGCACTTTGCCAGAGTCTTTTGTTCGAGTAACAGTCCTCACCAGAGCTTGCAAGGTTGGTTCTGTTTGAGGAGGTTTTCGGGATGTTGGGGGGAGGACCTCTTGTTTTGATGTTGGCCAGCTTCCCCAAAGTGGGTCTAGCATCTCCCTTGCAGGCAGCCAGGCCTGTGGAGACCGAGGGCAACTTCAGCCCACCTGCCGTTTCCCGCTTCATGTTTGTTTGCTGGAAAGGGATATTCTGATCATGATGATGAACCAGTAGATCCACATACCACTCAGTCATTTTCCTCCCATAATGCGAGGGGGAGGAGATTTTGAATGCATAGATCTTTTCTGAATTCAGGTGTGAAATCCCAGCTCACTGAAGAAAGTGTATCTGGGTGTCTATGTCTTAGTCCTACCCATCAGCTCAGTGAAACCACAGGAACCTGAACATTTTCAAGAAGTGTTTCAGGGGAAGGCTGTGTGTTGATTTCAGACTAGATTTTTGTTCTGCTTTTGACTTTTTTAAAAACTGAAGTTTTGTTGACTTACAGTTCTATGCCAATCTCTGCAGTACAGTGCAGTGAGTCAGTTTTACCTACGTTCTTATATTTTATGTATGTATTCTTATATATACGCATTTGACATATATGTTCCTTTTTTTTTTTTTTTTTTAATGTTTTTTCACTTGTGGTCTATCCCAGGAGCTTGGCTGTGGCTCCCTGTGCTCCACGGCAGCCCTTGTTGCTCGCCCATCCTGAGTATAAGAGTTTGCATCTGCCGCCCGCCGGCTCCCGGGGTGTCGGTCTTCGTCCCCCTGCCCCTCTGCAGCCTCAAGTCTGATCTGTGTGGGTCTCAGACTGGTTCTGATGCTCAGACTCAGACCTGTCGCAGGGACCTCGCACTTGAGAAAGGTCTTGCTGCTGGTGTTGAGTCCTGGGGTAAATGTCTCCATGACATTTGCTGGTGAGCTTGGGGAAGGAGCATGGGGTGGACTCGGGTGCTAATGCATCCACAAGGTGGATTCGGAAGAGCAAGGGAGCCCAGGAAGTGGCAGACAGATGGATGCCTTATTTGATGGCCTGTTGGAGAGTGTAAATTACAGTGAATTCAGTGTATAAGTTATTCAGAAACATAATGTTTAAATTCAGCTGTCTTAGGCTTAACAGGAAGGATTCTGTAATTCAGCAGCTTGGTCCCTCCTGGAAGTCAGCCCTCTGTATGAGGGAATCATGTCCAGACTTGGGACTGGGGCTGGGAGGGTGGGCGTCCTGTTCCCTCGGACTTCGCCACGTGCTCAGGCCCAAGTCCTTGTTCATTTTTGCTCTGCTCTTCACTGGTTTCTCATGGGCGGGAACCTGGGGAGACAGCATCCAGGTTGGGGATCCTCCTGTGCCGTGGGCTTGTGGTGTTTAGACACACCTGGCACCCACTTGGGTGCCCGGGGCCGGGGCTGCTGCCGAGGCCGAGGGCAAGGCCCTGGCCAGTCTGTCTGTGGAATGGTATGGGTGTGGTTTCCCCCGGCTCGGAGGGCGGTGTTTGTTTTTCACTTTTCCCCCTCGAGGCTGTTTTGCTCCTAGACGTGGGAGGCGCTCTCTCAGGGTCAGTGTTTTGCTGGGGCACTGTCTGTCCTGACACAGATAAGCCTGTGCAAAGCGGGTGTGGGACTGTGGAGAGGGAGGTGGGGTTGGGAGGCTGCTGGCCGCGAGGCTGGCCAAGGAAACACCAAACCACGGGTCTCCTGCCCGTGGGACCCGGGTCCTGCTCACCCCCTCCGGGTGCTGCATCCCCTAGACCCCTGTGCTGCCCCCATGGCTCCATGGGGGCTTCATGCACTCTGAGAGGGACTTCTGAATCTCCAAGTGTGACTAAACCTCCCGAACTAGTTCTGGGGAGAAGGGCCTGTGGCGTCCCTGCCCCAGCACCCCCCTGCAGGGGGAGAGCAGGTGACAGGGCGGCTGTAACACGAAGACGCCAGCAGTGACTCAGCAAAGGCCTGCCTGGTGCCCTGGGGCTTGGCTTGTGGCTTTAAGCTCGATCCAGATTCCGAGTTAAAAACAGTCTCAGTGGACTTCATGTAAATAGCAAGCACGTGCCATGCAGGGCACATACGAGGGGGAGCTGGTTACAGAATTCACCAAAAAAAGCTCATAGCCAGGAAAAGGCTGTCTTGGGGACACTGACGCCTGCTTCAGGAATTGGAGCGTTCAGAAAATGCCTCTGATTAAGATGTTCTTCTTTCATGGCTGATTCATGTCAATGTATGACAAAAACCACTACAATATTGTAAAGTAATTAGCCTCCAACTAATAAAAAAAATGAAAAAAAAAAAAATGATGTTCTTCTTTGAAGGACATGCGCCACTGAGCTTATCTTGATTTTTACTAAAGAAAATATGTTTTTTTCATGTATTATAGTAAAAACTTACTTTGTAATAATTATATTTGTAATGACTACCTATTGGAACAAAAGTCTTTGTTAGGACATTATCCCCCTTTTTATTTTAAGTGGGAAAAGGCCAGTTGGTCTTGGGCTGAATTGTAAAACCATTAAGTTTGAGAAAGGAGGTGAAGGATATAGAAAGAAAACGTGGATGGGAACGCCTTGTTCTCATTAACACAGAATGTAAGGGAGAGGCATTCCTTGCTTAGTTATCATCATTTCATGTTCTCTTTTGAACTTTATAAGTATGCATGTGTTTTATATATTATGTATTTCTTTACATAATTATTTTCTTTATAGCTATAAAAACGTAAGTTGCCCTTACATTTGAGTAAAGATTCTAAAATGTGTCCGTTCTGTACATCCCACATACTTTTTTAAATAGCTCAGAAATAGGCAGTAGAAACACTTCATTTCTCTTCATAGTATTTCATATTTGGATTGGATCAGGTGCTGATCTTGTACATGAGATTTGAAAGAAAATTTTATTAGAACTGGTAATATACAAGTATTCTTTGATGTGGATTGATATTTTTTGAAAATTGTTCCCACCCCAAACACTTGTTTCTTCATTAATTTAAGACAAGTTTAAGCGTCACCCCGCCCTCGGGACCTTGGTCCTTGAGCTTTTGGACCGTCACCTACTCAGGAGCCTGAAGGGGCCTGGATCTCCTGTCCCCTCCCCTGTCATGGGGAGGTCTCAGGGTCTGGAGCAGGTGTTTCCGGGCCTGGTTTCATATTGTGATCCTCAGAGTCAGCTCACTCCTCCCCGCAGCCCCTCCGCAGACGGGCCCGTGGGCTCAGGCCCAGTTTGGTCTTCGCATGAGCGGAGTGCAGCCAGGGTTAGAGGCTGCCGAGCAGGGAGCCTGGGGGGGTCTGGAGAGGCCTGGCCTGGGGCACGCCTCCTCGGGGCCCCCATCCTCAGGCGGGCATCGGGGCGCAGTCGTGTCCGTGTTCTGGGTCCCTGCTGTTGTGGGCCGCTCTTTGCTGGTCTCTGGTGTTCCAACAGTGATGACCCTGAATCACTGTGATGCTGTATTGTAGACTGTTTTAAGTGGTGAAGGAGCGCCTTTCTGTTACGATCATAGCGGTTTACACAAATACACTTTTTTAAAGAACAAGTTTCTCATTGATAGTGAATGACTCGTTATTCCTTTTGTCTTCAGGCTGTTGAAAACCTTTGTTCCCACAAAGTGTCCCCGACGCTCTACCAGCAGCTGCGCCAGGCCTGCGAGGGCCACGTCCAAGCACAGATCCTCCAGTTCAGAGAATATCCTTGTTTGATTTGGGCGATTCCTATTCATTACCTAAATGTCTTGAAACTGAACATTAATAGAATAAAGAATGAGTGAATATCCTTAATACCAAAACAAAAGCTTTTAAAATTTTCTTTTATTTATGGAAACAAAACCTTACATTTATATCATACAACCCTACAAAACAGATTTTTTTGAAGTGGAATTTTTTTACCATTTAAACTTCTTTGCTGATCTGATTAAAGTGAGAGTGTCCATTTATTAAGTCTGGTTTGAAGTATTTAGGAAACATTCTGAAAAATATCTTAAAGTTTGAGTTCTGCTATTTTTTATTCTTGTTCTTAAAACTCTTGTTAGTTTTCTGTGATTTATAACCAGTTTCCACAGACTTGGCAATATGAACCAACCCTTGCCTGTCCACTCACAGTCTGCAGGTTGGGGGTGGCTCAGTGGTTTTCAGCTTAGGGCCTCGAAGGCTGAAACCATCTTGGACCTTTGCTGTTGTCAGAAGACCCACTTCCTCCCTCTGGGGCAGTGTATGCAGAGCCTGGGGCAGGACCCTGGCAGGGGAGAGAAGGGAACAAGGTGGGCTCGAAGGGATGGGGCAGGTGAGTGCAGGCAGGTGCATCACAGGCAGGGGTGTGTGGGGACTGAGAAACCACATTTGTGGCTTCTGAGCTTCCTGTCTTTCAGTACTCTGAGTACTAAATAGCATGCAGTAGTCTGTGGTGAAGAGAGCTGAAATTAAGGGGTAAAAATTGCAATAAACCTGCCGATGTTTCTGAAGCTTTCCTTAGCAGGTCTGCACAGACTCACTAGACAGTGTGTTGTTTCTCAAGAAGATTAACACGTGCTGGCAGGATCACTGCAGACAGATGGTGAGCCTGCCGACGGCCTCTGCGGTGCGGGTGTCGCGGGTGCCTCCTCCCTCTGCCGGCTCGGTGCCCTGGTCCCCTCGGGCCTCCTCTCCAGCCTCTGGCTCTGCCGGGCTGAAGGGGGTTTGGGCAGCTGAGGGTGACGCCCACTGCTCATCCAGCCAGGTGGCTTTCTCACAGCGCGTGGCCTTGCCCCTTCTTCTCACCCTCAGGGAAGGCAGGCGGGCCATGGGCGGGGCTGGGGGCCTGTCCTGTTCAGGGCCTTCAGACCACACACACAGGCGGCCCCGGGCCTGTGACTCCTGGTGAGCCTCTGAAGTTTCCCTTGGCCTCAGTTTGTGCCTGAGAATCAAGCCCAAATCCCAGGGCTTCCCGGCACCTATAGACAGCCAGGCTTAGACTTAGTGGATATAGATTCTGATTTGACTTTATGTATGTGAGTTTTCAGGGTGACTTAGCTGACAGTTAGGAGAGGGAGAGCAGAGGTAGTATCAGTAGCTCTCCCGGGTGGGTTGAACGCTTCTGTTTCCTCACGGAGGTGAGTAGGCGGCAACAAGAGTCTTCCGGGCCAAGCTCCGCTTGAGTTGTAAAAACAGGCAAACATCCGTCAGGAAGGTTCTGTTTACTTCTGTGAGCAAAGCTTCTTGACAGAGTCTGGGGAGCTCCCTGAGAGGAGAGTCCTGGGCCCTCCACACCCCCTGAACCTGCAGAACCGCATGCCCACGTGCCAGGAAGGAATGCTTGAGCCCAGGCTCAGGAGACTGAGCACGTCAGTGAGGAAGGGACTGAGGTCACACATGTCTCAGAGGCCGAGTGCTGTGAAATCCGTCCAGTCAGATTTTCTGGATTAAAGAGGAAAAGCCAGCACCAAGAGCAATTAAATTCAGGGACGTCAGCCCTGAGGGTCTTGGTGAGGCAGCAGTGTTAGATCTGAGACAGCAGCATGACTGCTTAAGAGGACTGGGGGGGACTGACCCAGCCCTCTGCCCCCAGATCATGATCCGGAGCATCTTCCTGTTCCTGGACCGCACGTACGTGCTCCAGAACTCCACGCTGCCCTCCATCTGGTGAGTGTCTGCACTGCGGCTGCCACGTGTGCCTGACCGTCTGTCCTCCGTGCCCGCCGGGCCCCCTGGTGAACCTCAGCCCAGGGCGTCGGTCCCTGGGGGGTGGCCGCCGAGCTGGCGGCTGGCAGTCCCGCGTGTTCTCCTGCAGGTGATGGAATCTCTGGACGGGCCAGCAGGCACAGAGTCTCCACCATTCACTCTGCTCTGGGGGGGCCGGGCATGCGGTCCGTGCCACGCCGCCTCCTGGCGCTCTCCTGGTCAGCTGAGCACGGGGGCCCGGCTTCCACCTGCTCCTCACGTGGACCTTTGGGGGGCCCCGTGAGCCGGGACCCTGTGCCCCCATCGCCCAGGTCCCCACTCAGTGCCTCCTGGCCTCGGGCCCGAGCAGCTCAGCCTGTGTAGGAGCCTGTCCTGGCTCGCCCGCGGCCCTCCTGGCCTCCGTCCGCACGGATGGTCAGTCCTGATTTGCGTGGTGTGCCTGGGACACACAGCTTGTGGACGTTGGAGGGCAGAGGGGGTGAGGGCACAGCCTGCTGGCTGAGTGGGAGCTGCTGGAGCCTGAGCCAAGAGCTCAGCTTCCAGAAGAGGATGCCTGCGGCCGTGGCCAGGCTTGCTCCTGAATCCTCGGGCAGCGAGCTGAGGCTGGCTGGCTGGCTCTGATTTGCGTCCTCGCTCTGTGGTCCTGTGGCATGGACAGATGGAGCAGCTTGAGCATGGGCTGAGGGGGCACGGGAGACAGGAGACCCCAGGGCCCCGGGCAGGGCTGGGCGGCCACTGACTCACGCAGGAAACAGGCCTCCTGGATGACAGAGGAAGAGCACGGCGTGCCAGGCTGTCTAAAAGGAAAATTTTCTTTTAAAAGTTGACACGTACACTAGTGAGTTAGCAAGTAAGTGTGTCTGGAGCTTCACCCAAAATTTGTAAAGAGTGAACCTAACACATCTAGTTTTTTCTGTTTGTGCAGGGACATGGGGTTAGAGCTGTTTAGAAACCACATCATCAGTGATAAAATGGTCCAGACGAAAACCATCGACGGCATCCTGCTGCTGGTGGAGCGGGAGCGGAG
>SNSB01003930.1:13195735-13206680 GCA_012922965.1 Capreolus pygargus
GTTTTTCAGGTGTATAAAGACTCATTTGAACTGAAATTTTTGGAAGAAACGAATTGTTTATATGCTGCAGAAGGCCAAAGGTTAATGCAAGAAAGAGAGGTGAGTCGCCGAGACATTTCTAAAGTGCCTTACTTCGTTTTCATAGATGTGTATCCAAGTGTGATTTCTAAGCATCTGTTTTTTCACACATGCAAACATGCTACTGAAAATCTTCTGAAAGCTACAATCTAGTGTCAATTCCCAGTAATGAGATTCTTTCTTAGTGTTTTGAGGGTTTTTTCCTCCCTATTTTAGAAACTTTTCCATTGCCATCCCCCCCATTAAAAAAGCCAGAAAAGCAGCTTCTGATTTACATAAAGGAGCTCAAGCTGAAACAAGATGATAAAAGATAATTTTGTGTGTGTGTGTGTGTGTGTTGTGGGGAGGGGTGCCTGTGCTGGGCAGTTTGCGGGATCTTAGTTTCCAGACCAGGGATTGAACTGTGCCCCCTGCAGTGGAAGCGTGGCGTCCTAACCACTGGACCGCCAGGGGATTCTCTAAAGATAATGCTTAGCTATGAAAGATAAACCCAGTACATTAAAAATTGTCATCTGTGTGAGACACTGAATAAAATGACCCTAAAAGCTGTGGGGGATGCCAGGTGGCGGTAATAGAACGCCGACGCCTCGCTAGCTGGTTTCTCGGGCGTTAGAGCCCAGCCCAGAGGCAGGTCCCGGGGCCAGCTCAGGCGGGGGCAGTTGACGTCGCAGAGCGACCTGGCCACCGGCTCAGGCCAGGGCCTCCTGCCATGCAGGCAGTGGCAGCATGGCCACCCTTCGCCCCCAGAAACTCGGGGTGTGGTTTGAGAGCCCCTGCGGCCGCTCTGGAGAAAGCGTGTGGTTGGTGTTCGCTGGCTGCACCGTGTGTGGACCCAGGTGCCGTGACCTGTCCCAGGCCTTGTGTCCCTTCCCCACTCCCTTTAGTCAGTGTTCCCGTTTGGCTTGCGGGCAATTCTGCTTTTTCTTTTACTAAAGCAATGTTTGAACTTCTTGGGTCACATGAAGAATGTGTTTTGTTGCTGATGTGTTTAAATGTTCTTTCTGGAAGGTTCCAGAGTATCTTGACCATGTGAGTAAGCGCTTGGAGGAGGAGGCGGACCGCGTGATCACATACCTAGATCACAGCACACAGTGAGTACAGCTCTGGGCTCCGTCTAGGGGCCTCCTGGGGACAATGTCCCTTCCACTCCCTGACACACGGGACGTCTCACAGACTCACTCGCTGCTCTCTGACCCTGGACGTAGTTTTGCTCCTCGAGCAGTTTGCTTATTACTTGTGGTTATTCAATAGTCGTAAGTCACACTGACTTAAGTGGCCTGTCTTGAGTTCTTGTCCAAAGGAGTGATTCGGGCAGAGATACTTGGTGTCTTTTTACCATTTTTAATTTATATTATGAGTCTGTAATTTATAAGAGTGTTAATGGCATATCACTGAATGCAGGCAGTTTTGGTTGTAAACTTTGGTTGGACATCTGATGTACTGATAGAGCTGTGATTATTTTGCTACTCAGTCCCATTACTTTCTCTTTTCATCTAATTTTTTTCTCTTAAATTGATGAGTATCTAAGGAGAAGTTCAAGGGGAACTTTTTTGAGTGTCTCTGTCAGGCACGTAATGTTTATTCAAACAAGGGAGGTCAGAGCAGAGGTGTGGGAGATGAAAGAGGGAAAGTGCTAAGCTGTGTGGGTCGTGGTGGCCCGTGGCGGGGCGGGCCGATGAAAGGAGGGGGCAGTGTGTCAGCTCGAGAGAAAGGGGGCCGGAGCGAAGGCGCTGTCCCCGGACGCGGAGCTGGAGGTGCCGTAGGGACCGCGGGGGTTGGGGTGCAGGGAGGCAGAAGGCTGCGTCTGGTGGGATGCCCCGGCCTGCAGCCCCTGGTACTGGGCCCCGAGGCTGCGCCTTCACACCCTCCTGCGGGCTCACACGCCCGTGTGCAGGTGCTATAGAAGAGCCCCCCCCCCACCCCGCCCCGAGGTCTCACTGAGAAGTGACTGCCAGCTGGGCAGAGGCCTTGTAGAGAAGGGCGGTTCCCTGGAGGAGGGCTTTGAGGAGCACTGAGGCGGCTTCTGCAGTATCAGATGACTCAAAGGTCACAGATTACGAGGTGATTTTCGGAGACAGCAGAGGCAGAAGGCTGATAAATAAATGAGCCCTGGGCCGCATTCCCCCCCGCCAGGGCATGGGCACAGCTCAGATGCTGAGCCCTTGGTGCCTGGAGCCCACATGGCTGCTGGCCTCTGTCCGTCTGAGGCTGCCATGAAGTCACGTGAGGTGGTGCAGGGAGAAGTCCCTCGAGTGGGCCCAAGGTTAGTAAGTCCTGGGAGTGCAGCAGGGCTCTGATCTCTGAGAGCAGTGCTCAGCGCCGAGCAGAGGCCTGGACCCCGAAGGGCGCCGTGTCCCCTTGTGCAGGGGACAACCCCACGTGGCCGTCTCCAGGTTGTCAGGTTCTCTGTTGCCTGTGACATTCCCACCCTCTGAAAGGAGTCGGGTTTTGATGTGTGATCCTGGGAGGACACAGGCTGAAGTGAGGGCAGAGGGGCAGCTGGAGGCAGCGGCGGGTCTGTGGGACCCAGCGGGGCGGGACTGAGGGCAGCGGTCCAGGAGTCCCAGGGACTGGAGTGCAGCTGGCTGGAGCGTGAGGGCCGCCGGCAGCCCCTCTGTGCTCAGGCGCCCCGTCTGCTGCCGCCCTCCTCCCTGGACTCGGGCCCGAGGCAGTCGGCACTGGCATGGTCCCGTCACTCCTGGTTGACAGGCTCCTTGTGCTCCCCGCTCCCCCCAACCAGGAAACCGCTGATCGCCTGTGTGGAGAAGCAGCTCTTAGGAGAACATTTAACAGCAATTCTGCAGAAAGGTAGGTTTCCACCTCTCGTGTGTGCACTGACCGCTTGTCCTGCATTCAGGGAGCGTTCGTGCAGTGCTGTGACAACGTGGGCCCTTTGCTGTAACACAGCCAGTATGAGTCAGCGAAGGTGGTGGCCCTCAGCCTGTGGGGGGCCTTGGCTACCAGCTGTGTTGAGGGAGTGGGCAGGGAGCACAGACGGTCCAGGCTAAAGTCCCAGGAGTCCTATTGGGGCTGAAAGACCCCAGCCGCTGGCAGGCAGACAGCCTCGCTGTGCTCAGGCCTGGGCCGACCATGAGCGTGGACACGCGGCGGACAGCTGTGGGGCCCGTGTCTGCCTGCCACCAGAGCTGACGCTGCCGTGTGGTCTCAGGGCTGGACCACCTTCTGGACGAGAACCGAGTGCCGGACCTCACGCAGATGTACCAGCTGTTCAGCCGAGTGCGGGGCGGCCAGCAGGCGCTGCTGCAGCACTGGAGCGACTACATCAAGGTGTGTGCAGCCCCAGGGGGCGGGGGGGTGGCCACCTGGGCCCCGGGCCAGGGCTGCCCCTGCTCCTTCAAGGTCAGGGGGGCCTGGCTGGACCTGCCCATCGCCTCCTGGGCCCCTCGCGCACATGGTCTTGGGGATAAATAGCATCCAGGTGTAAACGTTCTTAAAGTTGCTGTTTGGCCATTTGTTGTCAGCATAAGTACTAGTGGAGTTCTGTAGTCGTGATTTTGAAAAGGTTGTTTTTGTGAATCTGCTGTTGAAACATGATTTCATGCTTGGCTCAGCGGGAACTGTTAAACATTTTAGTATGTCTGGGTAGGGTCATGCTGCTTTGTTTCCTAGAAATCCAGGATTTATGCATGTTTTGGTTATAAAAAGGCAACAGGAGTGATCTGTGTGGTGCTGGCCGGTTCATCTTGGTGCTGGGCTCAGGTGGTGCACAGTTGGTGAGTTGTAGGTGGACTTGTGACCCATCTGGAGGAGATGACGGGTGAACTGTGTCAGGGCCAGGGTCCTAGCTGCGCTGCTGCTTGGTTGGGTCCCGTGTGTCAGCATTGGGGAACCAGGCTGGGTGCACGAGGCACACGCTCGCTCTTCTTGCTGCCTGCAGCTCTGTAACCATCAGGCAGGAGATTCAACTCAGTAAGAAAGATGGAACAGTCGGGACTGTGGAAAGCTTGTACACGCACTCATACCCCCAAGAGCTTGTGCCACTGTATTGAGCTGAGAGGCATAAGCAACTCAGGCCTGGTCAGCACTGGGCTTTCTGCCGGGAAAGGCCGAGGAGATCGAGGGTTCTGCCCAGGGGTCCCCAAAGAACGGGCACAGGTCCTGACACAGGAGGGCACCTTTGCAGCGTCCAGTCTGTGCAGGAGACATTGAATCATGAGCACTGCCCCGGTATCTGCTGAGGCTGAGCCGTGACACTGCCCCCACCCCTGCAGGTCGTACCAGGCCCCCCCCAGGAGCCTCTGTGCGGCTTCTCCTGAGCCTTTGCACCCTAATCTGCCCCATGCGCACCTGTGACGTGGAGTTCCTGTGTGTCCTGTGAAAGCCAGCAGTTTGTGTTGCCAAATAGCCAGCCATACTGTCATACAGACTTCTAATAATGTTTACCTAGCATTTCTTAAATAAAAATGCAGGCTAAAAACCAGAGCCTAAACCACAGTTAGAAGTGAAAGAGAAAGAACTGTAGTTAGGAGTCCAAACAGGTGTAAAAGATTAATAGGATTAATTTACATCTGAGGGATTTATAAGAAAAAGTTCTTCCAGAAGCAGAATTGTAACCTTAAAGCTTAGTTGCATACCCACTTAATTTTTAGAATGTGGACTAAATTTATGAAACTTCTGAAATGATTTAGCATTTAGTATTGGAAGTGATCGATTTGTTAAACCATCATGATTGTTTGATAGCAGGGGAAAAACTGCTGTATCAGGGCCCTGCTGCTGACTCGGTGTGTTTTTGCAGACTTTCGGGACAACAATTGTCATCAATCCTGAAAAAGACAAAGACATGGTGCAGGACCTGCTGGACTTCAAGGACCGAGTGGACCATGTGATAGACGTGTGCTTCCAGCGGAACGAGAGGTTCATCAACCTGATGAAAGAGTCCTTTGAGACGTTCATCAACAAGAGGCCCAATAAGCCTGCAGAGCTGATTGGTAGGAAACACGTGAAAGATAAAGCACAACTCAAGCAGAGGTTTTCCAAAAAGTTCAGGAGCCTCATGGGGAGGACGGGAATGGGGCTTAAAAGGACAGCCTTTCCAACAACCAGACACCACCGTGTGCTCATGGGTGTATTAAATCTGTATGTGAGCATGTGGTGTTTCCACTAGGGAGCATGTGGTAGTGGTTTTGTGATGAGATGGAGCCTGACGTCACAAGAGAAGGAAGAGACGAGAAGATGTGTCCTAGTTTGCATGGCCCCTGGCTCCAGAGCTCTTCCTGCTCAGAAGCTGGCCTGGGTGTGTCGTGTAGGAACGAACGTCAGGAGGGTAATTGTTGACCTCTTGACAGCGCGGGACAGGAGATGTCTGTTCAGTCCCAACCTTGTATCCTCCAGTCAGTATTAAATGTGGTGGGATTGATTGGCATCTCTTTTAAATGATCCCTTTGTATACTTATTTCTTGATAACATCAAAATATACTCAGGATTCATGGAGTCTCATCAGTGAGGCAGTTTTTTTGGAATTGTTCAGAGGCAGCGGGCAGGACTGAGTTCCGGTGTGGGCTGTTGAAGGTGCCTAGTGGGAAAGTGGAGTTGACAGTACAAGTGTGTGTGTTTGCGATGTTCAGAATAGAGGACGATAAGGGGAGGAGCTGAGAAGAGCAGCAGGGGGAGACATTCAGATGCACCTGTTGGAGTCGGCCTTTGTGCCACTGTACGGACCGGCTTCTCTAAAGACACATTCAGACCCTCGGGGACTTGGATTCTCCCTTCGGGCAGGTCGAGGCCGCCTGTGCGTCAAAGGCGGGAGGGCAGGCAGAGCCACTCTGTCCCTAGGGGGTCAGCCATGTAAGGAAGCCTTGCCCGCCTGTCTCAGCACATCCTGCTGGTGGGCTGCTCCAGTTTTTGGAGCGGTCCTGTGCCAGGAAGCCCCAGTGTGGGACCACAGAGTGTGTTCTCGGGTGCCTTGAAAGCACAGATCTTAGAACATCAGGTGTTTGCCTTTTTATTACATAATAATGTCATTTTGGGAAAGTTCCAAGTGTTATGTTCAGATTTTTCTTACAGAAATTAAAGATCTTCCTTTTTGTATTTAGAATATGTATTGTATAGTGAATGCTTATTTTTCAAATAATTTCATCTCCTACAGCAAAGCACGTAGACTCAAAGCTGAGAGCAGGGAACAAGGAGGCGACGGACGAGGAGCTGGAGAGGATGCTGGACAAGGTCATGATCCTGTTCCGGTTCATCCACGGTGAGCGGGGCTCCGGGCACACAGGTGCAGCTCCCGGCGGCCCGTCTCTTCCCCGCCCCGTCAACAGAGGACGGGGTGGCGGCTGCTGTGGACGGAGCAAGGGTGTTTGTAGGGATTCAACGGGAAGAGCTGGTTCACATACACGTGCGGTCGCCCTTGGGCTGAGTCAGCTGCCGAGGTGAACATTTTCACAGTAACTGTCAAATGTCTTACATGGTTCTTGCTTGCTTATAAATAGGTAAAGATGTGTTTGAAGCATTTTACAAAAAAGATTTAGCGAAAAGACTCCTGGTTGGGAAAAGTGCCTCTGTCGACGCCGAGAAATCTATGCTGTCGAAGCTGAAACATGGTAAGCATCCGGGAGTGGGGTGAGCACCCCCATGCGGGGGCTCCCCATGCTCACCCACTTCCCGCTTTGTCCAGAGTGTGGGGCCGCCTTCACCAGCAAGCTGGAGGGCATGTTCAAGGACATGGAGCTCTCCAAGGACATCATGGTTCATTTCAAGCAGGCAAGTTGTGTTCTTTTCAAATGAAACAGCTTTTTAAAAAATATACTATTTTAAATTCTGTGAAATGATCATGTACATGAGTATGTGAACTATGTAAAATCCTCGTCTTTAAAAATTACACTGTTAATGTTTCACATGTTCAAAAAAAATGAAAAAGAAACGTAACCCCTGGGGATTCCCTGTCAGTGCAGTGGTTAGGACCCCAGGCTTCCACTGCCGAGGGCCCAGGTTCAACCCCCGGTCTGGGAACTAGGGTCCTGCCAGCTGTATGACACAGTTGGAAAAAAAAGAAAAAGAATTCCTAAAACTGCACTTGAAACTCTGACTTAAATGTGTTTAATGACCCATATTTGGGACAAAACTAAAGAAGAACATTCCCAGTGACTTTAGAACAGGGTGTGTGGCTTCAGTGGACTATATTCCAGGGTCTCAAACAAATGAAAACACAAGGTGAACTGTAGTTTGGAAACAGGATCACTCGTTTTTTAATAGAGTGATTCTTTTGGGTGAGGTGACCATCTGTCTTGGTTTCTTGTGTTTGCAGTACATGCAGAATCAGAGTGACCCGGGCTCCATAGACCTGACCGTGAACATACTGACCATGGGCTACTGGCCGACATACACACCCATGGAGGTGCATCTGACTCCAGAGGTGAGCGCACTCAAGAACCTGCGGCCTGGTTTTCACACACTAGTGCTCCAGGGCCCCACACACCTCAGGGAGTGTTGAAATCACACGCTCGCCAAAAACCCTGACCATCTGTGTCATCTCTGGGAGCAGCGTTCACAGTGGACACTCCTTGTCTCTGTCCGCCGGCTGCCTGTCAACAAAGGCACTGGTTTTAAAAGCTCCCGCGTGGGAGCCTCGGGCTTCCTTGTCTGGCTGATGCTCCCACCCGCCATACCAGAGCCAGGGCCTGAGAGGGCAGGGATGGTGTGTGTGTGGCTGACACGGGCCCTCTCAGGGGGATGGGGTGTGCCTGCCAGCGTGGGCCCAGGGCCTCCGGGGGGGGACAGCTGGACCCAAGGCCCGGGCCCCCCGGGCAGACATACTGCCACCCGGATCCGCCCTTCCTGTTCCCGGAGCAGAGTCTCCTGGAATCTCCTGTTTCTGGCCCCCTAGTCAGTCTCTGTCGCGTCTTCCCCTCCTTTTCCTCTGCCCTGTATCCTGAATGCACATGTTCCCCGGAAGCCCCAGCTCCCTCCCTCTCAGCCTCCAGCCTGTGTCTCCAGTCCCCCACCCCGGGACCATCGCAGCTGTCCCAGACTTGGCTCCCCCTCCCACGTCTCCCCACGCAGATGGGATGGCTCTGCGCCCCTCCCCACAACTCCACCTGGCACTCTCACCCTCCCGGGGCTGGTGTGACCCTGCAGGTAGACGCTCTTCCCCAGAAAACCTCCACGCCCCGTCTGTCCCTGCTGGTTGACACTCCCCCCACCTCCCTCCACCCAGGGTGTGCCTGCACGTGCGTGCACTGCAGGACTAGTCAGGCCTGGAGGGGTGGCAGGGACAGGCCAGAGTCCCAGGGCCTCCCCTGGGGCAAGAGGAGCTGCAGCGAGGGTCGTCCCACTGGACGCAGCCCGGCAAGAACGCGGGCTTTGACCACGCGGACCGCTGACGCTCCTGGGCGCAGAGGCTGCGGGAGGGGCCGAGGAAGCCTACGGGGCCTCAGGAGGGAGGTGGAGGCCCCACTGGCCCTGGAAGGAGCTGTTGAAATGATGGCAGCATGGGGCCGCCTGCCGGTGGGCAGCTGTCAGTGTGAGGAGCAGGCCTCATTCAGCCCAGCGGTGTCCTGGGAACTTGGGCACTGAGCCGTCGGTAGTGTCAAGAGTAAGTGTGTTCAGCATAATCACACTCGCTTTCCTTTGCTGACAGATGATCAAGCTACAGGAAGTGTTCAAAACATTTTATCTGGGGAAACACAGTGGGCGGAAGCTTCAGTGGCAGACGACGCTGGGCCACGCCGTGCTGAAAGCCGAGTTCAAGGAGGCAAGTCCTGTATCTGTCACTTTTTATGTTTTTGAAGCACGTTTATGAAAAGATGTTTTTAAATTGCCAGTAGACTTTGGTAGCAAAGAAAGAAAAGGAGGGATTATTCAATATAACTCAACACTGGCTTTTTGAAGTCAGTAAAATGAAGTGATCAAAGGGCTAATATTTTAATCAATAAAATTAGTGATGTCTTCCCACCTGGTGATTAGTTAGTACTATCTCAACATGCCCACACACAGGCTCGTCAGGACATCTTCTCACCTGGTGACTAGTCAGTACTGCCTCAGCACGCCGCACACAGGCTCGTGAGGGCGTCTCCTCACCTGGGGAATAGTCAGTACTGTCTCAGGCGTTATCGGGCTGGCAGACACACTTGCGTGGCTCCTGCTCTTTCAGGGAAAGAAGGAGTTCCAGGTGTCCCTGTTCCAGACGCTGGTGCTGCTCATGTTCAATGAAGGGGACGGCTTCAGCTTCGAGGACATCAAGATGGCCACTGGCATAGAGGACAGCGAGCTGCGGAGGACGCTGCAGTCGCTGGCCTGCGGCAAAGCCCGCGTCCTCCTCAAGAGCCCCAAAGGGAAGGAGGTGGAAGATGGGGACAAGTTCCTCTTCAACGCAGAGTTCAAGCACAAGCTCTTTCGGATAAAGATCAATCAGATTCAGATGAAGGAGACGGTATGTTATCCGCTTCCTCCGCTTTCCCCGCTCACGGGATTGTAGGTCTATAGGAACTTTCGACCCTCATTACACACTCGTGTCTGTGAGATGCTTTAGCGTAACTGTTACTACTTTTATACTCAGGATAGGAGTGAAACTCAGAAGGACATGCGTCTAACAGTTAGCTTGCTGTCCACACAAACATGTCCTAGGTGAGGTCTTTGTAGCCCGCCTGTGTCTGTGCAAGGAGTGCCTCGTTCCACACCTGGTGACCTGTGCTAGCAGCTGTGCCCACCCCGGCCGCTCTCTCGGCCCCGCCGCTGGGTTCTGTGTCCAGGCCGAGCATCTGTACCTTTGATCAGGCTCCCCAGGGTCACGGGCCCAGGCAGGCTCCAGGCCGCTGCCCTCGGGCACCCTACTGCAGGAGCTCTCGCACCCCGGGGCTGTGGTCCAGCAGGCGGGCACCGTGGCCTTGTCGGAAGGCGCTCCGTCCAGAGGGAGCTCCAGCTCTGACTGCGTGGGCCTCCTCCCAGGTCAGGACTTGGTTTTTACATGTGCAGAGTCACACATTGTGTGACTTGAATCCAAGAGCGTGGAGCCCCTCTACAGAGCCTGGTGGTGCCTCAGACCTGGCCCTTCCTTCAGCTGAGGGGCCCTGCCCAGCCTCACTTATGCTCTCGGCCCCTGGCTTGGCTCTTTCGAGTCTCAGCTCCTCACCCTGGACTCGCTGGGTCAGAGGACAGGAGCTTTGCTGACATGAGCATGTGCCAGGCTCCAGTCTCCAGCTTCTGGGAGTCCTGACCTCCCCACCTGCCTGCACCCTCCCCCCTGGGGAGCACAGGAGTGGTTCATGGCCAAGTTAGTGCAACTTTCTTTGAGTCCCCTGAGCATCTTTATGCCATTTAGAAGCTCATACAAATTAGGTGGCTGGTCCCAATCCTCAGTTCTTCATCTTCTGATGTGGGCATAACAGCATCATGGGGCTGAGACAGGAGAAAGTGCCGGCATCCGGCTCTTGGCCACGCGCCTGCAGTGCTTCATTGGTCCTGCCCCTGCTCTTTCATGGGTCACCGCTGGTGCTTTTTTGTCTTTTTAATTAATTGCTTGAACTCGAGTCCCTGGTACATTTATTGTAATATCCCACCTCTGACTTGCAGGGATGTTCTGTTTACGCTGAGGGGACTGGTGGTGGGTGGTTCTGTCCTTCTGAGAGGGTCCTTCCCACATGAGTACAGCGGGAGGTTCAGTCTGTTCCTCTGCAGTTTCTGCCTTGAGGGTCAGCTTAACGAAGACCTTCCTCTGACCCACACTTTAAAGAACATTTACTTGTATTGTTCCAGTAGTCTGTTTTAATTTTCCTCTGAAATATTTCTCTGTGCTAGAAGTTACCTTAGCATCAAGAAAGCATTCCAGCCACCTTTCCTATTTTAAAACCTGAATGTGTTCTCTGACATCCTGCTAGAGCTGTCACTTTTGTTAGAAATCAGGGTCACGTAT
>SNSB01003930.1:13206690-13255580 GCA_012922965.1 Capreolus pygargus
TACCAGGCAGTTTCTCATTTCTGTTTTTCAAGTTCTGTTTCAAAGCCAGCACCTAAAGTCTTCTAATTGATGTCACTATTCCTATAAATTCACTGATTTTGGTGCTGAAGTTCAGTGGTTTCACTGGAACAAAGCCGCAGAACAGAACAGGGGTCCCCCCGCAGTCTGGCCTGCCTTCTGCCTGGAGCTTGGCAGCCCCCACAGAGGCAGCGCCGGTGCTGAGTCAGGCAGCGGGCCCTCTCCCACAGGTGGAGGAGCAGGTGAGCACCACGGAGCGCGTGTTTCAGGACCGGCAGTACCAGATCGACGCCGCCATTGTCAGGATCATGAAGATGAGGAAGACGCTGGGCCACAACTTGCTTGTCTCCGAGCTGTATAATCAGCTCAAGTTCCCAGTCAAGGTAAGCAGGCATTGACTTGTCAAGTCACCACGTTTGCACACCCTTGGCACCGCACATCTGGGTCTCAGGGCCTCTAGAGTCGGCCATCTGTCCCCCGCCGTCGCTGGTCACTTGCCACAGAGGCCTTCCTCCGAGCACCGAGAGCGAGCAGCTTCCGCCGGTGCCTTGGCGACTGCAGCTGCCCTCCCCTCCTCCCGCCGTGGCCCCAGCCCCAGGCTCTCTGCCTCTGGAGTGTTTCCCCAGCGCTGGCGTCTGGGGGCTCCCGGTGGGCAGCAGGGAGGTTTTGTGACTGTGGTGTCGAGCTCAGGAGGACCAGGCAGTGGATGGACGCTGGACAGGCCAGTGGGGCTATGTGTTCCCCCAGGTTCCGCAGGCCCAGGGTGGGTGGGAGGGGGTCAGGGCCCCCTGCACCAGAGACCTGGACGTTGAGCAGAGGCCACAGGGCAAGGCCTGCGGCTGTCAGGGTGGAGAGCTGCGCCCTGAGGGCCGGGCCTCCCCTTCTCTCAGGGGGACAGCGTCCACCGGGGTGAGTGTAGTGTCTCCCAGTGACGAGAGCACAGCGTGGGGCGCAGTCTCCTCACAGGATGCTCTGCAGGCTCAGGGGCCCCCGACAGCCGCCCTGCTCGGAAGACATCTGCTCGCACTACGATGTTGACATTGTCTTTGAAGCAGGGAGCTTTGTCCGAGTTGTCCTGTCGTGAGCTTCTGGTCCTGCACAGATGTGTAAAGACATGTGCCCTGATCACGTGTCCCACGTGCCTCAGACATGTGCCCTGACCCACATGACCCATGTGCCTCAGGCGTGCGCCCTGATCACGTGACCCACATGCTTCAGACGTGCGCCCTGACCCACTCCCTCAAGGTGAGCCAGACGCCCTCTGATGGGCCCCTGCTGTTCTTTTCCAGCCTGGAGATCTGAAGAAGCGGATTGAGTCTCTCATAGACCGGGACTACATGGAGAGGGACAAGGACAGCCCAAACCAGTACCACTACGTGGCCTGAGGCCCGCCCGCCCGGGAGACACAGCGCCCCTTCAGGGAGAAGCCCGCTCCTTGGTGCCCGGGCCGCCACTGCGGGCTGCACGGGGCGGGCGTCCTTGGACCACTTTCCGGGCTCCGGTGGCAGGTGGCATGTGTCTTCCCTCCAGTTCTTCCTCCTGTTCCTTTAGGCGCTTGATGATTTCCAGGGCTCCGCAGAGTGGCTGAGGTTGGGTAGGCAGGCAGTCTCCTTTGTAAGCAGTGTTCTTGTGCAGAAGCTGATGTCCTCTGTGTCTGTGTGTGTGTGTATGTGTGCGTGCGCATGCGTGTGCAGGTGTGAGACCCTGTGTGCTGCCTTCCGTCACGGCAGGACCACCGTGCGCTCCGAACGTAAGCTGTTAGGCCCAGAACAGGAGCCCCTGACTGGTGAACGCGAGGGAGAACCCGTAGTGTCACAGCTGATGAAGCACGCAGCCTGCATAGTAGCTTCTGTTCGTTCCCTTGCACCAAGTTTTAACCTTGAGGCCTGGTTTCTGGACGAGGCTCCTTGCGAGGCCTCGCTCCGTGGAGAGGAGGTCGCTCTGGCGCGTGTGACGCTGTGAGCCCGTCCCTGTCTCCGTTATGCTTCTGCCGCGTTGCTTGTGAACTTTCTCTGTGGGGGGTTAGCAGGAGCCGTGCGTGTGTGTGTGCCGTCCCAAGGCTGCGCCTGGCAGCCCCTGTTCTCGGCCCGGGGGCGGCCGCTGGGTGACCCGTTGGAGCTGCGCGTTTGTACGATGGCGACAGTCAAGTCTGGTTCTCTTTTCGCGGCCCTGGGCGGCAGCTGTCCTCCACGTGACCACGTCAGCGCCTCAAGGAGACCAGCGAGGCGCAGAGGTGGCCTCATGGGCACCTGCCGTCATGCGCGTGCATAAGGGAGCCACGCCGCGGACGCTGGTTTGTGTGGGAACCACAACAAAGATACTTTTGTGAGAACATTTAAAAGTACTTTATATTTTACATAATAGCATGTTTCGTTTTGATTAAAAGCTACCAAAGGAATTTTGATCATGGTGTAAGTGTTGAAAGCAATATTTTCTGGAATATACCAAGTTTATATCATTTGATTTTTGTGCTAAATTATTAAAAGATTCTCCCTTTTTGAAACATGCGTCTTTAAAATATGACATCTCGTGGGTTTCCAGATGAAAACCCTCCCTCTTTGCGTGTCCTCTTTTCTCTTTGTAAATTTTCAGTTGTGAGTTTATCACATGTGGTCAATCAGAGACCAGTAGCTTCTGCTTCTTAGACTAAGTTCGATGTCTCAATTGTTGATACTGTAATTTAATGTAGACTTACTCTGAATAAAAGTAGTTTCAATTGGCCTTAAAATCACATTAATAAAACTGGTATGCACCCGACATATTGCTCCCCGGCCTTCAGCCCCTAAAGTCCCCTCCAGGACAGTGAGGCAGAACCTGGCGCTTCCGCCTGGACCTCAGTCTCACCCACGTGATGCCCCATGTCTGGTCCTGTCTTATTGTACTTAAGGGTCAGAGACGTGAGACACACAGGAGGAAACGATTGAGAAGGGAAAGACAGACAGAAAACCTCCTAAACTCGAGGAAGGTGTCCCCTTTAAAACAGACACAGTGGGACATCCCGGGGTGGGGCCTGAGGCTGAGACTCCCGACACAGGGGCCCTGGTTCAGTCCCTGCTCAAATCTAGATTCTGAATGCCTCAACAGAGAGTTCACATTGCTGAAACAAAGACCGCAGGCAGCAAATAATGTTTTTTTAAAAAGATACGGTGATTCCCAAGTTATAGCAGTAAAGAAACTGGATATGGAAGAAAATCTGAAGTGTGTCTTATTTGGAGTGGAAAAAAGTCTAATGACTTATAAGATCTCTCTTTTAAAAAACAAAGGTAAATGGTATTAAAAATCTACATGGGGAAAAGCTTTTAAGTAAAAACTGGCAAATTTGGGAGCAAAACCAAGGCAGTGCTGAATAGTTTGGTGTGCACAGGACTACAAGCCAGCCAGGTGTGATGGTGAACCAGGAGGGGCTGAGAAGCAGGCGCTTCTGGGCCGCAGGGTGGGCAGGGGCTGGTCTGGGGGCGGGGCGGGGCCGCAGGGCGGGCAGGGGGTGGTCTGGGGGCGCTGCTGGGGCGCAGGCCACACAGGGGCTGGTCTGGGGGCGGGGCGGGGCCGCAGGGCAGGCAGGGGCTGGTCTGGGGGGGGGGCGGGGGCGCAGGGGGGGGGGGGGGGGGGGCGGGGGGGGGGGGGGGGGGCCGAAACGGGGTCAGAGCTGGAGGTCAGACAGGATGGGTCAGGAGGAGGACCAGTGAGTGACCGTGCTGCCCCTGGGCTCCGGTGCTTGGCCCACACCGCCAGGGTGATGGTCCTTCAGGGAAACTGACTAGCACAGTGTTCCAAGATGCCCGTGTCTCTGACCCACCAAAATTCACGTCCCCGCGACACCCTGACACTTGCAGGGAGGGAGTTCTGATGCCGGAACAGCATTTTCAGAAAAAGTCCTGGATGTCCTTTGACAGGATGCAAAGGAGTGTGGTGCTGTGTCCCCTGGACAGGGTCCAGACTCGATGGAGCGGGTGTCACAGCCACTGTGCCGGGAGGGCCGTGAAGGGGGCAGAGCGCCCCTGCACACGCGTGTGTATGTGTGCATGTGTGTAGTCACAGGTGTGTAACAGCAGCTGTTCCCCGTGGTGGACTTGGAGAGCCAAGGGAACCTGTTGACTGCACACCCTTTCATACCTCCTGAATTTTTTTGTCAAAACAGCATCTGCAATTAAAATTAATCATGAATTGTTGACAAAAACAGAATGAGGCCACCAGCCACACCCTGCCCTGGGAGGTGTGGGTCGGCCCATCCCAGGGAGCCCAGGGCCCCCAGCCGAGCCAGCTGTGTCCTCCCTGCTTGCTTCACAGGAATCTTTCTTTATCATGAGTCATACAAACCTCCATCTTCTTGGCTCATGGACTTACTGTTTCTCTAGAACATCTGCTCTGAAAATGAAGAAATGAAGGCTCATGCTCTTCCCCATGATTCCTCCCTTCCAGTTTCCGACAGCTCTTGTCAGACTGTGTGTATATATATAGACTTTGCATGTCTGGTCTGAAAGCTGCACACACAGACAGCATCTGTGACCTGTTAACCCCCCTGGAGCCCAGGAGTGAAGTGCTCTTCTGACTCGGGACAGCTGAGGCTCTGGGTACGGAGACGAATGGGCTCTCCCAAACACCGGCAGACAAGCAAAGCTCTTGTCACGTGTTAACTTGCTTTATATTCGGACCGTCGTCCAGCTTTTTGTCTTCCCCGGACATTAAAAAAAAAATACAGCAATTTTTAAATGTATTGTTAACAACAACAACAGCAAAAAACTACCCATAAAATTTTGTCTGATCACTGTGATCAGCAGTTTTCTCATTAAACGATCTGCACAAACCCAGCTCGTTTTCAAAGAACTTTTGCTCAGAACTCCCTCCATCCGACCCTCCCTCCTCGGCTGGGGTCCCCTTCCCCGCACCCCAGCCTGCCTTCCCCCTTGTGTTCCTGGTTTGCTTCCCTGAGGTGACCCTTACAGGGCTTCATCCGCAGGAAGGCGTGAGAAGACGGCATGCTGAGTCGCTGCTCGCCTGGTCGGCCGGCCTCTGCACTTGTGCCTGAGAGCGGGCTGCGTGTGAAGCTCCCGCTGAAGCCCTGGCCCTCAGCACTCAGAAGGCCTGGCTCCCCGGCCTGCTGGTCTCCAGCCCTGAGGCTGGCTGTGTTGTGAAACCTGGGCTTTTTCCCACAGAGCTTTTGAAGTCCTGTCCCAGGCTCCTCTGTTTCACAAGACCGCAGCGGGGCTTGTTTCCCTCCATGCCGACGGGACTCGGTGAAGACTCCTGACTCACGTCCTGCCGGGCACCTTCCCCTCCGCTGTCCTGCTCTCACTTTCTGTGAGAGGAATTTGCGCAGCGCATGGGTCAGGAGATCCTGAATGGAAAACCACAGGCCTGCCCACCCGCCACCTCCGCTCCGCTGAGAACTTTCCACTTCTGTTTCTGGTCAGTTTTCCCCACAGTGGCCTCCAGATCAGCGTGTCAGTTCCTGTTTTCTGGCTGCTGCTGTTCAGATGCTAAGTCCTGTCTCTTTGCAAACCCACTGACTGCCACACACCAGGCTTCTCTGTCCTCCCATCTCCCAGAGTTTGCTCAAACTCGTGTCCATCGAGTCGGTGATGCCATCCAACCATCTCATCCTCTGCCACCCCCTTCTCCTCCCACCCTCAATCTTTCCCAGCATCAGGGTCTTTTCCAGTGAGTCAGCTCTGTCCTGGTGCTCACAGTTTTAATAGAAGACTGTTTTTTTAAGGCTATGATACTTTCTTCAGGCTCTGAGGGCACTAATTCAAATGTCTGGAGTCCTTTTCTCCTTCACTGAGTCCAAGGCAGGCTGTAACTTTTTCTTTGAAGAGAGAGACAGTAAACAGCTCCTGCTTCCTGGTCTGCCTCGACTCAGTTACTTGCTCTCTGCTGTTTTTAAACAACTTTACATAAAAGCCACCCTTCATTTTCCCACAGCCACCGTGTGCTGAGGCTTTACCAACCCACTCTGGAATCGGGTAGGTGGGCCTGTGCATCCCCCCTGGCTTCCAGGACCGGATGCCCCCACGCCTCTTGGCTGCTGCAGTACCTGTGACTGGTGCATATTTGTGTATCTGCATGTATGCGACTGTGTGTGTCTGTGTGTGTGTGTGCTCGTGGGCATGTATGCATGTTTGCACAAGTGTTATCTGTGTGCCTGTATGTGTTCTTGCAAAGACGGGAGGACAGTGTATAAACGTAGGTGCAGATACATGTGAAGATACATGTGAAGCTGCAAGATAAAAAGCTGAGGCAGTTTTTAAGGGTCCCTATTGAGGAATCAATGCTCTGCACAGGCTGCCAGCCTCCCACACGGAGGCCCCAGGTTGGCAGAGAGCAGGGGTCATGGGCTGGGGCTGCCGGCTTAGGTGGCCCAGGGGTCAAGCCTGGCTCTGCTCCATCTGCTGCCCTTAAGAAAATATAAAAAAAAAGAAAAAGAAAATCACTCGTATCCTCTAAACCTTGGTTTTCTTATCTTCTAAGAGATAATAACGCTGCTTGCAGGGTTGTTCCAGTCAACACAGCAGTGCTTACAACAGAGCCCCCAGCCAACACACGTGACAAACACGGGCCGTGCCTGGGTAAGAAGAACACATTTGGTGTAAATCTTAAATCTGCCCAAAGTGGTCCAGGAAAGTGGGAGGACAGGAATAATGAACAAATAAAATTATCTAAACACATCAATTAAAAGACAAAGGCGTTCAGACTGGATAGAAAATTAAGACCCAGACAGCTATACGTCACCTACAGGAAAGTCATTTAAAGTGTAAAGACAGCTGGGTCCAAAGTAAAAGGTGAGAAGAGCTTTACCACGAGAGCCAATCGCATGAAATCACACACAGAAAGCAAGAGCAGACACATGCAGGCAGATACACTCATGCAAACACACACAAATGCCCACAAGTACACACACACCAAGCTGTGCGGCTAACGTGGGGCTTCCCTGGTGGCTCAGATGGCAGAGCGTCTGCCTCCAGTGCAGGACACCTGGGTTCGATCACTGGGTTGGGAAGATCCCCTGGAGAAGGAAATGGCACCCCACTCCAGTACACCTGCCTGGAAAATCCCACGAACGGAGGAGCCTGGTGGGCTACAGTCCACGGGGTCGCAAAGCGTCGGACACGACTGAGTGCCTTCACTTTCACTTTCAGGCTTCAGCGAGGGGGAAATTGTTAGGCAGTCGGTGCAGAAGTTAGAGCCTCGGTTCTTCACCTAGTTTCAATTTTGATTCTGGTTCTCACATGTAAACGTTTTTGGCTCCACCAGCCTAAAGCTGCATTTGTCTCCATTTCTACACATTAAGAGGAATGGCTCCCTGGTCTGGGAGGCTCATAAAACCTTCAGACCCAGGACAGGACAATCATTAACTGCTGTCCAGTTTATCAGGGAGAAAAACTGGTGGATCATCAGCTCTTAAACATGCATCTGGCTCCTAAATAATGGTCTGCAGTCCTGAGAAAGGGTCAAGGCTCAAGGGGCGGCGTCCCTATGTCTGGAGAAACTGAGGAACTGAGACCCAAAAGAGAGCCATAAACACAGCAAACTGGACATTACAACATCTACACGCGCTGGTCAGAAATCACAGGCGTCTGGCCCCGGGCCAGCCAAAGACAGCAGATCGATTCTAACAAAGACAGACTGGGGGCTCTTCACCCCATCTCAGTGTCCATGCTGAGGGCTTTGTGTCTCTATCCTTTAAAATACACTCTGCCTGCCTGAGTGTTTGCGAGTTTGCCAAGGCCATCCTAAAGCTCCGTGAACAGAGCTCGGCTCCCCATCTCATCAGGACACGGAGTGCTGCAGACACAAAGAAGGCACTTCATACAGACAGGCGCCCGTAAGCGTCCCGAAGCGCATAGACCTCCAGGGACGGCTTCCCAACACAGGCAAGAGCGAGGGAAGCCGCGGACAGCCCAACGGGCAAGGTTTCAGCACTCTCCTTCAGTGGCTGACAAGGAGACAGAAGAACCGGAAGGACGTGAAATGTCGTCAGCCGACCCGACCTCGGTGACCGCAGGACGAGTGGCTGAGCGACGCGCCTCAGACGGTGCGGGGACGCCCGCCCAGGGGAGCGTGTCACAGAACAAGCTCACAGCAGTAGGAGGGCTGAAATCAGACAGAACGCGTCCTAGACCACAACGGCACTGAAGCAGAAATGCAGCAGAAAGATAAGTGGTCAGTAACTAATGTTTGGAACTTAAGCAACACACTTCTAAATAAATAATCCAATACTTCTAACATAAATAGATAATATAAATAACACACTACACAACCTAAGAAAAATCAAAGGAAAAAGAAAAATCACAAGGGTCACAAGAGTCAAAGAAAAATCACAAGGAAAATTAGAACATATTTTGAACTGAATGAATAAGAAAACAACAGACCAAAAATGTGTAAGATACAGCTTAAGAAGTGCCTAGGGGATATTCATAGCTTCAGGTGCTTACATTTTAAAAGATGAAAGTTTTAAAAACAATGACCTAAGCCTTAAAAAGCTAGAAAAAGGAGAGCAACTTATATCCAAAGTAAACAGAAGAAATAAAAAAGGTAAAAGTAGAAATCAAAAACATAGAAAAAGAACAAAGAGAGAAATCAATGGAACCAAAACCAGGCTCTTTGAGAAGACCGACAAAACTGATAAACCTTTAGCTAGACTAATTACAAAGAGAAAAGAATCATCAACACCAGGGATGAAAGGGCAAGACAGCAGACCCTACAGAGAACATTATGAATCAACTTATGCCAATAATCATACAACTTAGATCACACAGTCAAATTCCACGAAATCCGTAAACTATCAAAATGGACACAAGAAGAAATAGAAAATAAAGATAGATCCATATCCATTAAAGACATTGAATTTGTCATTTTAAACCTTTCCACCAAGAAAACTCCAGAGACTATACTGGTGAATTCCATTTAACTGTCAAGAAAAATAATCTTACACAGTCTTTCAGACACAGAAAAGGGACTAGTTCACGACTAATGAGCCCAGCGTTACCCTGATTGAAAAATTAGACAAAAATATCACAAGAAAACACAGACCAATATCCTTTAACCAAATATTAGCAATTTGAATACAGCAATATATAAAATCAATAATATACCAAAGCCACGTGAAGTTTTCCTCAAGAATGCAAGATTGGTTTAACATTTGAAAATCTAAAAAAGAAAGAAGCAAAACATAAAATCATCTCAATGGATTAAGAAGATTTTGATGAAATTCAACACTTGTTGATTTTAAAAATGACCCTCAGAAAACTGGGAATAGAAGGGAAGTTCCTTAACTTGAGAAAGGAGATTTACAAAAGGTCAGGAAGATCCCCTGGAGGAGGGCATGGCAACCCGCTCCAGTGTTCTTGCCTGGAGAACCCCAGGGACAGAGGAGCCCAGCAGGCTACAGTCCACAGGGTCAGAGTCGGACACAACTGAGCGACTAAGCACAACTTCAGTTCAGTTCAGTTCAGTCGCTCAGTCGTGTCTGACTCTGTGACCCCATGGACCGCAGCACGCCAGGCCTCCCTGTCCATCACCAACTCCCGGAGTTTACTCAAACTCATGTCCATTGAGTCGGTGATGCCATCCAGCCATCTCATCCTCTGTCGTCCCCTTCTCCTCTTGCCCCTGATCCCTCCCAGCATCAAGGATTGGAGTTTCAGCTTCAGCATCAGTCCTTCCAATGAACACCCAGGACTGGTCTCCTTTAGGATGGACTGGTTGGATCTCCTTGCAGTCCAAGGCTCTCAAGAGTCTTCTCCAACACCACAGTTCAAAAGCATCCATCCTTCAGCGCTCAGCTTTCTTTAGGGTCCAACTCTCTGGAGAAAGGAGTGGCAAACCACTTCAGCATTCCTGCCTCGAGAACCCCATGAACAGTATGAAAAGCGCAGCGTCAGTTCAGTTCGGTTCAGCCGCTCAGTCGTGTCCGACTCTCTGCGACCCCATGGACCGCAGCACGCCAGGCCTCCCTGTCCATCACCAACTCCCAGAGTTCACTCAAACTCATGTCTGTTGAGTCGGTGATGCCATCCAACCATCTCACCCTCTGTCGTCCCCTTCTCCTCTTGCCCCTGATCCCTCCCAGCATCAAGGATTGGAGTTTCAGCTTCAGCATCAGTCCTTCCAATGAACATTCAGGACTGATCTCCTTTAGGATGGATGGGCTGGGTCTCCTTGCAGTCCAAGGGACTCTCAAGAGTCTTCTCCAACACCACAGTTCAAAAGCATCAGGTGCTCAGCTTTCTTTATAATCCAACTCACCCATACATGACTACTGGAAAAGCCATAGCTTTGACTAGAGGGACCTTTGTTGGCAAAGTAATGTCTTTTGTTGGCAAAGTAATGTCTCTGCTTTTTAATGCTTATGGAATAAGCATAATTATGGAATTATGCTATGCTTATGGAATTATGGAAAATGCTTATGGAAATTCAAAAAGCAAAAGCAGTTTTTTACAAGAACAGTTGGAGAACTTACTCCACCTAATTTCAAGACTTTAATTATAAGGTTACAGTAGTGAAGATGTCATGGTGTTGGTGACATGAAGACATGTACGTCGTCTGAATGGAACAGGGGGCATCACAATACGTCTACTTGTTTTCAACAGAGATGCTAAGGTGACTTAGTAGGTTAAGAAAAGTCTTTTCATTCATCACGTGGGGAGAATGAACAGTAACTCTTATCTCACACTACCTTCAAAATTTAATTTGATCATATGCCTAATTATAGAAGCTAACCATGAACCTTCTAGAAAAAAATGACAGAAAAATACTTATGATGTTGGGATACACAAACATTTCTTAGGATACAAAAAGCATGAAGCATAAAAAATACTGATAAACTGAGTTTTCATTAAATGTAAAGCTTGCTTTTTAAAAGGTACTATTTCTATTAAAAATAAAAAGGCAAGCCACATATAATGGGGAAAATATTTATAACACATCCAGAATATATAAAACACTGGTAATTCAATAACAAGAAAACTAGTAATCTATTTTTAAAAACAGGACAAAGTTTGAGTATTTACTCAAAGAAGGTATGTGAATTAATAGGCACATGAAAAGACCTGTGACCTCAATAGGCATCAAGAAAATGCAAATTACAATCACGATGAGATAGCATCAGACAGCTATCATAACTGTTAAAATTTTGCTGTCGCTTAGTCACGAAGTCACGTCCAACTCTTTTGCGACCCCGTGGACTGTAGCCCTCCAAGCTCCTCTGTCCGTGGGATTTTCTAGGCAAGGATACTGGAGTGGGTTGCCATTTCCTTCTCTAATTCTTTAAAATTTAAAAGACTAATAATACCAAGTATTGGCAAGGATGTGGAGCTACTGTTGGTGGGAACTTACAAACACAATGTACAACCACTTTGGAACAGTGCTGGATAGTTTGTTTTTAAAGCTAAATGTACACCAAGCATATGACCCAGCCACTCCTTTTGTAGGTATAATGCCACCAAACTACTGGGAATAACCAAGGGTCCTTCAACAGGTGAATGGGTAGAAAGACTGGCAGACCCTTCTGGAATAAGCAGCTGTCAGGAGCTTATTCCTCTTAATGAGAGGAATGAGCTAGTGGTTCACACAGCGCAGATGGATCCAGATACGGAAAAGCAGACACCACGTGATTCCATCTGCATGAAACTCTGCAACACGAATACCTGATGAACTGCGACAGAAGCCGGCGTGTGGCCCCCGGGGTTGGGATGCGGACAGGCCTGCGCGACAGAGGAGGGCCTCTGGGTGAAGAAAACGCTTCCTGTCTTGACTGGGGTGCTGGTTTCATAGGTGTCTGCTGTTGACCAAGAAACCGCAGGAGGCTGACAGGGGCAGAAGGTCACGAGGCTGTTCAGGCTGTCTGGCAAGAGTTACGCCTGACTCCGACAGGAGAAAGGACGGGTGCGTCTGAGCGATCGGCTGTCATGGGTCACTCAGGCAGGCATTCGATGAGCGTCCTGAGTTTCTGGAGCCTTGCGCAGGTGTTCTGGAGGCTTGTGTCAAGACCAGGGGAGGTCAGAGTTCAGATCCCGTCGAGGCTGAGACGCACACAAGCTCCCCTTCCTCCTTGGCCTCCAGTCCATTGGAGGCTCTCTTGGCAAGACTGGAGCCATTTTGACTTCCTTTCACAGGGCATTTGTCAAAACTCATCAAACTGCACACCTAAGGTGGTTGGTGTATTTAACATAAAATTTTCAAAAAGCTGATTTGCAAAAGCAGAAGTTACAAGAAAAAAAGAACATGAATGAGGTGCCTTCACCCGGCTCCACCTGGAGAAACAAAAGGCAACAGGACGCTGGTCTCGGGCTTCTTTTTAGTTGGGATTGTGGTCATTGTGAGCTTTCTTTTCTTATATAAATTCTTGCTAATTTTATTTTCAAATCTTAGTGATATGTAGAAATACCCAACTAGTAATAACTACATTCACAAACTATCCATTGTGTTAAGTACATTTTGTCATGAAGGAGACAGGGATTTGTCTTTACTATGTTTTGTTTTGTGGGTTTTTTTAGCTGCACTGTGAGGCATGTGGGAACCTACTTCCTCAACCAGGGACTGAACCCATGCTTTCTCAGGGAATGTGCGACGTCTCAACCACTGCACCTCCAGCGAACTCCCTGGTCATCGTGATCTTAAGGTTTCTATCTTGGTCCTAACCTTGCCTTTTGTCATTAAGAGCAGATAGTGCTGGATCAGCAGGTTGATACCACCGCCTTCAGAAGGATCTTTCCAGGTGACTCAGATGGTAGAGAATCTGCCTGTAATCAGGAAACCCTGGTGTGATCCCTGGGTGGGGAAGATGCCCTGGAGGAGGGCATGACAACCCACTCCAGTATTCTTGACTGGAGAATCCCATGGACAGAGGAGCCTAGTGGGTCACATGGGGTCACAAAGAGTCAGACAGGACTGAGTGACTGAGCTTTCAGGACAGCGGGCATCTGGAACGCAAACTCTCCCCAAGGCTCCAGGGCCGCACCCTCTCCCGCAGTCAGCCCTCCCGGCCTTCGTGCTGCAGATGGGCGTGTTGTACTTGCCTCACAGAACCAATGTGAGTTAAAACCAGGAGTTACAAGTGCAGAAGTGACTTCACGTGGACTTCAGGTCCCGTCCTGTGGCCTCCATGACTAGGGAGAGGCCCCGGGTGACCATGTCTCATTTCTCAAACAAGCTGAGGCTTGAGGCCCACCCGCTGAGACCAGGGGCATGGAACTGGAAACCCGCCACGAGTGGAGTCACACACGTTCTCTGCCACAGACGACCTGGAACCGCTGGATTGAATCTGCTTTCTAAGAAAGCATGTTTTGGTTCTTTTTCAGGAGAGTTCCTCTTTTGTAACCGTCTAAAAGGAAGCCTACCGTGGCTGAAAAATTTCAAGGGACCCATCAAAAGGAAGTTCTCTGAGACGTGCCCGGAACGTGTATAAAAGATATTCTCATTGCGTTAAGCAGTGAGAAGGTGTAAGCACCCAGAGTATCCCCGAGGAGAGGTGGATTTTTAAAAGTATCTCAGGATGGGAGTCTTACCTCTTTCCCCGCTTGTTAACAGTTTTGAGTTGAAAGCACAGTTTGCTCTTTTTCTGACGCGTTATTTGTTAACACTAATCTCACACTTAGCAGCCACAAGTCTCTTGCCTTTTATCAATGAACCAAAATTAAACATTCTTGAGATAAGTGGGCAGGAGAACTGGAGAAGTTGAGATCTCGGTCCCTTGGGTGTGGAGCAGGCCAGGTCTCCCTTGGGCCGTCTGAGCACCAGGGGCCCTGGACCTTGCAGTCACGGCTCCAGGCTGGGCAGCTCTGTGGCACCAGGTCCAAGGCTGGGAATCCTAACGTCTGTGAGCAGTGGTCCCTTCCGAGGGGACCTCCCAGGGAGTTCTTGGGGCAAGCAAAAGGCGGGTAACTTGAGTGAAATAGAAACAGAAACACAAGATTCACCCTCTGATGACAGCAAAGGGAAGAATGACCGGTCCAGCCTGTTCATGGTTGCTGGATGTGCACACAGGCAGGTACATGCTGAACGTCACTGCTTCTTACCTGGTCAGTTCAATCTGCAAGAAAAATTAATCTCAGAGAAAATCATGAACAGATATTTTCAAGATATTTATCATAGTATTTGTGAGATAACAGAAAATATACATTATTAGTCTCAGGCCCTGGTTCCTGGTACAAGGCTCCAGAAACCCTTCGGATGTCCTGATAAGACCACTGGGAGCATTCTTGGTTTATACGTTTATTTGGCTGCATTAGGTCTTAGTTGCGACATCTTTGTTGCATCACGTGGGATTTTTGTTGTGGCGAGCAGGCTCTCTGGTGACTCCATGGCATGTGAAGTCTTAGTTCCTCAACCAGGGATCAAACTGGGGACCCCTTAACCGCTGGGCCACCAGGGAAACCCCAGCATCTTTTCACACCAGGTCTCTGACCCTATTCCTGACGCACACTTCCTAAACCCCTTGCAAGTTCCTGATGATAAGAGCTGCTTCTGTCCTCACAAGGTGACTCTGGGGGAGTTCCTGATGGCTCCTGGTCACCATGGATTAGAAGCTTGGACTTTCAGCCCCACCCCAGCCTCGGGAAGGAAAGAGGACCTGGTAATCAAGTTAACCATCGTGTATGCCTCTGACAAAACCTCCAGAAGGCCCCAACAGCATGGGGTTCAGATGGCGTCCGGGGTGGTGACCACACGTGGCAGCCCAGCTCCAAGGGACAGAAGCCGGGGACTCCAGACCCTGGGGACCCGCCCCCAGGCTTCTCACCCCGTTCACCTGTGTCCTTCACCAGGCCCTGCCCCACAGAAGGAACCAGGGAATGCAAGGAGTGCTTCTGTGAGCTCTGCAGGCCCTGCCAGCAAGTTAGTAGAGGCTGAGTCGGGGGTGGGGACATGCATTTCTAACAAACCAGACAGAAGATGTGGGCCACTTGGGGATGCTCTTCTGGTGACCAGCTTCTGACGGGCGGGGCTGGGCCCGACCTGCGGGATGCCAGGCCCACATCCCAGCAGTGGCTGGCGTGGTGTCGCAGATGCTGTGAGTGGGGCCGAGATGAAAGCAGAGACATGGGAGCTATGAGGTTTTCCTACAGCATTCTTTATATTTAGCAGGGAAGCTATCATTAAGGGAGCTATCATTAAGTAAAACATTACACCAAATGATGTTACATTAATTATTACTAAATGTGTTTTTATAGATTTTGTAGTAGCATGGGAAAGTAATGGTTACAAATGAAAAAAGGAGAATACAGAATATGACAATAATTAGAAAAATATTTATTCGGCTGCACCGGGTCTTAAAGAGTTTGCAAGATCTTCAATCTTTGATGCAATGTGTGAATTCTTAGTTGTAGAATGTAGGCTATTGAACTCCAGCCCCCTTTACTGGGAGCACAGAGTCTTAAGCACTGGACCACCAGGGAGGTCCAAAAAACTGTGTTTTTTAGAGCATTTTTAGGTTCACAGCAAAATTGGAAATACAGACTTTCATTACCCCTCTGCCAGGTTGGACACACACCGCCTCCCCCACAACGGCCCACCAGCGGTGGAGGGGGCGTCGGTCCCCACTGAGGAGCTCGAAGGGAGGTGTCACCACCACCCAGAGTGCTCGGTTCACATTTGGAAGCTGCTCCGGGTCTGAGTTATTGCTCTGAAACCAGACAAAAGAATTACCCATCAGGCGCAGATCCAACCGCCCTGCACAGACAGTATCTTGGAGTAAGTGACTCAGAGGGTAAAGCGTCTGCCTGCAGTGCGGGAAACTCGGGTTCGAATCCTGGGTCAGGAAGATCCCCTGGAGAAGGAAATAGCAACCCACTCCAGTATCCCTGCCGGGAAAATCCCATGGATGGAAAAGCCTGGTAGGCTACGGTCCATGGGGTCACAAAGAATCGGACACGACTGAGTGACCTCACTTCACTTCACTAATGGGTCCATGAAGGAAAATCTTACAGGCCTGCTCCAGCCAGAAAACACAACAGGGAAGACAGAATGAGAAATGGCCAGGGAATTCCTCAGTAGTCCAGTAGTTAAGACTCCACGCTTCCGCTGGAGGGGCCCAGCTTAGACCCCTGGTCGGGAACTAAGATCCTAAAGAAAGAAAACAAACCACCAGTCCGCCAAGCCCACTGGAATTGCAGACCTACTGACCCACCAGGAGGACGTGAGGGCAGAGGTCTGAGGCTGGCAGGGACCCTGCAGCGGGTGGGGCCACCTAGCCACAGCCCAGCACGGCCGCAGCCTCGGAGGAGGAGGAGGGCGGCTTCTCGTGGCTCTGCAGCCTGCAGTACAAGCTCTGACTCGAGGGCCAAGGTGGGGCCTGAGACTCTGTATCTCCAACCGGCCAGGTGACGCCAACACCACAGACCCCACTCCAAGGTGCCTGAACAGAGGGAAAGAAGGCCATTCACCAGCTCCCCAGGTCAACCCACAGTGTGGGGTGTCCTCTAGGACACCAACTAATCAATGGTATGCAAAGGGACGGGGCCCTGAGACACCTTCGAAGACAACAGTCAGACCTCATTGGAGCCACGCTGAGCAAACTGGCTGGAAAAAAAAAACAAAAACACTTTTTGAACAACTGGAGAACCATGAACATCAACTGGAAATTAATTACTAAGAAACTGTTGTGTTTTGGTTATACATTAGCTATAATAATGGCATTCTGCTTATGTAAAAGCTTTACATGAAAAATAAAACGTCTGAAAAAACAAGCACAACACGAAGCAGGTGAGGAGGGACGATAAACCATGAGAGTAACAGGCACCACCGGGCTCACCAGATTATCTTGTTTTTATTCAAATTCTCTTTTTAAAATTTTCATAAAACAAGTCTAAAAAGCACTACGAAACATTACTATTTTTGCTTAGCATATCTCAAGAAAAAGTGTGTGTGCGTGCTTAGTTGTATCCAACTCTTTGCGACCCCATGAATTGTAGCCCGCCAGGCTCCACTGTCCATGGAATTTCCCAGGCAAGAATACTGGAGTGGGTTGCCATTTCCTCATCCAGAGGATCTTCCCACCTCAGGGATCAAAGCGGAGTCTCCTGCATTGGCAGGCAGATTCTTTACCCACTAGTACCTGGGAAGCTCAAGAAATAGTATAACTTTGAGCAAAAGAGAAAAAAGCCACAGACTGCCTGCTGGCTGTTCCACACGAGTTCACGTTCTTTCAGACACTGCTCCTCTCCTTCAGACATGGGGCCCACACCTCCAGGGAAACCGGCCCACACAGCTCTGGAGGCGGGTCATTGCACAGGTAAAGAGGCCCTGCCTTTCACTGGAGCTTACACAGCTGTTACCAAAGCCCATCCTTAAAGATGTCATCCTGAGACTTCCCTCCGGTCCAGTGGTTAGGACCCTGTGCTTCCAATGCAGGGGGCCTGGCTTTGATCGCTGGTCAGGGAACTAGATCCTGCATGCTGCAACTAGGACTCGGTAGAGCCAAATAATATTTTTAAAAAAATAACAAAAATAAAAAGGCTGTCTCCAAAAGAATTCAGAAGGTGTGGAATCCCTTGTGGTTTTCCACATCCTTCCTTCAACCAGAATAGATCAGATTCCCTGGCGGTCCAGTAGTTAGGGCTCCGTGCTTCCACTGCAGGAGGCATGGGTTTGATCCCTGGTCGAGGAACTAAGATCCCAAGAGCCTCCGGGCTCAGCCATAAAGAAAAAAAAAAAAAAGATCAGACCCAACCCTAATTAAGAATTCAAACAAAAAACAATACCAAATAAGAAAATTCCACCATATTATTTCCCATACTGTATAAAAACATATCGTAGAATTTTTGATAAATCTTTCATTTTCTGCTGTTTTAAAAGCCCTGTCCTTTTGCTGAAACAAACTGCTTTGGGTCTTTAAAAAGAGAAGATTTTAAACGCATGTATTAGGTATTTGGACACAAAAAAATGGGCTCTGAAGGGCCTAAGAAAATAAAACTGCCTGCCAAAAGGACTCTGGGTAGCTCAGAGTTTCCAAAAGGAACGCAGATGCGAGGAGAGTGCAGGCACGAGGGGCCGACAGGAGCCACAGCCGAGGGTGCGAACCCGACCCCATGAGGGTGGCACTGGCCCTTCACCACCCAATACGGGTTCCTGGGCAGCTAGCTTCTCTGCCATCCACATTCAGAGGGTAAAATGTCTCTCAACACAGGAAGGGGCTTCCAAGCCAGGAAACTGACAATTGATAGGTCTTTTTGTTTTCATACTAAGATTATCTGGTAGTTTCTCACCATCAGGAAGTTCACCACAAAAGGGCAATGTTCTAGTATTATCCAATTACTCCTGAGCTTAGCACTCTATTTTGTAAGGACAACGTGGGCTCAAATGATGACCTAGTGGAGGAACATCATGTTACAAACTGTTGCTGCTGAAGGACGTTACAGTAATGGCACAGAGACCGAAGGTCCGCACCTCTTCTTTTCCACAGCGCACCTGGACAGACAGCAGTCCTCTCAAGTGATGCCGCTGAGACTCTGCCCCACCCAGAACAGCAACAAACAAGAACCTGGAAAGATCCCAAACACCTAACAAGACCTCAGCAAGCAAATTGACTCTTCAGTAGCAGTAGATTCCTGCTCTGGAGAGCAGAACAAACAGTGGACTAAGAATGCAGGCTGCCAAATCAGCAACAGAGGATGTCTCGGCCATTACCCTTCAGTGACTGCAGCCACCCCTGATGGTGCAGCCTGGGGAAACGCCCGACACCCAGCAAACCTGCACGGCAACCAGCCCCACAAGTCCTGAGGGAACGTAGCATGGGAAAGCACAGGCCACTGGCCCCAGAGAGCTGGGGTGTAGATCAGGGCAAGACTTCATTGAGCCCAGACGCCTGCGTCTTCTCACACACAGAAAGCACCAAGTTTCTTAACTTGGGTTATCTGGTTTTCCTTAACAATAATCTTCTGACCTTTGAACTACCTGCCCTATGTTGCAAAAACTCCTATATACCCTGGCTTTTTCTCTGGGCTATTTGAGACGCTGTCCCCCAAGCTTGAAGTCCTAAAAATGTCAGAGGCTTTTAAGCACAGCTCTCAACTTCTAGCTTGTGCATCTTTAGTCAACAAAAAGCCAACAAGCCTAGGGTTCCCTCAGCCTCTTAACGTCCTTTCTCTTAAGTGAGACCCCGCTGAGAGTCTTCCCTGTCCAGGAGAGCAGCAAAGATCCAGAAAGGTCCCTAAGCACCTCACCAAAACATCAGCGAGTCCACACTGCAGTCTTCAGGCCTTCAGCGTCAGACTTTCTCAGCTGTGTGTTAGAATCTGGAGGGGAAGGGTGGGTAAACCTGAAAGGAATGACAAGGAAAAGACAAAACCTACACAAAGCAAACACGTGGAAGGTCAACACCACCACAACCTCACGGGAATCACAGTCTATGGTAGGCGGCTCCCAAGCGGGTGGTCGGAGGCGCCGAGGCCGCAGCGGGCGGGGTGGACAGGGCTGGACGGCCGCCTCTCCGCAGAGGCCCGGCGCGGCCGGACCGCAGTCCAGAGAAGAGGACCTGGCAGCCCCGAGGCGAGCGGGGGACCAGGGCCTGGGCGAGAGGCACTTAAGGAAGGTTGTGGAAGCGGCGGGCTGGGGCTTCCCCGAACCTTCCGAGCAGACGCTGCCCCGCCCGGCCCCTCTGGGACGCTTTAGGAGGGGTCGCAGCTGGCAGTCAGCGAGCCCTCCGCGGCCCCTCCACCTCGGACTGTGTCAGCCTTCCTTACGCCAGAGCTCTGCGTGCTTCCGGTGTGTCCACTGCCCCGCCGCCGGCCCCTACCCGGCCCTCGTGGAGACCCTCAGGAAGTGTCCACTTCCCCGCGCCCGGCCCCCACCCCGCCCTCGTGGAGACCCTCAGGAAGAGTGTGCACTTCCCCGCCCTCCTCCAGGAGCCCCCCGACGCCGAGGCCACGTCCCTGCATGGCACGGCCGCCGAGGCGCGCCCATCCTCGGCCCGCGGCGGAGAGCCGCAGTCTGGTCCTCCCGCAGCCGCGGGCCGGACCCGGCGGCTCCGTGGGCAGGGAACCGGCCGCGTCCCCGCCCGCCCTTCGCTTTCCGCTACCTGGGACCTGACCAGGGTCGCGGGCGAGACCCGTGTCACGTGGCGTAACGGTCACGTGCCGAGGGCAGGTCACGTGCAAAGGCGGCGCGGGGCGGAGCCTGAGCTCGCGCGCTCTCGCGACATCCGCGGGGGTCACGTGACGGCGCGGGAGCGGTGCGGCCTCACGTGACGGGCGCCGCCGGCCGCGGGGTCTCCTTCTCGCAGCGGGCGCAGCGCCGGGACCTGCTGCCCTCTTGCCGGCCCGGTCAGTCACCGGCCCGACCGCCCGGCCCGGCCCAACCGACCCCGCCCCGCCCGGCTCCCGCTCGCGCCTATGGCGGCTCTCGGCGGCGCCCGGCGACGGCCGCTGGTTCTGCTGCTGTTCGGTGAGAAGCCGGGCGGGGGCCGAGGGCTCGGGGTCGGCCGGCTGAGGAGCGGCTGTGAGGCGCCGCGCGGGTCCCGGGGACGGAGGCTCCGGGAGCGCCGTCCGTCCCGGACGGGCCGGCTGCCGGGGGCGGGGTCGGCCCGGGTGCCCGGAGGGGACGGAGGGGCCCGGGGCGGCCCTCGGGCTCCGGAGTCCGCTTCTGGGGTCCGTTGGCGGAGACGTGGCGGCTTCTCAGCGCTGCGGTTCGCCTCCTCACCTTGGGGGCTCCGGTGTTCGCGGAGGGCTGCGAGCGGCTGCACCCGAGGCGAGGACGGCGCGGGCCTCGGTCCCCGCGGGGGACAGGGCGGGCGGCGACCCCGGCCTCGGGAGCCTGTCCTGCGGGCTTTACCCTTGGCCCTGCGAGCCGGCACGGAGCGCTGACCTGTGTTCTGACGTCGTTTGCTTGCTGTGCGTTCTCATTAGGTTATAACGAGCTCGTTCCCCCGGGGAGTTTCAGGGAGCCCGCTGTGGACAAAGGGCCTGGCGTCACAGTGGCCGTGCTCATGTCTAGCGAGGCGTCGTCGGAGAGCGGCGTGTGTGTGACTCCAGAGTCGTGCGTGGTTGCGGGTGTTTTCTCCGTTGAGGGATTTTGCTCTCATTTATTTGTCCTAACGAGAGAGAAACCGTGTTGACTGAACAGGAATCACTACCTATTTTGATTTGACTTCAGGGCTTTTGACAACTCTTGTCTGTAGCACTTTCTCTCCTGGTCCCCATGACACGGGAAGATGAAAGTGCTAGGATCTGAAAAGTGCTACTGGAGCGCCCTAGAGTTAAGCAGACACAGAGGCACTTTCCACCCCTACCTTCTGGGAATTCTAGACGTTTGCTCTGAAATCCTGTTGCTGATGACAATGGATTTTGGTTTCACGTTCTTGTTTTGCCTTTTGTGTAAAATGGATTCTTTGAGCTGCAAGACCAGCTGCAAGGGGTGACCTTATTCCAGCAGCAAACCTGGAGCCTTGCTCTCCCTGGCAGGTGTCCTGAGTTAGGTGAGGAGTTCCTGGGACGAGTCTTGTCGTGTCAGGGTGGCTGGCTGTTCTTATTAGAAAAGCTTGCCTGTGTTACAAGTTTATTACTGTGTTTTATGTTTTAAAAACTCACCTGATGAAGAGAAAAATCCATAACTTCTCTACATTGATAGCTTGGAGTATCGTGCATATAATTACTTTTTTGATGTCCATTTTGTCATGTCTTTTAAGTTTTATATTTGATTAAAAATCCATTTTAAAAAAAAGTTTTGTTAAGAGCTTGGATTTGGATCTGTTTAAAGTAGTGTTTATTTTAATACACAATTTCACCAAAAAGCATTTTTCTAAAGATGTTTAAGAGTTCTAAATTACAAATTTATCCTGCATTAATAACTAGAAATTTAAGTTTTGTTTGAAAACTTTGTAGAAAGCTAGGCAAGTGTGAACTGAAACTTTTTGATACATAGATCAAGTATTACGTAATGGGACTCTTGACCGTTGATGTCACCCGGATGACCTTCCCCTTTCAAAATGAAGAACTGTTGCTTACAAAATAGAAAATTTTTTTTTTGTAACTGAGAATGTTACTCTTGCTTGTGGGAGTTTGTCAGTCACGCAGGTTGGCGATCCAGTTCTTCATTAGGTTTGAAGTTTAAATGTTTTAGGTCCATAATTTTGAATTTATATTGTTAGATCCATGCCAGGCTGTGGTAGTCCTTTCTTTGCATGTCCGAAAGACTTGACTCCACGCGTGTATGACCCACACATCCTCTGGAGCACCTGTTCAGCTGTGTTGCGATTACGTTCATGCCTGTATCTTCCCTGTCCTACCGCCTGTCTCAGTCACACATTGAGTGCTCAGGACCTCCGTGAAGAGACGCCCAGTTTGACAACAGTGCCCCCTAGCAGAACATGCATGTCAGCTGTGGAAATGTACACAGTAGTCTTAGAGGTTGTGACTCTGTGGTTGTGATTCTTTTTCTTCTAAGTCTTCATACATGATTATCACTGATTATAAAAAATACTGGATTCAAAAGACTTGATCTTGGATTAGAAAGGGATTTCTTTTAAAAAGTTAATGAATTTATTGACTTAATTCCTCTAGATGGCAATCTCTTTCATATCGCAAGTGAGTATGTCATAATTTGAAACATAATCATTGCTCACTGAGTGTTGGAGAGAAAGTGTTCAGGTGTGGTGAGCTCGACAGGCACGTGGTCTGAGTCAGCAGGCCCAGTTCCAGACTGCCTCTGCACCATCGTGGCAGTGTGACCTCGAGCATGGTGGTAAACGCCTCTCTGCTTTGGACTCCTAACCCCATCTGTAAAAGGGGGTCCTCATAGTGTCTACCTATTAAAATTGTCACAGTAATTCAGTTACCTGCAAAGCACAGTGCAGGTGCTCGTTAAATAAAACACCTGACGGTTTCTGTCAGGTGCCACGAATTCAGTGATGAGCTTGACAGGTGAAGCCTTGTGGCGCCGAACGCGTCAGTGGTAACAGCTCACTCTGAAGGCAGGCCCTGGCCATGTTCTCAGCGCTCCGCTTGCTTCAGCTAACCAGATGCTGACAGCTCTCACGTCGGCTCACTTATTTTCACTGTTCAGGTGCCTAAACTGAGGGTTTGGTGGTCCCTCTGAGCCCGGCTCGTAGGGCCAGGAGTGGCAGAGGGGTCTGTTTAAGATTGCGCTTTCACCTTAGGCAGGCATGCTCCCACAGCTTGTTTTGGGGACTGAAATGTCTCCAGATGGAAGTTTTCTGAAGGAATAAGGTGCCCCTCACGGGACCCTGGAGAGAGGATGACGGCGAGTCCTGAGTGAAGGGTTGCCTGTGCTGCAGGTTCTGACCTTCAGGAGGGACACTCCTCAAGTTATGAAACATTCTGACTTGAGATAGTGGTGTTTTTATAGAGTTAAAAAGATACTTCTGACCATTCACATACCATGCATTCTCTTAAAATTTTATGTTATAATGCTGTTGTAGACATTTTTCTCTTGACCAAAATTGACTTGTGGTTTCTTGTTTTAATTGAAAAATTTCTGGGCCTCTCCAGAATACATGTGGGCCTCTAGTGCTGCTGAAGTCTGTTTGAAGTTTGTTTTAGTAATATTTCTTTGTTCTTTGAAAGCTCAGGTCCTTAGCATGTTTATTACTAAATGAGGGAATTATGTGGTTGAAAAGTTATTTAATGTGAAGTGTTTTCTAGTGGAGGGCTTTGAGTCAGTAGGAAGTGTTTGGTGATTTAAGGAATTCTTACAGGAGAGCAGCTTGGTAGGAGCTGATGTGGGAGGCAGTGGCCTGCCCCACTGAGCCCATGGTGCGCATGGTGGCATGTGGATCCCATAGTCAGGGCAGGGCCGGGTCGCCCAGGCCTGGGGCATCCAGTGTCCGCCTGTCTTCTGTGCCCGGGGTCTGCCTCTGTTGCTGGGCCTGCGTTTGCCTGGCTGGCGCCTCAGCAGCTCTTGTGCTTTTACCCTGTCGCGCTCAGAGGCGCCTTCAAAACCTCCGTGTGTCAGAACTGAATCATGGGGTTTTCTCTCCTTTTAAAAAAAAGCAGTATTCGTTCATTGGAAATGAATTTAGTGTCCTCTTACTTGAGTATTCTGAGGAGTAGCTTAAAAATGTGTGAATCAAAACAGACAGGGGTGTCCGTGACCCCTCTGTGGCTTCATCCTTGTGTGGCTTTTCTCCGTCGCTCCAGCTTGATGTTTCTTCTGCCCGAGGCTTACGGGTGGACTGTGGGGATTCTGTCTGTCCTCTCTGCTTTAGGCCTAAATAATAGTTGCTCTGAGGATTTTATTTGGTGCCAGTTGCAAGGGTGGAGTGAACTGAGTTCACTGGAGTCACTTACACATGAGCAACAGGGACCACACGTGGGAAGCTAGCTGCTGCTCTCGGAGTGCACCACCTGGGTCGCCTTCACCCTTAGAGCCGTCGGAGGCGGGTGTGTCCCGTCCTGGTGAAGGGCGTGCAGGGACCTATGCTGCAGAAACCAGAGGCGTGTCTCTTGGCATGTGGCTGCACCTGTGCTGGCTGAAAGCTGTTTGGGCTTAGAAGGGTCAGAACATCTATTCCTGCCCATCTGTGTGAGAACCAGGTGCTGAAGTGCATGGCTGTAAGCTCAGCTCTGTGCCCCTAATCAGGGTGCACCTGTTGCTAAGCTGCCTGCTCGGGCTGTGGCCCTGGCCCTGGCTCAGAGCCACGGTCGAGCCCAGGCTGGACAGCTCCCTTCCGCCCTTCCCTCGGGCACTTGGCTGTGGTGCAGAGGTGGCGTGGGGTCCTAAGGTCGCACAGCCAAGCCCAGAGCCAATGGAGTTACTGTGTTTTGAGGCCCTTCTGGAAGAGGGTAAAGAACTCTGATCTTCGAGTCCGTGGCTCTTCCTGCCCTGTCAGCAGGTAAATTGGGCAACTCTTGAGCTGCAGCGTGAGTCCACCGTTTGTGTAGGATGTCAGCATTTGATTCCAAGGTTCAGGCCGTTCTCCAGGGCCCTGCCCCGCCTCCCTGAGGTCCTCTGAGGAACCAGCGTGAGGCTGTCTAGGCCCGGGGTGACCCCAGATTGTCACACTGATGGGGCGGCTTTCGAGGGGGCAGTGTCACGGTGGTGTGGGGGACGGGAGCCCCGTGGGCCCAGCCCTCGGCACCTGCCTGTGCCGGTCTTTTTGGCAGTTAAGCAGTTTTCCCAGTAACAGCCAGGCTGCTGCAACTGTGAGCCACAGACGTTTTCAGAAAGTCACACGGTGGTTTCTTTCTGGGAGTCAGCAGGCCTCGTGCACGGTGCGTCGGCAGTTTTCGTGGTGAAGAATGGCAACGGGACCGCCTGCATCATGGCCAACTTCTCTGCGACCTTCCTGACCAGCTACGACACCAGGAGTGGGCCCCAGGTAGGAGAGCCCGGGCCTCCGCACCCCGCTGTGTGCGCGTGTGCTGGGCCTGCTTGACCTCCTCACACGCGTGCGTGTCCCGTGGGGCCTGGGTGGTCTGTGCTCACTGAGGCTGCAGTCACACAGACCATTGTGGGCTCTGCTCTCACGGTTTCACTCTGGCCTTTTCCAGCTTTCCTCATGATCACACCTCACGCTCACAACGCAGGCTCCATCACGCTAACGACTCGGGTCTGCTCGCCCGTCACCGGTAGTTGAGCTCTCTTCTGCCTGGTGTGCAGCTCTGGGAACAGAGCTTTTTTGATCTGCTGGTTTTGCTTTAGATAAACTGTTGCGCTGCAGGAATCACGTGTGAACACGTGTTGGAGGTGCGGGGTGACTGCACTAGTTTGCTGGGGCGCCCCTTGTGGTTTTGTTACGGCAGGACTGCACTTGCGCAGAGTGGGGACTGCTCGCTGCTGGCCGGGGTCCCTGACAGATGAGCAGCCTCTCTCTGCTCTTTGTGCCATGCCCACTTGTGCCCGACTCTGCTTCCCTGTGGACTGTAGCCTGCCGGGCTCCTCTGTCCATGGTGTTCTCCAGACAAGAACGCCGGCACAGGGAGCCATTCCCTTCTCCCTCTCTGTTGATTCTTCCTCTGTTAATTACCTGTTTGTGAACTTTGCACTTACTTCTTCCATTTACATTTGCTCCTGTAAATATGTCCTTACATCAGATTTTGCTGCCAGTGCTTTGTTGAAGCACCATTTTTCTTACCCATCCCCATGTCCACCGCACACCGTCTTCGGGCACCTGGAGAGCAGGGGGAGCCCAGGACTCCCAGGAGGAGGAGGACGAGCAGGTCCTGCAGAGCCCCCTGGACTTGCCAGCCGCCTGGACTCCTCTTGATGTAAATAATGTTTGTCAGACAGAAGGGAGCTCTGCAGGCTTTGTCCATGAAGATGCCTCTCATTGTAAAGATTTGTCCAGGCACCTTTTAATTTCTACTTCACTTTTTTGGGGTTGGAATTTTTAAGTATTGTTTCATTATATGTTAATCGTATTACACAGTGGGATCATTTGTTTGCAGTAATGTGACTTCCCACTTCACGAAATCTCTGTCACAGTTGTGGTCTGTCTACGGGACAGGGCTAAGACAGCTTCTCGCTGGCCACTCGCTGAGTTCAGGTCGTGGAGATGGGCTTCGGTGGTTCTGTAATTGTTTTGCTTGTTATAGTTCACGCAAACAGTTCTGCAGTAAACTTCATCTTCTCTGTTTAGAGAGACGTGTTCTCTAAATAAGCTCTGTAGCAGTCACGAAGGTCTGAGAGTATCAGCTCATCCGGACCCAGCATGAATTATTTCAGTTTATGTGATAGATTTATTTTTGTTCTCATGTGAAGTAAAATTACATCAGTGAAGACAATGTTAGTAATTAGGTCATCCTTATCTTACACTTGAATTACTTTTTGGTCTGTTACTTAACATAAAATACTTCCATGTCTTTTGTTTTTATGACAAATCTATGCATTGATAGTGATGTCTGAGGTGGAGAGGGTCTGGCTTCTGAGCTGTGGTTGTTTCTGAACCCTGTAGTAACCCGTCGTTGTGTTGTTCCAGAACGCGTCCTTCAACCTGCCACCTGGTGCGGAAGTGTCAAACAGCAGCTCCTGTGGCAAAGAGAATGCTTCTGACCCCAGTCTCATGATCACTTTTGGAAGAGGCCACATGCTGACCCTCACTTTCACCAGAAATGCAACACGTTACAAGGTCCAGCTGATGCGCTTTGCTTATAACTTGTCAGACACAGACATTTTCCCCAATTCGAGCTCCACAGGTAAGAACCGGCGTGGACCAGTGATTAGGTGAAGAGACCTGGGTTGGGGAGTATCTAAACTGCTTTTAAGCAAGCACTTCAAGGGGTTAAAAACCGATTTTTTAAAATATAGGAGTCAAGACTGTGGAGTCGGTGACCGACATCAAGGCCGACATCAATAAAACGTACCGGTGTGTGAGTGACACCCGGGTCCACATGGGCAGTGTGACGGTCACGCTCCAAAACGCCGCCATCCAGGCCTACCTGTCCGGCAGCAACTTCAGCAGGGAGGGTAAGGACCCCGCCAGGGCCCTGGCCCCCTCTATGGGGAACGTGCCCTGCTCCCTGAGCTTGGGTTCAGATGGGGTGCAGGGCAAAGCAGGCAGACCCTCTGCCCTCGTCATGGAGTGGATGGGGTCGGGGGGGCAGTCTGTACACAGAGGCCTCACCCACCACAGTCCCGCTCAGGCAGCTGGACCCGGGGTGCCACTCGGGAAGACCGCATCCCCCTCCTGTGAGATGAGGGTGCTGACCTCTCGGGGGCGTGGGGGCCCAGGAGTCTGCAGAGAGTGCCCTGGGCACCGCACAGCCTGCTGTCTTCTGTGTCCGACTCCCCATGCCCTGTTGGTCAGCTCACAGGTCACCGTGGGGGGAGGTGGCATCCCCCACCCTACCCCTTGTGGCAGCCTTGCCTGGTGGCTCAGGGTGGCGGGGTGCTGGGCTGCACGGCAACCCCGTGGCCCTCCCTGTGGCCCGCAGTAGGCCTGGGCCCTCCTGCTCCCAGTGGGGCTGCGAGGCTTCTAGGCTCTGCACGGCCAATGGACGAAGGTTGGTGTTTGTGATCAGAGATTTAATGTTTAAAAAAAAAATCCAAAGACTGTTTCACAAGAGGTGAAGGTGAGGCTTTCCGGGCCTGTGACCGACGTTTTGTGGGGAGCAGCCACGGGCCCTCACCCGCCCTCTCTCGTGCTGTTCGCGTGGCAGAGCCTGGCACCCACGGCCACCGTCCACAGCAGCCACTGCCGGGCCCTCCTCAGAGGAGGCTTGCCAACTACTGACCCCACAGGCACATCAGTGGCGGGGCGGGGGCTGAAGGAAGCCCCACGTGACTGGGAGACGCGTGGCCCGTCACAGGGCTGAGGGGCAGGTCCTGAGGCCGCCACGTGGCCCTGGTCAGGCCAGCCTTGGAGGGTCCCGGCTGCTCCTGGGGCAGAGAGCATGTGCGGCTGTGGATGCGAGCTGGGGTCTAGGCGCTCAGGGGTGCCCGTGGCAGCAGGTCACGTGCTCTCAGGAGCCCAGGTTTGCAGTTAGCAGCTGAGCGTGGGTCTCAGCAGAGGGAAGCAGTGCGGACCCAGGTCAGGCCAGGCGGGTCGCATCTCGTCTCCTGACCTGCCCAGGCCTGGGCACGCCTCACCTGACGGCCTCCCTCTGCTTCCGAGGCCTCTGAATGCAGGCATGGAGACTCATGTTGTTGTTAAGGTAAACAGTCGCTTTGTTTTTAGAGTACTGGTCTCAGAGCGGTTTTAGGTTCACGGCAGAACCGCAGAGGGTACAGATTCCGCACGTAGCCTGGTCCCCACACAGGGGCTGCCCTCTCGTCAGTGGCCACATGGTGGTCTCTCTCCAAGGAGGGACGGCACAGGCATGAGGCCCCCTGCATGGGGTTCTGTCCATGCTGGGGTCACCGCCCACCCGTGGCCCTCTTGTCTGCTAGGTGTGGCCTCCTGCCCGCCCTGGGCGGGCTTGTGGCAATTGTGGCCTGGGCATGGGTCTCGGCTCTGAGCCTGACCCGCGGGGCTGCCCCTGCTGCCCTCTGGGGGACACAGGGCTGCTGCCGGCCTGCGGCACATGTCCAGTGTCTGTCCCCGCCTGGCCTGGGCGCTCCTGCCCCTCTGCGGCTGGCGCAGAGGCGCTCAGACAGTGTGTGAGCTGTCACTGTTTCATATGGCCTTGGAGACACCGTCCCAACGGCACAGGACACGGTTGAGGTTTTGTTTCTGACTTCATGGGAGGTTTGTTCTGTGAGAGGATGTCCTTGTGGGCGAGGGGCCGCCCGAGGCCCTAGGGTTCCAGGAGCAGGAGGAGCTGGGAGTGCAGGCAGGAGTTGGGGGCCGGGGGCACCCCCTGCCAGGCCGGGGGCAGCCCACTCCCGCTCAGCATTTCTGGACCCTGGCTCCCTGGAGGCTGAGCACACTCACCCCACTGTCCCTGCAGAGACGCACTGTGAACAGGACCTGCCCACCCCGGCCCCCCCAACCGCACCCCCCCGGCCCTCGCCCACCCCAGCTCCCGCGAGCCCCAGGGTGTTCAGGTACAGCTTGAATGGCACCAACGGGACCTGCTTGCTGGTCAGCATGGGGCTGCAGCTGAACGTCACCTACAGGACAGTCGACAACAAGGTGGGCTGGCCGGAGCCTTGCTCCCTGCACTGGGTCCCGGGGCAGGTTGTGGGTGGTGTGTCCTGGGGTGCTAGGCTGGACCCCCATCCACCTGGGCCGCTGTCCTGAGGCCACGGAGCCTGAAGCTGCTGCCCCCTCGGGGCAGGTGTGTCAGCCCTGAGAGAGGGCGGGCTCTCCTGAGTGTCCACCAGGTGCTCAGGGCTCTCTGCTCGTCCTCGGAGATAACAGTCTCCCCGAGGCCAAGGGCCTGGGGTGGCTTTGGGAGACGGAGGCCTGCCCCTTCTGCGGTGATGAGAGCTGGGGCAGGCTGCCAGAAGTACTTCCCTGAGTGGACTTACGTCTCCCCTTCTGGCTTTGTCCCTGTGGACGGGCTGTGAAGCCACTGCCTCCCGCCTCCGCCTCGCCTGCTCAGGCCCGGGGCTGGCGGCGGGGAGCTGAGCCCTTGCTCTCCTCCCAGATGGTGACCAGACAGTTCAACGTCAACCCCGACAACACCACCTTCGGGGGCAACTGCTCCGCCACGTTGGCAACCCTGGAGCTCCACGACAGCAACCTCCTGCTCCTGGTGCTTCAGTTCTCGATGGTGAGGCCCCTCAGCCCTGCCTGGTCTGCGGGACCCCTGGCCCCCCAGCCCTCATCCATCAGCAGAACCCTCGCAGCACTGGTGGTGCTGCAGGGGCTGGGGTGACCTGAGGCCTCGGGTTCTGTCTCCACCCCATCCTGGAGTGGCATCCCCGTGCCCCCACTCCGCACCCCTGCCCGGGGCGAGTCCAGTCGGCAGGAGACCAGGGACGCACAGACCCGGCCCTGGTGGATGTGCGTGCCTCACTCTGCAGCGGATCACTGTGCTTCTGATAAATGCTTTCCCGGAAAGTGCAGTGTTGGCTTTTGGGGAGCATGGCTCCTTTAGCCCCTATCCTAGCAGACTCCGGCTCTGGGCAGGGACTGTAAGCCACCTGGAGTTCCGTTACTGAGACGACAGGCTGCCTTCTCGCTCCTGAGCGCCGTGCAGTTTCCTCCTGAGGCTGGGGGCGCCGGCAGTCAGTGTCACCAGCGGGTGACCCTCCGGTCTGATGGTGACCATGTGTTCGTCGTCTTCTCTAGAACGAGAGCTCCAGCCGGGTTTTCCTGCAAGGAGTCCAGCTGAACCTTACTCTGCCCGACGCCAGAGGTGAGACCCTCCACCCCCACCCCACCCCGCATACCCTGCAGGTGGCTGGCACACTCACCCCACTGCCTTCGCAGACCGCAGCTTCACGGCCTCCAACAGCTCGCTGAGCGCGCTGCAGGCCACTGCGGGGAGCTCATACAAGTGCGACGCCGAGCAGCGCCTGCAGGTCACCAGCACCTTCTCCCTCAACGTGTTCAGAGTGTGGGTGCAGGCGTTCCATGTGGACGGGGGCAAGTTTGGGCCTGGTGAGTAGGCGGTGGTCAGGAGCAGGGCCCCAGCATCCTCTGCCTGCGTCCCTGACTCCGCAGGGCCAGCCTGGCCATGGGTGCTCCCACTACCCTCCAAGCAGGGCTGGGGAGGCCTCCCCGCAAGAGCCGTTGGGGCAAGCCTGCCGTCTGTCTGTCCATCCTGCAGTGGAGGAGTGCCAGCTGGATGAGAACAGCATGCTGATCCCCATCGCTGTGGGCGGCGCCCTGGCCGGGCTGGTCCTCATTGTGCTCATCGCCTACCTGATCGGCCGCAAGAGGAGCCACGCCGGCTACCAGACCATCTAGTCGCGGGCACAGCCCCGGCCGCTTCCCTGGGCTTAGGTCACTGTCGGGGGCACTTTCTTGCAAACTGGTTTTCAAATTTGCTTTATCCAACGTGAAGTTCATCTGGCAACACTTACTATGCACAAGAGAGTAACTATGGAAATGACGGTGTTAATTTTGCTAACTGGGTTAACTATTTTGCTAACTGGTTAAACGTTAATACTTACCAAAGTACGACTCTTAAGGGGGTGGGGGGTAAGAGCTTTTCTAAATGGGCACAGGCTCCACTTTGGTTTGGCTTCTTGAGACCATGGTGTTGGGGCTTTTCACTCAGACGTAAACCTCACAGAGGGAGGGTCTGGTCCACGGATTTGTTGAAGGCGGTGGCCGGGCGGTGAGCACGGAGGGCGAGACACAGACCCAGCTCCTCAGTTCAACCTCGGCGCCCGGCCCCCAAGCCTCAGGGCACCTGGCTCTGGGTCCTGGGGCCCACGCACTGCCTCTTGAGAGCTGGCACTTTTTAAAATAGAAAAATGGGCGTTATTTTTATTTTACTTTTTTGTAAAGTGGTTTTCCGTCTTCTGTTGGAGGTTCGGGGTGGTCCTCTGTCCGCACCGTGAACAGTAGTCCTTCTGCTCTGCTCATCGCTTGCAGCTCAGTGGGCTGTGTGCCAAGGATCCCCTCGGGGGCGCGTGGCCGTAACGATGCTAATAAAACATGTTTGTCTGTCTGGGCCTCCCGCATGCTTTTGTTGGCTCCCACGAGAGGTGGCAGTACGTGAGCTGGGTCAGCAGGTCAGCTTGGGGGGGCTGCCCCAAGGCCAGCGACTCAAGAAAGGCAGTCTTTGGTTAGGACCCAGCAGGGGAGCCCGCTTTCTGGGGACAGATCTCTGTGGAAGATGGTTCCTTACCCAGTCCTACAAATTGGTGGATAAGGAGGGGTGCTCAGGCCCGAGTAGGCAGATGCTGGCCCCTGGCCACCCCCCAGCAGCCCAGATGCAGGCCACGTGAGCTCCCAACATGGCCGTCTCCCCGGGGTGGGCGGCACGGGGCTGAACCCAGCAGTCCTGTCTGCAGGGCCGTGGGGTTTGGAGCCCCTGCCGGGGGATGTGCCCCTCGAGGTGCGGCTGGTCGGCTCCCAAGGCGGCAAACCTGTCAGCTGGTCCCCTCCCAGGAAATGCTGCTCCCCCACCCCTGCCCGTGCCCACCGTGCCCACGTCCTGCGCAGGGCACAGCCCGCCTGGGCAAGGGGTTTCCCACAAGTGGTGCCGTGTCCAGACGGAGGGAGACGGCAGCTGCAGGCTGGAGGGCGGTGGCCCCCAGCCGGGAGGGGAGGGGTCTCGGGGCATCTTCTCCCCAGGAGCTCTGGGACGACAGCTCCTTAATCTTACACCTGGTTTACATGCTGTCTGTGTAGCCACTTTCTTAGATCGCAGGCTCCAAGAGCTGATGCAACGAACACAGACACGCACCTCACGTTATATATACGTCAGCATCTCAGGTGAAAATATATATTTAGAAACAACAGACAGCTCCCAGTGAAGAGCATGTACAGAAGGACCGCTCAGTCGCCAGTGACCGCTCCAGCCGGACGTGGCTGCTTGAGGCATCAGCCCTGCGCCAGCAACCGCGCCCTGCAGCGCTCCCGCAGCTGGGCGATGCTGGCCCTGGACAGGCTGCCAGGCTCCAAGAATATTCTCTGGAACAGAAATGGGTTCGTTTAGACCTTCCCAGCTCCTGGTGGTGGCCAGGCTGAGGCCAGTGAGTGGAGGAAGGTCAGTTTCCCTCCCATGTGACAAAGCAGAAGGTGGTTAGTGACACAGCTCCAGCATCAGCACAGACGGCTCCAAAGCAGAGGCACCGCCCGGGGGACCAGCGGGGGCGCTGGGGCCGGGGCTGCCGGACCTTCCCTGGGAGGGCAGGGCAAGGGGAGCCCTTCCCCCAGAGGATGAGGGCGTGGGGAGCCCTTCCCCCAGAGGATGAGGGCGTGGGGAGCCCTTCCCCCCATAGGATGGGGGCATGGGGAGCCCTTCCCCCCAGAGGATGGGGGCGTGGGGAGCCCTTCTCCTTGTAGGGCTGGGCATGGGGAGCCCAGGAGGGGCGGGCCGCGAGGAGCAGAGGAGGGCTTACTGCAGGATTGAGCAAGAACAGGCGACTGGTGTCCCCCCAAACACCCGGAGGGATTTCAGCAAAGTGCTCTGAGGACCAGGGGTGGGGCGGGGGGTGGATATGGTCCTAGGGTGTGCGTGCAGCTGGGGCCCAGCTCTGAATGTCAGTCCTCAGGCCAGGCCACGTCCTGGCTGCAGCCACTGCAAAGCTCCGGAAAGTGCCTGAGACAGGATGTCTGGCCCCAGGGGAGACGGCACACGGGCTCCTGCCCCCTTACACTCAGGTCACTTTTAAAACGCTGATTCCAGTTCCTGAAGTAAACGTCTGATTCTGAAGTCAGAGGTTCTGAGCCACTGGAATTAAAATTGGGTAACATCCAGTCCCCACTCTTACTGGTTTTGTGTGTGTGTGCACTAAAGCCACACCACTTACCCCTGAGCCACTCGAGGTGTGCGGCTGTGGGGTCACCTTCCGGCTCCTCCTCGTCTCCCAGCCTGTTGCGTCCCCAGCCCCCACTTCCGTCTCTATAAACCTGACTCCTCTACGGGCCTTGCGTTAGTGGAATCAGTTTTTGTCCTTCTGTGACAATCACTGAACATGTCTCCAGGTTCACCCAGGGTGGAGTAGGTGTCGGATCTCCCTCCCTCTTAAGGCCGGGTGGAAGCCAGCCGTGTGTCTGGACCACACTGGTTCCCCATCCACTCGGGCGGCCTTGCGGGTCACGTCCACGCTGCAGCTGCTGTGACACTGAAGTGAACGTGGGTGGGCAGCGTCTCCTGGAGGTCCTGCTTCCATTTCCTTTCGAGAAATACAGCAGTGGAACGGCTGGATCGGACAGTAGCTCTCTTCAGCTTCTGAGGAGCCTCCATGCTGTTGTCCAGGGTGGATGCACCATTTTACACTCTGCCAGTGGTGCACAAGGCTCCCTGTTCACACGCTCAGCCACACTTGCTATTTGTGGTCTTTTGGATGACAGCCATTCTGACAGGTGTGAGGTGACACGTGGTTTTGACGTGCGTTTCCCTGATGATGAGTGAACTGGAGCATCCTTTCATGTGCCTGCTGGAGACATCTACCTACTCAGGTCCTCTGCCTGTTTTTGAACGGGACGCCTCAGCTCCGTGTCCAGCTGAGGTCTCCGTGCGTCTGGATGCGGCCTGAACACACACACTCCTGTTCGGGGGGGGGGGGTCACCTTTTTATCTGCCACTGCTTCTCGTCGCTGCACAGAAGCTTTCAAGCCCCACGTGGTCCTACTTTGCTATTTCTGCTTTTCTTGCCTATGCTGAGTTCTTTGAATTCTGACCCTGTTGTAACTGCTGACTCTCTTAGCAGCTCTGAAACCTACTTGGGGCCTAGGAGAGACTAGATTTGAGAAGCGGAAGCAGGAAGGGACTCAGACTTGTTTCCAGTGAGAGAGAAACTGCCTCACGACAAGGAGAAGGGAAGGAGCCTGGGGGGCGAGCCCCGGGTGTCTCAGTGGCCAGAGAACAGGCTCTTCTGGGGGTTTAGCTGGTCTCTTCACATTACAGTGCTCCTAGCTTCCACGTGGGATCTAGGAGATTCTAGATGTTCTGGGGCAGGACTTGAGAGAGCTCTGATGCATAAACTGCAGTGTTGCAGAAATACAAGTTTATAGAGACCCCCAAGGAAATAAGACCAGGGTCGCTTCCCACCAGCACATTAGGTGAGCGGCCACACCTGCCGTGTGCAAAGACACGTTTCTTTACCCAGCACTTTTTCTGCCGTCTGGGGAGATGCGCTCCCCACCTCACCCTCTGTGATCCCCTCGAGTCCATTCAGCTCACAAGGCCCAGAGCACGTCCAGGCCAGAACACCAGCCACCCCACCACGGACACGCAGCCATCAGGGACAGGCAGGCCGGCCACCTGCCCTCAGTGGGCACCTGCTGCACTTGGAAGCCCCCTGCTCCTCCCTGGGAGCCCCCCACCCCTCCTTGGAAGCATCACGCTGAGCCCAAGAGCCAGACACCAAAGCCACACGGCCTGAGTGTCCACACTGCAGGCCAGCAGAGGCTGGGGTCAGCGGCCCCCTGATCCCTGCCTGCCCCCGCCTCCCTGAGGGCCTGTGGGATGGAGCGCCCAGGTCATCAACTCAGGTGATCTGAGCTGTCTACATAGCCTGCACCAGGCCTGGAACACAGCGGGGGGGACAGACAGGTGTAACCCCACCAGGGCGGGAGAGAAGGCAACAGGGTAGGCCTGAGGAGGCTGGGCCCGGCATGGATGGGGCCATCAGGGAGGTCCAGGATGGGGTCACCTCCCAGGCTCGGAAGAAGCCAAGGAGCAGCCTGACAGGCTCCGGCGGGGGGCGGGGCGGGGTCCCAGGTGGCACCGCCCCCCGGCTGACAGTGCGGGGGGCGCAGGGTGAGCACGCTGGTGCCCTGGAGCCCCTCCCTGGGTACCCGGGGGGCCACGGGCGTGGCCGACACCCACCTGCATGAAGCTGTGGCACTCAGTCACGAAACGCCCCCGGGTGATCTCCTTGAACTTCTCACAGAGGTCTGGGACGCTGGTGGCCTCCAGGATGGAGGCCTGGTGATGCTTGAGGAGGGTCAGAGCCACTCGGAAGAGGATCTTGGACCCCTCACTGAACAGGCAGTCCCAGACGCGCAGCACCGTCTGTGGAGGGAGCGGCGGGTCAGCGCATGGCCCTGTTGCCGGCCCCGGGCCCAGCCGGGCGCCCTCACCTCCACGGGCAGGACATCCACGAACAGGCAGATGAACCAGCGGGACGCGACCAGGGTCCACAGCACGCCATGGCCGTCCATCAGCGCCGCCACCGCTGGCAGCTTCAGCCTCACCAGCTCCCCGAGCACCTCCTGGTCCGTCTTCAGGCCCAGCATCGAGGGGCTGTAGTAGTCTGCTGTGGGGCAAGGGGGCAGGGACGCGGGTCTCACAGTCTCGCGGCTGCAACCTGCGTGCCCCCAGAGCCAGGTGGTGGTGGAGGCCCCCTGGGGACCCTTCCCAGAGGACAACCAACCCAGAGCAGGAGCCAGGCCAGTGAGCGGACAGCGAGGCCCCTGCTGGCACCCATCACGCCCACCACTCAGCTGTCTTTTGAATGGATGCTCTCTTGCCAAGGAACTTTCTAGCTTGTTAATGTGGTGTATCATCGTAATGGTGTATTTAACCTAATGCTTAAACTTTGCCATAAAAGTTCAGTAAGCAATCAGTGTAATAAAGTTTGGCCATTCACCATGGCAAAGGAACAGACATTCTTGCTAAGTATTTTCATTAAAACAGAATCATCAGGAACACTCAGGGTGAGCACGCGCTCAGCCGAGCCCAAAGCTGGAGAAGCCGTTGGGTCATTAACACCTGGGGCCTGGGGCGCCCTTCCCCACCACGCCCCCTGCCCCCACCCCCCCACCCTGCTGGGCTGCAAGTCCGGCCCGCTGCCCCTTCTGCCCCTGCCCAGCGGTGCCAGTCTGGCCCTGGGGGCAGGGGGGTGGCCCTGAGCAGCTCAGCGGAGCAGACAAGCGGATTTGCGGAACGCAAGCTCAGCACCATCTCACTTTGGCTACAGAGGCTTATGGCAGCTCCCCGAAGAGTCAAGGTCACCCCCTGAAGCCGCCACGGGCCGAGCCGGTCGCTGAAGGGTCACTGAAACCCCCCTGTGGGTCAGCTGAGAAACTTCTCATGGCCCCTGGTCCAGCCTCCCCTCCGGGGCCCGAGTCAGGCCACTCCCGGGGCGCCCCCTTTGCACACAGCCCAGAGGTGTCAGCACGGGGGGAGGGGGGGATGAGCAGGGCTGTGGGGCTGGGGGGCCCCGAGAGTCACCACCCCAGGATGAGCCCCGCCGCCCGCCCTGGGCCTCGCTGTCCAGCTGCGGCGGGGAAGCCGCCCGCTTCCCGTGTCACAGGGCAAACAGGTGGGACCAGCTCTTCGGGACACAGATGCATTCGTTCATTAAGGGACGGACTCCTCCCTTATGTAACATCCCAGACCCCACCTCGGTCCCTGACATGGTGGGAGGCGCAGCGGGGCTTTTCTGCAGGCTCAGGAGTCGGCGGGCAGATGGGTCCCTGGAGGAAGAGACTCAGGCATAACTTTTTGATGTAAAACAAGCCATTTTAGGTCTGGGTCATCCTGTGACCTAGGTCTTTGCAGAATGAAAGGTCTCAGTCGTTAGAGGTTCTGTGGCGGTTCAGTCACGTGTCCTGTCCGACTCTGTGACCCTGTGGACTGCAGCCGCCAGGCTCCTCTGTCCATGGGATCCTCCAGGCAAGAACACTGGAGTGGGCGGCCGTTTCCCTCTCCAGGGGATCCTCTCGATCCAGGGATCAAACCCATGTCTCCTGGGCCTCCTGCACTGGCAGGCAAACTCCTTACCACTGAGCCACCCGACAAGCCCAGCTACAGATTCTAAGGAACAAAAGGTGAACACACACAGCTGCGACCAGGCCGGGGGGACAGCTGCCCCACAACAGAGACAATGCATCAGCGCAGACTCCCAGCTCTGTTCCCAAGGTGAAGATGAGCTGGAAGCGCTGTCCCGAGCTGTTCCAGAACTCCGACGCCCTGGAGCGCTTGACCAGCAGGCCACAGGGACGCTTAGGGACGGCGGCGCCGACCTCCGCGGCCCACAGGCTTGGGGCCTGGGCCCGGGTCCGTGCCGATCCTCCCGCCTGCAGCCGCAGCAGGACGACACTCGAACGCTTAGGTTAACACGACTGTTTGCTGCTGGGGACTCACAGCTCTGGGAGAGACCCCCGCACTCGCTGCGAGGACCCGCCCTCCCGCCTCCAGCCTGGCCGTGTGTCTCTGGCTCCTACCCACCACCAGGTGAGCCCAGTTCCGGGCAACCAGTGTGTCTGCATGCCAGAGGCTGGTCTTCTGCTGACTTGGGACGAGAGGGGAAGTGTGAAGTCCTGCAGGGACCTGTCCGAGCGGCTGACAAGCGACACATCAAACACTGACACGGATGCTGCTCCAGCGCTGGCAGAGCCCGGGGGGCCCACAAGGGGACCGGGGACCCCACGTCGCCACCTCGTTGGGGTCGCCCTCTCCCCGCCTCTGCTCCTCCTCACCCCGACCGCTCTGCACTCGGGGTGTCCTGGGCACTGGGGGGAGGCCTCCGCCGGCCGGGCCCACGCCCCTGATGTCCAGCTTCGTTCGGCGCTGAGACCTGGCCTCCGCGCTCCCGGGAGGCCTTGGTCGCCTCGCCCCAACTCGGGGACCACGCAGGTCTCCTATTTTGTAAACTGCCCATCAGGCATCTTCTCCACCTTTTCTGTCGACCTCTATCCACCTACACTTTCAGGAATTCTTTACATGCTAATTGTATGGATCCCTTTTTACTCTGCGGAGGATGTCTTGCGTCAAAATCAATTTTTAATTTTAACATCATTAAAATGATCAATCGTGTCTTTTATGCTTTCTGAACTTTGTTCAAGGACGTCTTTCCTGCTCTGGAATCATGACACTGTTCTCTGTCTCATTTCGAGTTTCAAAGCTTTGCTTCTTCCCGTTTAGAATCTGCCTGGAATTGAAGCAAGGGTCTAGTTTCGTTTTCTTCTCTATAGGCAAAACCATCATGGAATGATGTTTCCAACAGTCTTTTACCTGCTCCTTGATACATCTCACGTACCAAACACAACAGATGGATAGGCCCGTTTATCCCTCGCTGACCTAACAACTGTTACAGCACCTAATACAACTCCCGCACTCTCCTCTCCACTTCCGTGGTGGCCCAGAGGTCAAGAATCTGCCTGCAATGCGGGAGACCCTGGTTTGATCCCCGGGTTGGGAAGATCCTCTGGCGAGGGGCATGGCAACCCACTCCAGTACTCTTGCCTGGAGTACAGAGGAGCCTGGTGGGCTACAGTCCATGGGGTTGCAGAGTCCGACAGGGCTGAGGGACTAAACACCACCGGGACAACACTCTTCTTTCCGAGCCTTCCTGGCTCGGGCCTGCCACTGATCCTTCCGTGATTAAGCCATCCTTCCATCCTTGACTAAGCCATTATCCATCCTTAATATGGATTAATCCATCCATATATTAAGCCATATATTTAAGAAAACACTACCCTATAACCATCGCTCAACTCCGGGTGCTGACATGAGTATTATTTTAATGAGATCTGTGTTCGTATCCCTCCTGAGATCAGCCTGTATGACAGGAAGGCTACACCAGCCTCACAACATGAGTTGACGAGTTCATCTTTCTCTGTTTTCTGCAACATTTTTTAGAAAATGGGAATCATCAGTTCCTTCGTGTTTTCCTGAGATGCTTCTATCTGTGCATTTGGCCTTTCAGATGTCCTCTCTCCGGCTGTCAGCCTGTATTCTCAAACCATCCGTTTGTCTCTTCACTGTACTTGAGCTCTCGAGTGGTTCTTGAGAGTCCCTGCAGCGGTTCCAATTCCAGCGCCTTTTCCACTTCTAGAATCCCCTTCTCTATTGCTCTTGTCAGACGTCTGTCTATTACAACAGTTTTCCCAAAGAACCAGCTGCTGTCTCAGTTCACCTTTCTACCCTGTCATTCTCTGTCATTAACTTCCACTGTTCCGTGTGCGCTCGTGCGCCTGTGTGCACGCAAACGCGGAGCCAATGCTGCAGACGCGGACACCACCCTGCTGGGCACGGGCGGCGTGCACGCCCCGCACGAGCAGGACCAGGACACTGAGGATGGCGGCCACCGCTCAGCCTCCGTCAGCGCCTCAGTCTCGGAACTCCGGAGATGCGGATTATCTGTGCAGCTTTGGTGCAATTAAGACAGAAGCAGCTAAACGCAGGATGAGCACGTGCTGAAATGACCTAGCTGGTGCACCAGAGGCACGAGGACTCACAGCCCTGCCCACCCCAGCAGGGACAGTGACCCCTCCCCCCAGCCCTGACCGCTCACCTGGAGGTTTCCTTTTGTTTTTGAAGCAAGACCCGTTTTGCTGTATTTTAGTGGGACTGAATCTAAGGACTACTGGCAACGACATGTTCTAACTTTAAGTCTCTGTAATGAACCCCCGAGTGGGGGGCACCTGGAGCCCTGCTTCCTGCTTCTCGGGGTCGGGCCCCCCCCGCCCCCCAGCACCATGTCTTCACCTGCTTCTCAGTTGCTGTCGCTGCCAGGCTTTTAGGCTTTGTTCCCTGAAGTTCTCCAAATGCCCAAACGACACCTGGAAATGGTCACGGTGGGAACCTCCGTCATGATTCGGTCTCTGAGATAACTGAGCAAGCGGCTCAGCAGCGCCCAGGCTGAGACACAGTGCTGCCCGAGGGGTGGGGGTGGCGAGGGAGAGGCCGCTGCTCCGCTGGGCCCCCCGTTGTGAGTGTCTCGCTTCAACTCAGTTGCAGAAGGACGGTCAACCTCTCAAACTCTCAAATGCGCCATCTGTCTTGTCACGCCCTGACTTGTCAGCAGCATCATTACAGCAACACCAGAAAGCGGGACTCCACGTACCTGGGAGGATTCTGCCCACCAGGGCGTCCAACAGCCAGAAGGCTTCTTCCTCATTCTTAGTCACCAGGATCAGATACCCCGCGATGAAGTTCATCCCCTGAAATCAGACAAATGTCACCGGGATCAGACACCCCGCGATGAAGCTCATCCCCTGAAATCAGACAAATGTCACCAGGATCAGACACCCCACGATGAAGCTCATCCCCCGAAATCAGACAAACAGACGAGCCTTCGCTGACACTGGCTCCACCCCCAGACCCTGTAACCGTGTGGCTGCTGCCCGCTAACTCCCCATCTTCCTCGTCCTTCCCTAGAACGCATGTGATTCTGGAATGACTGTCTGGGGTAGCACTGGCCTCGCAGGCTCTGCCATTGACAGACACGTGCGGTCACGCCTGATTCTTGGACTCTGCAGGGCACGTCCTCGTGAAACCCTCACTAGAAGAAACTACACGGGCCACTCAGGCACCACCTCCCACGGCTCTGAATGCCCAGCTGTCCTCTCGGGAGGCCTGGCCTCTGGCTTGGGGCCTGGAGCGTGGGGACCCCACCCCCCAGCCCTGCCCTCCTGCCCACACCCCCCAGGACACCGTGGCCTCCAGAGCACACAGCAGGAGGGCCGGCAGCCCGAGGATCGACCCCCAGGCTCACCGTCTGGGCTGTGCACACGCGTCTCTGCAGTGCTGCAGACAGGACACCTCCAGGGGCGCAAGAACTGATCCCCACCGCCTGCCGCGCCGCCAGCCGCCCGGCTTCCTGAGGAGGCCCTGCACTCTGGGCCAGCCCGTCACATGCACTCACCCACACGTGCATACACACATGCACGTGTACACACGCACACATCGGCTCCGAGGCGACACGCTGCTGGTCACCACGTCTGGTAAACACAGCCTGTGCTCACGTCCGCGGCTGCCCCCTCCCGCTCCCACCAAGAGCCCCGGCTGGGCGAGGCCCCGGGGTCTGTGGGGGGCCCGGGGCTCACCTGGCAGTAGCCCACGCCGTGGTTGTGGTGCCCGTAGGCCAGCAGCACGTTGTACAGGGGCCCCTGCAGGCAAGGCTCCGCGTCCTTCCGGAAGCGCACGTTATCGGGGAAGGTCCTGCTCATGTCTGCGGAGACCCATAGAGCGCTCAGGGCGCCAGCAGAGGCCGCCCCCGGGCCCCAGCGCCCCGAAGCCCTTACTCTCCCATCAGCACCAACATCAGCTCCTCTCCGCCAGGCTGCCGGGTCCCCAGCGTCTCCTCCCGTCCCCATGCCCCTCTCTGATCTGGGGACGAAGTGTGGTGAAGCGTGAGCAGTTTACATAAAGCTTTGGAAATTTTCCCCAATTCTTAAGACTGAAAACAGAAGCAGGCAGGACACTCTGAGAGTTCCGTTTGGAGATAAACAGACAAAACTGAAAACTACGCAGGAGGCACCAGCGGCGAAGAACCACCTGTCAGGGCAGGAGACGTGGTTCAGTCCCTGGTCGGGAAGATCCCCTGGAGAAGAAGGCAGCCCACCCAGTATTCTTGCCTGGAGAATCCCATGGACAGAGGGGCCTGGTGGGCTACAGTCCATAGGGTCGCAAAGAGCTCTACAGGACTGACTTAGCACAGCACAGATAAACTCATCACCACCAACTTCTGTCTGCAGGAGGGTGCCTGGCGGCCTCTTCCACCTCTGCCACCCCCTCCCCGCCCCCCGCTGCATTTCTGTGAGCCTGCGTCCAGGGCAGAGTGAGGGGGGCTGACGGACACCATCTGACCCTGCCTGGGGCAGAGCGGCGGTATCAGCGAAGGGACACACGTGGACACCGCTGATAACGCCAGGCCTCCAGGTGGCTGCGGGAATTCTGCCCCCAAGCTCAGGCCCCCAGCCTTGCACCTGCCCACAAAGACCAGATCTGAGCCAAACAGCAACTGGCTGCCTCAAAGCACGTAGTTTTCAATCATATGTTTTTTACAAAAAAAGATTTCTTTTCCATGGAATTCTGAACATAACCCAAACTGGCACCTATCGGGGGAAATGAGTTTTTCACTTAATCAGAGTAGACTGACCGACTGTGCTCACGCCTGTGTGACGATCCCTATGAAGAGAAACTTTAGCAGGTTTTGAAATCTTTCTCCCCGGCCCCTGCACCGGAGGCAGATGTGGTGAACGTCCCATCTGGGCTGATGCACGATGCGCCTGCTCTACTGACCCTGCACCACAATTGACGCAGGCTCCCTGAGAGCAGACCAGAGCGGCCATGTGGCCCAGCAATTCCACCTCGGGGTCTGTCCCCAGAGCACTGACCGCCGGTCTCAGAGAATTACTTGACACCCTCTCTAGCCAGAACTCACTGTAGCCAGGGGGTGGAAGGCCTGACGCACACACAGCCAGGGTGGACCTCTTGGACACTGTGCTCCGTGAAACCAGCCAGATACAGGACAGACACGGCCTGATCCCACCCACGTGAAGTCTAGGAGAGTCAGGCTCAGAGAGACAGGGAGCAGACCGCAGAGCCAGGGCTGGGGGGCTTTGTGTGTAAAGGGGACAGAGGCTCCCTTGGAAAAATAAGATGGTAACCTGCAAGGCGTGTACGTTTCACCGTAATTAAAAATAAAAGTATCCAAACACTCTACACCAAATAGAGCCTAAGATTCATTTTTCAGACAAACCACCACCCATCACTTGCGGTCTCTCCCTGCCCACGTCAGCACCGCTGTCCCTGCAGAGGGAACCCACGTTCCCTGCAGGTCACGACAGCGTCTGTCCCGAGGCCTCTGGCCAGGGCTTTCTGGGGGGTCAGGGTGGGGCCAGCAGGCTCAGCGGCCCATCGCCTTTCCCACTGCAGCTTTGGGATCCGAGACCCCTGCTCCTTACGCTGGGGCCACGCCACTTTCTCACTGTCCCCAGTCAATCCCACCTCCCAGACATTTAAAGTGACCAACTTTTTAAATGAAGTACTTCGTGGTTAACTTTGTCGTTCTCAGAAACTGGTAAACTCGGAAAAACGGATGTCTCTCCTAAAGTTCTAGTTATTCAACTCAGGTTAACCATTTTTCTGAGGACTCTGCACTTGTGAGAGCCTGTGGGCAGCGAGGAAGCTGGGGTCACGAGACAGGGGCCAGGGCGTGACGTCTCCGGACACTGGGAGTCGGGCGCAAAGAGCGGGCGCGGCGCGGCTTCCTGCAGCTGCGTCTGCGCGTACTCGGGTCACCCAGCTCATGGCTGTTCCGACGGCTCGCCCCGCGGCCTCCTCACATGCCTGGACAGCGTCCTCACGGAGAAACCCACTCTTTCTACCACTTTCTTTACCACCTAGCTGCCCGCTCAAGGATTTTCTGAACCAATTCAGACCACAGTCCTCCTGTCAAATAAGCCCCCATTTTGCTTGTCCTTTGAGAAAGTGGGAATCAGGGGTGTGCCTTTGACAGCGTAGGCTTCCTCATCCCCATCACGACCAGGAGTCTGGGTGCAGGCACACTTCCCCTGGGGGAGGTGCCCCCACCCGCAGGGCCGCCCCACCCGGGGGCCCATCACCTGTCCGAATGGCCTCCTCCAGGCTGGCGCTGCGCTCCCGCTGCAGGAGGCGCTGGTAGTAGCCGGGGTTCCGGTCCATCTGGGCCTGGGCTCCGCTCACCCCCATCCAGACGTGGGCCCGGTGCTCCAGCGGGACGCCCTTGCGGATGTAGCGCTTCACTGAGACGGGGAGACAGCAGCTTCAGACGGGCCGGGGGCGGGGGCGGGCTCCTGGGCCCCAGAAGCTGCAGGGAGGGGCCCGCCTCCAAGAGTTTCCATTGATAGCTCTCACAAATCAGTAAGTCAGACAGGGAAGAGGCAAGACAGGCATGCCCCGCCCACAGGTGCAGGCCCTTCCTACAGACTTCGGCTCTCTGCTCATGCTGAGCGGTCGGGGAGCTGCAGCAGCCTGGCCTCCACCTCAGCAGCAGTGTGGGGACATGGGCTGCCTCCCCCCCAACCCGGCCTGCCCCGCAGGCTGGGCCGGACGCCACGGCCCTGAACGCAGATCAGCACTGGCTCAGGCACCCGCTGTACCAAACAGAAAAAATTTACAGGAACAACGTCCTAGGTTAGAAGCAAAAAAAGCGCTGCTGCTGAAATCTCACAGCTCAAACTGACTGCCACCAGTCCACGAGCTCCTGAAAGCGCCTCCCGGGGGCCAGGTCGCGTGCACCCACCTCTCTTGGGAGGGCGGAGGGCATGCGGCACGGGAGTTTGCAGAGGCTGGGGGATGAGGAGGAAGGCCCAGGGGAAGGAAAGGATGGACCTGAACACCACCCGCCAGAGGCAGAGAAAGCCAAGAACCCTCTGCAGCTCAGAGGCCCCCGGGCAGCTGGAGGATCACGCGTGGCCAGAACGTCTCGGCCAGTGTGACATGGTCACCCCGCTCCTGGACGTGATCTTTCAGCCTATCAAACACAGCAATCATTCAGCGGACTGTCCCTCCAACGTCCTGCTATTTACACGGCACCTCAGGGCTCGGCATGCTCAGGGGTGCCCTGCATTAACCCTCCCTCAAACCGCAAGCGGAGGCTCAGCCCTGGCTTTGGGCAGGGACCACTCCCACTGAGACGGGCAGAAGGAAAAGACGCACAGACATTCATGGTAACTTCACGACGGACCACAAAGAGCGCAAATAAAAACCCGGCGACGGTGTCACGGCAGCACCACAAACATTAACACGAGGACGCCTTAGGTGTAACTCTAAGAGAACCTGCAGAAAACCAAAGAACTAGAAAAAGGGAGAGACGCCAATGCACCTTCAGGATCCCCCTGCAGCCCCACGGCCTCTGCTAGTCCCCGCTCCCCCAGCCAAGGCCTTCACCCACGTCCGGGCCTGCAGGTCAGCCGCCCAGAACCACGCAGGAGGGGACCCTGAAGGCGACCGGCTGTTCTAAACCTTGTGCGTGGGGCGATTACCTGAGTGTGCGTCTGAACACACTCACACGGCAACACGCCAAGAAGAGTGAACTTCACGGCGAAGTTTTAAACAATTAATAGAAAGTATAAAAAGGGAAGTGCAAGTTGGTTAAACCCCCAACTCTGGCGTCGGACATGGCTAGGCAGACCATACCTCGATCATGCCTCGGTTTCCTTCCATCCCTGCAAAATGGAAGCAAAGTCCAGGGCCTGAGATACAGTCCGGGTTCTGGACTCCCAGTTGGTTTCAAGAACAACAACATCATCCAGAAGTTTCAGAGAATAAGGGCTTCTGCTACTTTCATTGCCTGTTATCTGACTTTACTCAGTTTCTCTGGAAGAGGAAGAAAATAGTTCTCCCCTTCTCAGAGCAAGGGCAGGACTGATCCACTCTTCATTCCGACATTTGGAGGACTGTAAACTATGCAGCAGAAACAGGTGGGAAATTTTTTTAAGGAGAAGCTCGACCCCAAAGAATTAACTCCCAGCTGTCTGTCCCAGGAGTTAAGCAGGTTCCCAGGGTTTTTTTTATATTTGTCTTTAAACGTGTCTTGCAATTTCATTCTTATTCAGATGGTGCTAACCCCTCATCCACGGGGCAGGAGAGAAAGAAGGAAACAGGAGGAGCTCCTGTCAAGTCCCTCCACGCCGGGATGGACAGGGGCGCAGGGGCAGCTTGCCCGGCACGGCCGGCCAGGCCGAGCGCTGAGAGTGAGTGAGAGATCGCAGATCCTGGTGGACCTCCCTCACCGACAAAGAAAAGAAACCACGTACCCGCAGCTAACACCCTCACGCAGGCTGAGCTTCAGCGCTCATCTGCAGATGTGGACACAAGTCCTCTCAAAAGAGAACACACACAGGAGAGCCCAAAAGCAAGACGCGGTTGAGGAACAGGGGTAAAGGCGGTTCTCCAGGTGTGGTTGCCGGGGTCCAGGTCAGGGCCCTAAATGGAGCTCCCACTGCCCACCTGGGGCCCACGGCCCTCATGGGCTCCCTCCCACGGGACGTCACACAGCTGTGGACACTCAGGCCAGCCCAGAACATCTGGCAGGAAGAAACTGTATTCCCACTTGCTGACCAACAAACCCACTCCAGGTTACGCCTGACCACTCCCTCTGAGTGCCTTGGGTGCTGCGGGAGCCCTGGCCGTCACACCAGGAGGCTGCACCAGCTCAGCGGCAACACCCCAGACGACAGAACCAGGTGAGCCCACAGGCCCCTCGCCAGGTTTCCTGAAAGGACCCCAGGCCACTCTGCCCTCCAGCTCAGCTGACAGAGAACCCCGCCCCCAGGCCAAGGCTCAGCAGGAATCAAGTATATCTGCTCCTAAACCTGCTACGCCGTAATTACAAAGTTTAACCATCATTACATAAATTTAAAAAGGTGAAGCAAAAAAGACATAATAGTGGTTTCAATAAAACCAAATTAAATTTCCAGAGTCAGTTGGATGGCATCACCGACTCAGTGGACGTGAGTTTGCGCAAGCTCCGGGAGTTGGTGATGGACAGGGAGGCCTGGCGTGCTGCAGTCTATGGGGTCTCGAAGAGTTGGACGCGACTTGGCGACTGAACAACAACAGTTTCCGCAGGAAAGATACAGAATTAGTGGGCCCTCACTGTACAAAAAAAAGATGACCAGACTCTAATGACAGAATCGAAGGGGAATGCATGTCCACACGTGTGTCATGTGAAAAGGCTCATGAACGCCTGGATATCTTGCAGTGATTCTCTGCGACGTTAACTGACCTCTGGGTCCCTGTTGGACAGGAGGTCTCCTCCTTCATGAAAGCAAACGGTGCACCCTGTTCCTGGGGGGACGGGGGACAGTCACAGCCGCCCCTCTACGGGAGGTGGGGGCCTGGGCAGCTGAGAAACTCAGTTCAATTCACACCTTCGAGTGTGACCAAGATGTTCTCCCATGTGCAAAAGTTGTCTACCTTGTATTTTTATATACTTGTACATAACTTTAAAAACAAATCAAAAGAAAAAAATGAAGCCAAAGTGAGCTTCCCGCACGTTAATGCCCAGCAGCAAGGCGGGCGTGGCCCTCGGTACAACTAAAGACATCTGCCTTTCAATGATGATGGCCCTTCAAAGATAAACCTTGATCTGCCCCCCGCCCCTTAAAAACTTCCTTCCTTCGGCCTGGACGTGCTCCTGTGCCCACCGTGGCTGGTGCGGGCCCTCCTCCCCTCACCCCTAATGCTCTGGTCACACGGCTCAGCCCCCCGCGGCTGGGACCCCTGTCCTCACCCCTTCACTGATTAACGCCCTGTGTCAGGAAGCGCTCCTGGGGACACTCCTGCCCACTCCTCACCTCCTGCCGGCAGGTCTGGGGATACAGATATCCTCAGGGGGAGAGCAGGCAGGCAAACCATTCTTTCATTTATTCAACAAACAGCTAAGGGACCATCAGCCACCCCAGCGCCACAGAGGGATCTTTGACCCCAGCGCGGAAAACTAAGGATAAAATAAGTCAGAGCCACAAGTGGAGGACCAGAGAGAGGCAAGGAGTGGGTAGGAAGTGTGGGGCTGCGGGGTGAGACTGGAAGGCTTCCTGGAGCAGGCGCTCCAATCCAGACCTGAAGGAGGCCGGGGCACCGCCTGGGGCTGGGAAGACCCCCAAGGAGAAGCAGGGGAGGAGCTGAGGGGTCCAGGAAGCGCCCCGCTTTCTCTCTGACGGGGACAGCGAGCGCTCCGCACAGAAGCCGGCAGCAGCACTGCCCTGGCCGCTCGCTCTGAAGAGCAGGAAACCCGGCTTCTTCTGGAAAGAGGCCCACGGCGCTATGCGTCTCAGAGGGCGAGCAGGCCCCACGTCCAGGCGAGGAAAGGGGGGCCTCTCACCTGTGCGCCTGCGCGGGGCACGGCTGGGAAGGGGGCGGCGCCCCCGGCCTCGAAGGAACCCCAAGTCCTGAGCTCCCCCGAGCGCACGGCACCGACCGAATGACTTGTTGCGCGCCCGCTGGGTCAGGCGCCGACTCACCGGTCAGGCTCCTCTGGACACCACCGCCGCCCTTTAAAAGTTTGGACCACTTGATGGCTCTCCTGGTGAGGATCACCAGGTAGGTGGCAAAGAACTCTTCGTAAGCTGCATAATCAAAGTCTTCAGGCCTTTCAAACCCATACGGATCGATCCTACCGCACAAAAAGGCCGAGAGTAAAGTTCCGCGCGCACGTGGACGTGGGACCCTCGGCACCCGGCTGCCCCATCCCTGCGTGGGGCGCGCGGGCTCCCTGCCCCCCACCCGGCCCCGCAGCAGAGGCAGCGGGCC